>OZ024740.1:34406476-34438976 GCA_964016885.1 Eledone cirrhosa | reverse complement strand
CGAGATGCTAACTTCGAGACTGTCTCTAGTCAGCCATTTCATCCGGAGAGGTTACCCCCTCCCTCGTCCACGCCGCCTTCGCTCGCGCCCGCGCAATCCACCGCTCCACCACCCTCACCTCACAACCCCGCGCCCCCACTCACCGTCTCCTGTTCCCCCTCACCTACCACCCCTCCTCCCTACCCCTCCACCTCCACCTCCCCCATCTTCCCATCACCACCCTCCCTTCCTTCAAACGCGCGCGCAACCTCCGCTCCCTTTTCGTCCGCAGCTCCCTACCCCCGTTTCCTCCCGGTTCCCTTCTCTGCTCCAGACCTCGCTGCCACACCTGCCCCCACATCACCAACACCACCACCTTCCAGGGTCCCAACGGCCACTCTCTCTCTGTCCGGCACACCTTCCGCTGCACCTCCTCCAACCTCGTCTATGGAGTTCGCTGCAGGGAGTGCAGCACAACCTACGTCGGACAGACCGGTCGTCGCCTGGCGGATCGGTGTACGGAGCACCTCCAAGATATTCCTCTCGGCGGGAGTTCCCCCATCGCCCGCCAATTTGGTTCCCGTAGACATTCCGCCCACCACCTCACCGTCTGTGGCCTGATCCAATGCCATGGGACACCCGCCACCCACCTGACGGTCAAGCAACACACCATCTTCCTACTACTACCCACATACACCCGGCCTGAACTCCCCACCCCTCTTCCTTTAGCCTTCGGCCGTCTCCTCCCCTACACAACCCCCTACTAACACCACTAAAACAATCCCAAGTTTCCCCATCCCCTCCACTACAGCCATCTCCCACCCTCTTGGCCCACCCCACAACTAATAATACTAACACCCCCACCCCTCCCCCTATCACAGGCGCACCCATACCTTCAACACACACACACACACGCCAGTACATATATACACTCACTCACACTATTCACACACCCTACTACCACCACTAACCCCCACCCACACCCACGTACACCCCGATACACCAGCCACTCCACACCCACACTACCACCACTAACCTCACTCCACACTTGCATTCAAACGCCCCACCACCAATAATACTAACACCCACTCTAACACACACACACACGCCAGTACATTACAGTCCCTCATACTGTCCTCAGCACCTTCTCTCTCTCTCTCCCCGCACTACCAACACCCCCCTCCCCACACACACACACACATCCCACTAACACCTCCACTAATATACACACAACGTCCCCACACCGCCACCCTCTCCCTCAACCTTCCACACATACCCATCCCCTCCCTTGTCCACCGCACCTCCGCACACACATACACAGATTCCACACCACATACAGACCATCTCTAACACCTGTCCGTCTGCCTATTCCCTACACTGCCTGCTTGTCACCTTCCTACTGCTATATCCTTCCTCCCTCCCACATCCTTCGCCCTGTCTTGACCCTCTGACCACTTCCTGTCGCGCGCGCATCCCACAACTTTCTACTTCCTCATTACTATACCTAGGATTCTACACCATCGGTCCACCGCTCCAGGTATCCACCCTGCTACACTCAGAATTTTCAACATCCGTTCCTACACTCCGCGGAAAAAACATCCAAGAACACACACACAAACACTTACACTATTTTCGCACCACGCAACCATACATCCACACCACACAAAAACACACACATACATGCGTATCCTTACATACACACACTCAGTCTCCGGACTCCACACGCCCCTTCTCCCCCACCCTCTGACCCCTCTCCACACGCACACACACTGACTTACACCCCATGTACACACTGGTTTCTCTATTATCCGAACATGGAACCTCGTTCTTCCCCAAACTCTCTCATTCACATCCACACACACACACACACACACACACGTACACCTACACACATACACACACACCACCTTACGCCCTCCCCGCTCGGAGCCCCCGTCTCCCTCTCCCCTCTCCTCGTCCATCCACCCACCACCACCCCTACACGCCTCATACCCTTTCACCACTTGTTTCATTTTAATATTTTTTTACTCTCTAAAAAGTGTTTTTTCCTCCCTCCCCCCTTTTAATGTCTTTCTATCACTCCCCCTCACACCCTCGGAACTCTTTTCCTGTCCACTTTTCTCCTGATGAAGGGCTTATGCCCGAAACGTCGTCCCCAACCCCCACTCTCAAGCGTGAACCTAATATAAACACTTTGTACTGCCTCTTCGCTTTGTATTTGTTTTTTTGTTTTCTGTTTTAACTATAGTACATATATATATATATGAATAAAATTAGTCCTTCATCAGTGATCTTCCAACTTTCATTGGTATTTCATCGTTTTAAAAATCATATACCTCTGGTTTGTGCGAGCAATAACTAAATAAAATTATTGGGACAAGTGAAATAGGGTGAAATGAGCGAGATATGTAAACAAACAACGATGGTAATGCAACGGAAAGATAGGAAGAGACAAGTACATGATATCTATAAGCTTAAGCTTGGTGAATTCATGGACGAGAGATACAGTTGGAAGATCACTGATGAAGGACTCATTTTATTCATATGTAACCCATGTGCAACCACGCAGCACTCCATTTTTCTTATATTTATATTTTTTCCTCAGCTGCGATTGTCTGTTTCTTTCTTAATGCTTCCCTTCTCTCTGTATCTCTCACCTTCTTTTTATTCCCTCTGCCAGTCACACTCTCTCTCGGCTGGCCTCTTCCTCACACTTCCACTCACTTACTCTCTGCTTCTCCCCTCTCTCACTTCCTCCCGTTTGACCTGTGTGAAATCCTTTTCTCGCTCACATCTCACCCATGTCGGATGGTCTGTATCTCTCGTCCATGAATTCACCAAGCTTAAGCTTATAGATATCATGTACTTGTCTCTTCCTATCTTTCCGTTGCAATACCATCGTTGTTTGTTTACATGTCACGCTCGTTTCACCCTGTTTCACTTGTCCCAACAACTTTATTTAGTTATTGCTCGCACCAACCAGAGGTATATGATTTTTAAAGCGATGAAATAACAATGAGGGTTGGAAGATCACTGATGAAGGACTAATTTTATTCATATGTAACCTATGTGCAACATTTTTCTTATATATATATATATATGTGTGTGTGTGTGTGTGAGTGTGTGTGTGTGTATGTATGTATGTATATATATAAACAATGGAGGTATATTTTATATCATATAGTATATATAATATATAATAGAATATATATTATGGAGAAAAACACGTAAAATATTTTGCGTACCTCGTCTATAATGTTGAAAATGTTGTAAGCAGCTACCTGAGCAGTAAAAAGGTTTTGAAAAGCAGGACCTGAGTTACCTAAATTGAAACTGCCAAGAATGATACCCATTAAACCCTGAAAATAGAATAAATTTAGTACAATTTTAATATAATTCACATTGCTCTATTTTGTGTTTGGTTTACGTGTCCGCACGCGTGTTCATCTGCGTGCGAGTGTATGTGTGCATGCGTGTTTGTGTGTGAGTATGTGTATGTATGGGTATATGTGATAAATATTGACCGATATTTACATGCATATACTATACATAGTATAAATCTTGAAACTTGCCTGCTAAATATATATATATTATCATTATTATTATTATTGAAATTAAAATAGAACATTATAAAGATTTAAAAGAAAAATTCCCCAACGCAGTTCGAGACTTCAGAGGGTCAGTTACCAAAAGGATATACACCGACATCATCTTGGAGACACCCATGACCAGCCAAAGGGATGGTTCAACTGTCCCTTTCCCACACGATCAGGGTAGGTGATCCTTTCTCACTTACTTCATTCCTCACCCAACATGGCCTTACTTAGAATAGGCAGTATAAATTTAGGTGGCCTGGGGTCATCTGGGAAGCAGGGCCACCTGCTTAACTATCTCAGGTCACTAAATATAGATGTGGTGGCCATCAGTGAGACCAGAATTTCTGAAGCACGAGACTTCGCACCGATCCTCGGCGTCTACGATGTATATGCATCTCCCAGCCGCCCAGGAGCGGGAGGCAGACTTGCTGTGCTTTTTCGGAGAGGCTTGGATCTCGCCATACAGGCCATCTTCCTGGACCCAGAAGGTAAGTCGGTGGTACTGGATGTGACAGGCAGCGAAGGCAATGCTTTCAGGCTAGTAGCCGTCTACGCTCCAACAGGGGAAGGACGGCCAGATTTCTTCAGACGTCTTGATACCTTTCTTGGAACGTCCCGCTCTTTAGTGTTAGTGGGTGACTGGAACGGTATCTTAGATGCACGCTGAAGTTATGTGGGGCTAGTGAGGATGTAAAAGCCTCACCAACCTGCTCAGACGTTTTCAACTATCTGACAGGTATCGACTGGATTATCCGAATGTGCCAATGTGGATATGAGCAAACCGCATCCAGTCACCCAGATGGGGTATTGTGTAGGGAAACAGATAAGGCTAGCGTAGGTTGTCCACAATTTAAAGTAGTCGGCTACTCGGATCACAAATTTGTGATCTGTGAAGTTGACTTACATAGACTCCAAGGACCTGGATACTGGAAGCTGAACGCGTCTTTCCCGGCGTTGACGAGTGCGATCGTCAACAACAGGTGGTGGTTTATCCTGAAAAGGGCAATTAGAGTAGAATCAATAAGGTTTAGCAAAGGAGTAGTGATAGAGGAAAATAGAGTAGAGGGCGAGCTAGTTAGAAAGCTAGAAGAGGCGTTTAGGACAGGCATCGCAACCGACGTGCTTGTGGCAAGATTGGCACTCGACCAATTCTTCAATGAAAAGCAAGAAGGCTGCGTTGTCAGAGCTAGAGCGCGTGCTCTGAGACAAGAGGGGACAAAAGCTGTCCAATGGGCCCGGGTGGTGGAGGCGCGACGTGGCAATAAAGCCACAATTCAATCCTTGCCTGACCAAAAGGGGCACATGTTACTCGAACCCGAGCAGATGTGTGAGGCTTTTCAGCAGCACTTTGCTCAACTGTTTGGGAGCGGCGGCGGGCCAGATCAGAGTATGAACTTCAGTGCGGTCTCGACGACCGCAGTGCAGTATTGCGAAAAGCCGATAACAGCAGGTGAAATACGGGAAGCGATGTCTGACTGCCCGAAGGATGGTCTGCCCTACTAGCTTTATGCGTACATTCCAGACTTCTTCTGCGACCTCTTGGCAGACGTCTACTGCAACTGGAAGCAGAACGGGAGCATTCCCAGTTTTGTAAGCCGGGAAGCGGTGGCGCTGCTGAGAAAAGACCCGAATAAAGGAGAAGTTATAGACAACTTCAGGCCCATAACTCTGTTAAACACAGATTTCAAAATTTTGGCCAAGGTGTTAGCAACGAGATTGGCGCTAGTCGTCAGTAATCTGGTAGAAGAGGCGCAGACATGCGCATTTGAAAGGGTCGACCATCGGTATCTGGTGGCGGTCCTCGAGGCGGCTGGTTTCGGGCCGGTTTTCAGGGGTTGGATCGTTGCGATGCACAGCAACATCTGCTCAGTTGTGAAGGTGAACGGTCATCTGTCACAGCCGTTCAGCATCATGCATTCGGTCCGTCAGGGTTGTCCCCTCTCGTCACTCTTGTACGTATTGGGCCTAAAATCGTTACTGCACAAATTGGAGGCGATGAGAGACGTCCCGCGCGAACTGGGATATGGGAGATCTGTATCGGCTTACGCCGACGACGTCACCGTGGTGGTGTCAAGCGCCGGACATGTCCAAATGCTCGGCACCGCTCTCAAGGAATATGAAGCAGTGACAGGAGCAAAGTTAAACCAGGAAAAGTCGGTGGGCTTGCAGCTCGGCACCTGGAGAGGCAAGTCCATGCCGCCCGACAGCGTTGTGGGGCGCTGGACGGAAGGACGAGTTAAATTTCTCGGGGTCTGGTTCGGTCCGGACCTTCACATGGAGAAAAACTGGAGCGAAGTGATGAACAGGGTGTCCTCTCTCACCCAGAAATGGGTCGAGAGGAAGCTGTCCCTGAAAGGTCGGGCAGAGGTGGCGAATGCGTTCATCGCATCCATCATCTGCTACCGCCTAACCGTTGTGCCTTGCCCCGGCCCAACTCTGACCAAAAATGGAGCACGCCCTCTTCCGATTTTTATGGAAGGGACGTGCTCCCATGGTCAGACGATCCATCTGCTGTCAACACCCGTTGCGTGGAGGGCTGGGCATACCATGGCTGATGATGCGCTGGTGCTTCCTTGGCGGTGAACAGGTGTGGTCACCGTTTGCCAGACGTGTTTTTCCTCGGCTCGTCTCATTAAGGGAGCTGCAGTCCTGGATCAGGAAAAGACCGAGGGATATCGCTTGGAAGCTGGAATATTTCCAAGCGCTCACCGCCCTCTACCAGCTGGGCACTAGTATCGGTGGAACATCCACCTCTGCGTTCTATAGAGGACTAGTGGAAGGGAAGAGTGAAGACGTTCTCGGGGAGACCCTGGGCGTCGAAGATGATCAGCTGTTCGCTCTCTGCAGGAGAACTTTCAGCCCAGGGCCAATGACAACTTCCAGAAATCCCTGGCCTGCAGTGCTACTGGGGAGCGTTACCGGTTCGAGATAAGCTCTACAGGCACAAAAGTGCCGTCAGCCGGACCTGTCCGAGATGCGCACGGAGCAACGAAATCGCCGTGCACGCACTTGTTCAGTGCCCGAGGATTGCTGACTTGTGGAGCTATGTCGAACAGCTGCTGTCGCGTGTAGGGCGGATCCGGTTATCGACTAAGTCCATTGTGCAGATAGCCCCATTGCCCTCCTTTAATGTTTTTACACATTTCTATCTTGTTATAACCTTTTTACACAGGCAAAACCCACTTTGTATCGTCCTGTGCCGTCTGTAATGTTTTTTCATCACGTTAGCCCATGGCCCTTGCCATTCTGAATTCAAATCCCACCGAGGTTAACTTTACCTTTCATCCTTACGGGGTCGATAAAATAAAGTACCAGTAATACACTGGGATAATTGCTGGCTTTGTGCCAAAAGTAGAAACAATTATTCTCATCATTATTATTATTATTATTATTATTATTATAAATATTTTCTCAACACCGTTGCTTACTACCTAAGGTTATATAAAACATAACTATACCAAATAAATCATACACTAAAGATACATTTCTGAATGCAATTTCCTACACAAACTTTCTGAACAGAATAAAAACATTATCTTACATCCCATAACGACCCTACTCTTCTGAACAAAATGAAACTTGGTCAAATGCTTTGATGTTACATATGGGTGCCTTTGATTGAAGCGAACTTAGCGGACTAATTGGATTATTTATACTTCACACAATGCACTCTCTGGAGTGCATTGTGTGAAGTATAAACTTTGAGAGTGGTCTCTATAAGAATGATAGACTACGAATCCTAAAATAACCCAAATGCCAGAGGGGTTGACAAATCGTGAACCAAACATCACCCCTAAAGCAAATCGGACTCAATACAAAAGTGGGTATATACATATTTGTCAAAAATCTCTATCTAAACTATCTTCCAACGAAACGTGTTTTAACAAAATCGCACGCACCCACACCAACGCCTTCAAATTTAGCGGTTTCAATGATAATATGCAACCAAAGACAACAGGAAGTTACAAATAATTTGATTCAACAACTCCGGCTCCTTCAACATTCAAGTAACCACTTTCAATACTAATGTATTTCTTAAATGTATCAAAAAACATCTCACCCTTCTTGTGAGTACCACACATTAACTTCAACACAAATTCCCTCAAATTATTTTACTCTACAGCTCTAAACTTTGCATAAGCTCTGTCAAACCTTAACCGCACACATAACCATACGATACATCTTACAACTGGGATGATATCAAATGCAGTTCATCCTGCTTGAAGATTAAGTTTTCCCAGGACCAATACTGTCGCGCCTACGTTCAGTTTGCTTTGCAGCCAAACTGTGGCACGTAGTTCAAATCTATGCTTTCTTTGTCAAAGTACACCCTTCTTGATGATGAGTGTACCAAAGTTGCCCTGCGCCTTGTCCTATGTGTGTGATATACAAATGCTATCGATTACTGTCAGTTCCACTTTTACTCTCTTGTTATCACAGCATGCGATTCTTTCCTCGTCACGCTGTTCAAAGATGAAGCTTGTCTCGATCTCAACTACGGAGATGATCAACGCCCAGACGAGAAAATCCTTTTTCCCGTTTGAGGTGGGTGGGTTAGGTAATTCATCTAGGATACCAATCTTTCTCCAGAACCAAACTGATCGCTTCGGCCACTAACCCTGGCGCTGCTGTCCGCAATGCAGTAAGGGCGGAAGATGACTAAATAATAATCATGGATAGACCAATTCCGTTCTGTGCTTG
Source organism: Eledone cirrhosa (assembly GCA_964016885.1). Classification (NCBI taxonomy): domain Eukaryota; kingdom Metazoa; phylum Mollusca; class Cephalopoda; order Octopoda; family Eledonidae; genus Eledone; species Eledone cirrhosa. The sequence continues at coordinate 34,430,700 of OZ024740.1, read as the reverse complement.
TTGCCACCGGAATGATGACATCACACCTGAGAAAGGAGACTCGTGAGGTGGAGTGACCGTTGTAGCAGGTATTGCTAGGTGTTCTCCGCGGCAACACTTTCTCCATATCCACGAAACACAGCTGAGATATGTTGCCCAGTTTCAAGTTAATCACCTCATCATTTTTATCGTCATTTTTTCTTTGTTTATATTTTTGATTATTTTTTCTCATTTTATTATTTTGTAAATAATTAAATTACACACATTTCTCAAATATATCATCATCATCATCATCAGCATCATCATTTAACATCCGTTTTCTCTGCTAGCAAAAGTTGAACTGATGGTTCAGAGTTCAAGTCAGTATTCAATCGATTCCATTGACTTCTCAGGTGAGCCAGGGGCCGCATCTTACTAGCATATATTACCGCCTTTACAGAATGGGGCCATTTTTTCTTGGCACCAGTACTCGGGAGATTGTCATATCTTTGGCATAACTGTAAAATCTTTTCGACCCATTGATAAGATTTTTATGACTAGATGCCCTTCTTATCCTCAACCATTTTACAGAGTGTACTGGGTGCGTTTTACTGTAACAGCACCACAAGGAAAGTTGCCATGCCCTTCATACATTTGTAGAGTCCTCCAAACCCTTCATTTTGCATGTTTTCTCCGGCTGGGTTCCCTTCCTACCACCAGCTACTGCCTTATAGGGTGTACTGGGTGCATTTTATTGTGGCACCGGCACTAGGAAATTGCCAGTCTTTGATTTAAGACCCTATGGGGGGTGGAATGTCCCATGTGAGACGTTTTCGGGGCGAAAGAGAGGAGTAAGAGAGATGATAAGTATGATATAAAAGGTTAGTGACAATAGGTGGGTGAGAATGGAATATGACAAGTATATTGTCAGGAATGTATGACAGGTGTGGTAGAATTTAAAGGGGTGATAGGAGAGAAGAAGTAGTGAGAAACTATGTCATTGGTATCTGATAATTATGGTGGAATTATGCGGGGAAAGGTGAGGTGGTGACCTCGGGCAAAGTGTGGGAGTACCGTGATGATAAAACATACTAAAGAAGCCATGACTGGAGTGGGTGATCCTAAGAATAGAGGAGGCGAATGGTGAGAATATGTACTAAGGAGCGGTAAGGGAAGCGGCAGTAGAGAGAGTGATAATGGGGGGGGGTAGGAAGGGAGGGTAATAAGTATGATATCATGTATGTATGATAAATGTGGTGGGATTTAAAGGAGTGGTGGGGGAAGAAAAGAGTTGAGAAAGTATGTCGTGGGTGTATGACAACTGTGGTAGAATTTGGTAGGGTGATGATGAGAACAGATATTAGGGAACTATGATTGGTGTAGTGGGATTTAAAAGGGGATATGAGAGGGAATGAAGGTGAGAATGGTTTATTAGGGAGCGGCGGTAGTATGAATGGATCAGGTCACATTCATATTTCCATTTTATACTGATAGGGAAGTCATAAACATACCTATTAACTTTACTTGTCATGTATAATTGTTATGCAACTCCTACGTATATAAAAAGATATAAACAGTTTTTTAAAGGAGAAGAGTTAGGAAATAACAGGAATTGCTAGAGACATTTTGGGGCTGTGAAATATCGTTGTATGTATGGTCAAAATATCTTACTTGTATTTGTTTCTACATTAAATGATGAAAATTAAAATAACAAAGCTTAAATCTATGGTAATGATTTGCGGTGGAATTTATTTTTCCCCTGTAAAAATTAGTTACTACAGTATAAAAAGACGACAAAATTATGAATAATAATAAGATTCTTAAGAATTTTGTTGGTTTCTTTTTAACAATGATACAAATTCGTTCAAGGAGATATATTAATAAACATATTACTTACAATTAAAGCATCAGAAATGCTAGCATCACCGTCGCGAACAACTTTGTCACAAATCCAGAATCCAAAACCATAGAAGCTACATAAGAAGAGCCAAAAAAGGCCAACGGATGTACCTATCATAAAACCTTTCTTCACACCTGCTTTCTTGACAATCTCTAACAGCTTGTTATACCTGGAAATATTGAAATAAATTCCTTTTCAAATATCTTCATATACTTTCGATTCAAGTGGTTTACTACTGGAAAAGAAACTGATAAGATTCTAGAAAAATGCGGATAAAATTATTTTACTAATTAATCAAGGAAGAAAGGACAGTATCATGAGCCTCTGAGACAAACAGGAGAAAGAGGAGTTATCTTCTAATGAGAGAGCTGACCCGTATGTTTATAACAGAATGACTTCCGCTAGAGGCACCCCAAAACAATGTGGTGGTGTTAAAGCGGGCGAGTGATTAAATCTACCATACCATCATTTCAGAACACACAGAACTGGAACAGATAGCTCAAGGCATCTCATCTAACACTCTAACAAATCCGCCCTGTTGTTATATTTTATTTTATCGACATATAAAGGAAATGGACACTGACCAAGAAACTCACTCAGATGGTGGACGGGTGCTACACGAGAATGCTGACGATGGCTCTGAATATTAATCAGTTTACACTGAGGATGAAGAACTGAGAGCTGTACGGGAGCCTCCCAAATGTCAGCTCCAGAGTAGCACAGAGGAGACTGAGGTTAGCTGGACATGCTCACCGACATCCAGAGTTGACTCTGCACTCAGTGCTCCAGTGGGAGCCCCTGCATGGACACACTGGAAGAGGAAGACCGAGGTTAACGTATGTTGATGTTCTAAGGACAGACACTGGTCTGTTGGAGACGCAGGACATGGCAGCAATAATGAGGGACAGAGACCACTGGAGAGAACTCGTCCATGGATCTCGGGAATAATTTTACCCGCCCTAGAGAGAAAGGAAATGAAAAATAAGGAAGAAACAATAGTAATGATGACAAAAATAATATCTAAATTGTAAATAGATCTGCAGAATACTATGCTAAAACGATGTCAAGAAAAACTCTTATATTGCCAAAACCCGAAAAGGGAGGGAGTGGACAAAATTCACAATACTAGTTAAGAAGCATTGGACTAAAAGCCGAGATTAAATGATTTCTAATGGCCCCACAAGAAACCACCAAAAATACATAATGTCGTAGAACACAGTAATTGCAGAATATGTAGAAATGGGAAAAAACAATTAAACACATTATCTCTGACAGTCCAGTCTTAGCTGAAAAGGAATATATCCACAGATATGATAGAGTTGGAATTTACATACACTGGAAGTTATGAAAACACTACGAAATACCAACAAAAAGAAGGTACAAATACACACAAGAAAAGATGTCAGAAAATGACAAAGCTATCATACTGTGGGATATGCCACTTCATACAAACAAGGAGATCAAAACCAACAGAACAGCTTTTATAGTCAAAGACCGCAAAGAAAAGATGTCTATTAATTTATATAGTTGGCACATGTGATAATGTGGAAAATAATAAATTCAACAGAAGGAGTGAGATGCGTAGTCAATTTGCAAGAGCTGTTGGCCAAAAAAACGATGTGAATGGGAGATACCAAAAACTGAAGCACTGATTTGTGCAGTACAGGAGCAAGCACTCAGGACAAAGTATGTAAAGTGTAAAATAAATTATAGAACTGATAGAGATAAGTGCGGAATGGGGGTGAAAAAAGAGAAACTGTGGCATATTGTTAGTGAGCTTACGAAGTTGTGCAGAGAGAATATAAAATGTAACATGACAATGTCGCAAGAATCATACATTGGGAACTAGCTGGCAAGTATGAATTGGAAAGAGCAGAGGCACGGCTTGGACAAACCCCAGAAGGTTTAATTGAAAACGACAAATAGAAAACCCTATGGGATGTCATGATTCAATATGACCATGAAGTTCTTAACAAAATATTGGATATTGTGGTAATTAATATACAAGGAAGAGAGAAACTTACAGATGCCCGTGCTCTGAAGACAACAGAGTGCCTAGAAAGAAGAAAATCTAGACCACTATGCTAACTTAAAATGGGAATTATACAAGTTGTGGGCAATGAAGACTGTAGAAGTTATACTCGTTGTTGTAGTTGTTCTGGGTAGTATAAGTACTCCTAAGAGGATAGCGAGGATTAGCTTCAATTTAAAGATTGGACACCTACAAAAAAAAAACAGTATTCATTGGGACAGAGTTGTTGAATCAAATAAAAAATACCACCTCGGTCTACTGGTTGTCAATAGTTGATACTTGCTGTCCATACCCAAGAAGAAGAAGAAAAAGAAGAAAAAGAAGAAGAAAAAGAAGAAATGGAAAAAGAAAAAGAAAAAGAAAAAGAAAAAGAAGAAATTCGTCATTTCTTGAAATCAGCTCACTGTACATTAATAGACTCGTTCTTTTATACCATAATGTTAATGTTAGGATAAGGAATGTTTTGTGTTAGAAAGATCTCGAAACTTAGAGCTTGTTATTGTTGTTGTTATTGTTGATGATGTCACTGTTTAGCCCTATATATACAAAGACATTCCAGATATGACTCACTAGTCTTCTGGTGTGCGTAGAATAATTGTTTCTACTTTTGGCGCAAGGCCAGCAATTACCTAGTGTATTACTGGTACATTATTTTATTGACCCCGTAAGGATGAAAGGCAAAGTTAACTTCGGTGGGATTTGAACTCAGACCATAAAGAGCCGTAACTCTTTGCTGCAAAGCATGACATCCGACCCTCTACCGATACTGCCAATCCACCGCCCTAATAATAATAATGGTTCCATGTATTGGCCACAAGGGCTGACATATAGGGGTCAATACAAAAACAGTGACAGTGGGGGTTTACAATCGAGTAAAAATACACAATAACAAAAACAATTAACAATGAAAATATATAAGAATATTACAAAATAAATTCCAATAAAGCAGCAAACCACTCAAGGCGACTAAGGTACCCCACCAATCCTGAACCACCCGACGCTCAATGGCACCCAGGAAAGGCGCCCCTCTCCCCCTCAAATTAACCAGCCTACAGGCGCATGCTCAGAGCAGGTTCATTCACACAGGCCATTCTTGCCACATTCTCCCACCTTTTAGCAAATGTACTGGGGGCAGCACTTCTCTCTCCATCCTGACCTTCCTTTCCAACTGAAGCTTGAAAAAGTCGATGCGGGATTGGCCAAAGAAAAGTGTCTGTCTTCAACCTGGTCCACCACAAAACCCCTTCGCTACTGCCACCAGACAGAGGAAAATTACCTGTCCTTCCCGGCGAAAAGAAGGTGGTAGGGGATGGCGGCGTTTACATGGGTAGACATTGGCAAAGGTGGAAAGTCTATTGCGTTTTCAGTTGCTGCACGAGATAAATTTTGGTTATTATTGTTGCTGTTGTTGTTGTCGTCGGTGACGTTGTCTGTGGTGGTGGTAATAGTACCACTGTTCATAATGGTGGTGGTGGAGGCAGTGTCACTCCTCTCAACGTTTGAGCTGCTGTCACGTTAAGGGGCATATTCCACCCATGTTTTTTTTTATAGAAAATATTTTCAAAAATAAATTTCAAATATTATGGAGTCTCCTTTTCAGAGACTAATATATAGTCACATATTTACAGTGACTATTTATTACAGTGACTTATTCCACAAATAACAATGTAAAACAGCTTAAAAACAACAAACCTTCTTGAATCGATATCAACACATCCGTCTCAAATAAGAAACAAAATAATGGTTTCTTATATAGGCACAAAGCCAGCAATTTTGGGAAAAGGGAAGTCAATTAAATCGACCCAGTGCGTTACTGGTACTTTATTTTATCGACCCCATAAGGATGAAAGGCAAGACCTCAGTGGAATTTGAACTCAAAACGTAAAGGGCCGTAACCATATGCTACACAACATTTTGTTCGATGCTCAACCGATACAAAAGCACTAACAACTTCTGCTTTGTTAAGATTGCAAGCCAAAAAGAAATACTAAATATCGATCAACTTATCATTCTCTGACACCTTTTCTTGTGTATGTTTGTACCACCTTTTTTCTGTTGGTATTTCGTAGTGCTGGCATAACTTCCAGTGTATGTAGATCCCAACTCTATCGTATCTGTAGATATATTATTTTTTGACAAAGACTGGACAGCCAACGATAATGAGTTAATTGTTTCTTTCCCAACACCACTATCGCCCTCTCATATTCTGCAGTTACTTGCTGTTTTCTGTTTCATCATGTAGTTTTGGCGGTTTCTGTCGGGCAGGCTTTGATCGTGCGCTGCGATTAGAAATCTTTCAATCACAGCTTTTAGTCCAATGTTTCTTAACCAGTTTTGTGAATTTTGTCCAAGCTAACCTCAGCGGGATTTGAACTCACATGTTGTCCGATGCTCTACAGATAATGCCAATCGCAATAATTGTTTCTACTTTAGGCACAAGGCCAGCAATTTTGGGGAAGGGGAAATCAATTAAATCAACCCCAGTGCATTATTTTATCAACCCCGTAAGGATGAAAGGCAAAATAAATATTGTGTTGAGTACATTTCTTAGAAACGAAGTGGAAAAGGATTTCTAAGCAAGGTTATGAGCACAATATGTATACATTTTTTTTTTAATAGAAATAATACTTACCGCAAGCATTCTTTTGCTTCACCGCCGAAAGCTATAACTGTTTTGACAGAACTAACCACCTCTTCAGAAATTTCAGAAGCTTCAGAATAGGCTGCAATTTCTTTTTCGGTCATCGTTTGTGTTATCTAGCAAAATGTTAGCTGCATTAATTACTAAAAACAATTGTAGCAATAGTTTGATAAGGACTATAATAAATTTCTTAACAAAAAATAGGAATTCCTAAGTCATAATAATAATTGTTTCTACTTTTGGCACAAGGTCAGCAGTTACCCCAGTGACATTACCTGTACTCTATTTTATCGATCCAGTAAGGATGAAAGGCAAAGCTAACCTCGGCAGGATTTGAACTCAGAACGTAAAGAGATGTAACTACATGCCAGAAAGCATGTCCAATGCTCTACCAGTACTGCCAAACTACCACTCAATATGCTAATAATAATAATAATTGTTTCTACTTTTGGCACAAGGCCAGGAATTACCCCAGTACATTACTGGTACTTTATTTTATCTACCTCGTAAGGATGAAAGGCAACGTTAACCTCGGCAGGATTTGAACTCAGACCGAAAGGGGCCATAACTCTATGCTGCAAAGCATGGTGTCTGACGCTCTACCGATACTGCCAATCCACCGCCGTGTTTCATCACAGGGAAATTTATCTAGTTAGTGCAGTTTGGTCAGGTTAAGCTAATTATAGAAATGTTATTGATCGTATAATTGAGATATTGAATATATTGAGTGTATAATTGAGGTATTGAACTGTTATTGATTGTATAACTGTTATTGATTATATAATTGATTGTATAACTGAGGTATTGAACTATTATTGTTTATATAACTGACAGGTATTGAACAAGTAACTTAATTACGAACATTTTTCGGGTGATTTTCACCAATCATCCGTCTATAGCTCAGATGAAAGCAAAATGTTCTTGTGATAGATTTCTTAATCGATTACTTTTACGGTTGCTAACCACATTTAGAAGTTCTTTAAAATATGTCTTGCTTATTGTGCTATAATCTGCACCTTTTATATAATGGTATTGTTGTTATTATTGTGCTATAATCTGCACCTTTTATATAATGGTATTGTTGTTATTATTGTGCTATAATCTGCACCTTTTATATAATGGTATTGTTATTATTATTGTGCTATAATCTACACCTTTTATATAATGGTATTGTTATTATTATTGTGCTATAATCTGCACCTTTTATATAATGGTATTGTTGTTATTATTGTGCTATAATCTGCACCTTTTATATAATGGTATTGTTGTTATTATTGTGCTATAATCTGCACCTTTTATATAATGGTATTGTTATTATTATTGTGCTATAATCTACACCTTTTATATAATGGTATTGTTATTATTATTGTGCTATAATCTGCACCTTTTATATAATGGTATTGTTGTTATTATTGTGCTATAATCTGCACCTTTTATATAATGGTATTGTTGTTATTATTGTGCTATAATCTGCACCTTTTATATAATGGTATTGTTGTTATTATTGTGCTATAATCTGCACCTTTTATATAATGGTATTGTTGTTATTATTGTGCTATAATCTGCACCTTTTATATAATGGTATTGTTGTTATTATTGTGCTATAATCTGCACCTTTTATATAATGGTATTGTTGTTATTATTGTACTATAATCTACACCTTTTATATAATGGTATTGTTATTATTATTGTGCTATAATCTACACCTTTTATATAATGGTATTGTTATTATTATTGTGTTATAATCTACATCTTTTATATAATGGTATTGTTATTATTATTGTGTTATAATCTACATCTTTTATATAATGGTATTGTTGTTATTATTGTACTATAATCTACATCTTTTATATAATGGTATTGTTATTATTATTGTGTTATAATCTACATCTTTTATATAATGGTATTGTTATTATTATTGTGCTATAATCTACATCTTTTATATAATGGTATTGTTATTATTATTGTGTTATAATCTACACCTTTTATATAATGGTATTGTTATTATTATTGTGTTATAATCTACATCTTTTATATAATGGTATTGTTATTATTATTGTGCTATAATCTACATCTTTTATATAATGGTATTGTTATTATTATTGTACTATAATCTACATCTTTTATATAATGGTATTGTTATTATTATTGTGTTATAATCTACATCTTTTATATAATGGTATTGTTATTATTATTGTGCTATAATCTACACCTTTTATATAATGGTATTGTTATTATTATTGTGCTATAATCTACACCTTTTATATAATGGTATTGTTATTATTATTGTGCTATAATCTACATCTTTTATATAATGGTATTGTTATTATTATTGTGCTATAATCTACATCTTTTATATAATGGTATTGTTATTATTATTGTGTTATAATCTACATCTTTTATATAATGGTATTGTTATTATTATTGTGCTATAATCTACACCTTTTATATAATGGTATTGTTATTATTATTGTGCTATAATCTACATCCTATTGCCAAGCTGAGTCTGTGCACTGTTGTATTTTACTAGTATTGTAATTTAGCGATGTTTTTATATTTTTAGTTAAATTGTAATATATTGTTTGAGATCTGAAACTGATAAAATGACAAGTCAGTCAATCATATTGGTGGCCTCCCCACAGACCCGACGGACAGAATGGAGAAGGTGTTTCCCCGGAAGACGGCAAGGGAGACGCGCTGGAAAAGCCATTCCAACTGGCGGAGCTCACACCTGCGGCTGGCCAGCTCAGATTCAACACTAAACATTTAAAAGAAAAGTAATCATATTCTAATCATATAGAAACGACTCGCAACACAAATTTATATCAAATATACAAAAGAGAGGATTAAAAAGGAGAGGCTTTCTCCTCAAATAGTCTAAAGAATATCAATAATAATACGGATAAAAACAAAACTCATCCGAGGAAACGATTTCTGGATCAAATTACTCCCGCCTTTAATAGATTTCTCGCTATTAATTTAAATTGTTTTCAAACAGGATTTCTTCTATTTTAACATTCTAAAATGGTATGTATGGTCCCGTAACTCCCGGGGGAGTCGTAGGGGTGCGATAGTGACATACTGCATTATTTCAGTATTCTAAACCTGACAGAGCCCATCCCTCTCCATGTTTGAATACAGCAGATTTCTTCCAGAAAAAGATAGAGAATGGGAGGATGGAAATGAGAAAATCGACCCCAGTACCTGACTGATACTTTTTTTTATCGACCTCGAAAGGATAAAAGACAACATTAACCTCGGCTGGATTTGAACTCAGAGAGCAGAGAGCTGGAACGAAATCTGCAAAACCTTCTATCTGACGATTCTGCCTACTCGTTGCCGTATGTTTAAATGTTTTCTATTAATGCTATTTCAATATCGAAGACACATAAGACGGTAAAATGGCAGTGTTCTTAAAACGTCAGATAGAATGCTTTGCAGTATTTGTTCCGGTTCTCTGCTCTCTGCGTTCAAATTCTATTGAGGTCAACTTTGCTTTTCATCATTTGAGGTTGATAAAAAATGTAACAGTCAAATACTAAGGTTCATTCTTCTTCTCTCTCTCTACTTTCGAAGAAATTGGCCATATTCAAATCTGAAGAGGAGATGGATTCTTCTAAGTTTAAACAAACTGTCCAAGAAATACTGTATGTCATTATAGAGCCCCTACGACTCTACCAGAAGTTACAATTCAAAGTAGAAGAATATATCGCAGCAGATTAGCTTTACTTGACTCTGGCTCCCTAAAAAGGACTGCATTATACTTTGATGCCTTCTGTTATGAAAGACTGGGGGTTTTACTGAGTTAGAGCCTGCTTTTATATACTATTGGCTTCCTGCATGTTTCCTCAAGGAATTATACAAGTGTCTTTTTCTGGGAGATACATAGATGTAAAAATAAAATACTTTTGTACTGTAGGCTTCGTGATTTGAAATAGGTAAACGATTGACTAGATGACAGCTGGGTGCAAATGGTTATTGCATAGTTTGGGGTTGGAATGAATAGTGAATCCTGGATAAGAAATATAAAATTTAACTCTAGTTTGTTGCATATGGCAGCTGTACTAATATTCGGACTTACTTTTAATGGGATTACCGTAAAAGCCTTTATAAATGAAAGATGAAATGTTAAATTATTAGATCTCACTACTTTATATTTGCTAGTGTTGGTGACATTGTATTTTGTTATACACCAATGAACTTAATAGTGATATTTAATTTATTACTCAACGTTTACTAACTTATATTTTTCTTGGAATACATCTATTACAATTATAATTTGTTAGCGCTATATTTTTTTTCAAACATGGAACTCAGTGATAATTGTTTCTACTTTTGGCACAAGGCCAGCAATTATCCCAGTACATTACGGGTACTTTATTTTATCGACCCCATAAGGATGAAAGGCAAAGTTAACCTCGGCGGGATTTGAACTCAGACCAGTGATAATGACGTCATGTTTGCTGTTGATGACTTTTTTTACTAACAGGATGAAAGCTTCTTCACCAATGGGATTCAAGCATTCAAGTTCGAACTAAATCTTTAGTTTTCTTCATTTATAAATATGTGGTAGAAATTCATAATTTTTATTGTTGGTTTGTTTTGAAGAAAGAGAAGCCTTATAAATGCCTCAGGCGAACTCAAACTAAGGTCATAGTTAGCTTTATTGGCTTTCTAGTACAGTTGCTCGATTGATAGGTTCCCAGCCAAGTGTTTTTCTCATGTTGGGGAACAAATGGTAGTCAGATGGGGCCAAATTAGGAGGAATATGGATCAAGCAGTTCAAAGCCACAGTCACGCACAGTAGCCATTGAAACCAAGGACTTGTGTGCTTGAGCATCGTTCTGGTGAAACAAAACCCTTCTCGTCAGTTTTCCTGGGCGTTTGATCTTGATGGTATGGCCCTTTTGATGATAGTCAATAAACACAATGTCTTTAGCATCCCAAAAACCTGAGCCCATCGCCTTCCCTTCAGATAAAACGACCCTGGCCTTCTTTGGAACAGGTGAGGAGGGGTGTTTCCAATGTATGGATTGTCTTTTTGTCTCTAGGTTAGAAGGAAACCAGCTGGATCTTCTTCAAATAATGTCAGATTTCCCCGTCATGCCAAGTTCCTTGTGCAGAATATTATCAATTCTCTCACAAAATATGCTAATAGCATTGACTATTTGATTTATAGTCAATCGTCTGTTATCCATTGCCATATGCTGAAAACAATTAATGTATTCCTAGGTGGTGGCAGTTGCAGGACGTCCAGACCTTGGGTCATCTTCAAAACTCTCCCTTCCTCTCCTAAATTCAGCTGCCCACTTTTGCACTGTTGATAAAGCTGAAGTGCCGCCCTCTAATGTAGCAACCATGTCAGCATGAATGTCCTTGGAGTCTAAACCCTTTTTCTGTCGGTACTTGATAACACCACGGTGCCAATTGTTATCCATTTTCAAGACAAGTCACTACAAGTTACTTTTGAAGTCTTCTTTGAACAGTCAGATGTCAGTTTACCTGGAACGAAATAATGCAGTTATTAATAAGAAGAGTTGAAATTAATGCATGCAAGATTTCACAGCTCTAGCATCTCTCCTTCATAGTCAACCTATGAACCTTTCAGTCCACTCTCGTATAAAATGATAATGCAATGACATTTATGTTACTTTTTGGAATATCAACTTTTATTAAATGTTTAAATTTCCTTACCTTATTTATTGCGAAAGTGAATAAAAACATAACAGGAAGAGCCGAAAGTAAAATTAATGTAACTTTCCATTGATATGCGAATGAACACACTAAGGCTATTGCACCTGAAGATCCGGTGAAAAGCATCGTACCTATATTGTTTCCAAGGCCCTGAGAAATTATATCCAGTGACCTAAAAAAAAAAAAGAAATTTCCAAAAATATCAAAAAATATCACTACGATTAATATTTTAAAATGTAATGAAACAACAAGTACCTAATTTTAGGTAAAATGTAGGGTAACAGCAGTTACTTAATTTTAAGAAATTATTTGATGCTAAAAATGTTTAAGTAAAATTAATTGGTGAAATACTTACGATGACTGGTAGTTGGTTAAAATACCAGGTGTATTCTTATCGAAAAATTGTAGATGTTGCCGAAGAATACTTCTCATAAAGTGTGACCGGATGCAATTCATTTGTCTCTCTGAGGTAACTTTCCATGCGGTAACATTTAAGTATGATGTTATAAATACAGCCCCTGCTATGCCTATAGTTAAATAGAAAGATGTGTTTAAATGCATGCATAGTTAAGTGTACGTGTGTGGATATTTATTAACTTTAACAACAGTAATGCTGTAAATATATTTACACACACACACCTGTCTGAACTCGGACTGTGACAACGCATGCAACCTCTGTCAGTGTGGAAAAGGGATGTAGAACGGTGATAATGATGATGTTACTTTCATTTTTTTTATTCATTTACATCCATCGCATTTTCTTAAATGTTATCAAACTTTTCCATGTTTTAATACACCATCTGAAATATATCTTACTAGCCCACTTTGGTTTTATTCATTTTCTCGTTTCTGTTTTGAGTTGCTCGTAAGTAATAGAAACCTGCTTTCTCTCCCTAGACAAAGAATGGTTTATCTGATTCCTAGCATAGATATAATGTTGGAGAAACAAAGAATAATGTTAGAATGTCCGGGTACTGAAAAAAAATACTATCCTTTGTTTTAAATCTATTAATCCACGTTTATATATTAAAATAGGTGAAGGTGCGTGGCTTAGTGATTAAAGCATCAAATTCACATTCGCGGTAGCATGGAGAGGGGAAACCGGTATGCATGGGCAACTACTGGCCTGCTCGGACTTGTGCCTTGGAAGGGAAACTTTCTAGGTGCAAAATACATAGTCATTCGTGACTAACGGGGGTCTTTATCCTATATTAAAATAAATACACACTATTTGTATGTGTTTGAAATAAAGATAAATACACATTAATATTATATATCAGCTACTGGTGAATATCAAAGTAATTGAAGTTTACTAATAATATGTAGACTTGCTATTAATCAAATATTTTGGTGATAAATGAAGAGATTAGATTAAATTCTTGTCACAAAATTATTTTTAACTTTTTAACATTAAGTCAAACAAAAACATTTGCCATTTAACAAATGAATTCAAAACAGTAAAATATCAAGCCACTTTAAAGAATCGACCTCTCGTTGTTTCGTCTAAAAACCTACTTCAAAGTAAACCTTTCACAGTTTAAAAAGTATTCTTTACTTGGTCCCACTCGAAAACTAATGTCATTTTAGAGTATCCAATATCAAGACATATTTTATAAAGTTCTCGTTTAGATTTCACACACTCTCATTAGCTGCTTTAAACAATGTATTTATTTTTTTCATATCAAAGTTATAAAAAAATTATTCAAAAATTTACTGCATTTTATATTACTCGAAATTAAAATACAACACCTTTTGAGAAACTAAGTAGATATAATTTTAACGTTTAAGTAGACGTCTGTGTTCTTATATGTATATATAAAGTTGTAGTTCCTGTCTGTTTGTTTGTTCACGAACTCCTCCTATGGTTTTGGAGATAGACCCCCTTAACCATATATATTCTGAAACTACATTGCCTGAGGTTTGTGACCCCGGGGAACCCTTTGATTAAAATGAAATATACTTATCCAAGTAGCCTGGGCAATGTAGTTTCAGAATATATATGGTTATGGGGGTCTATCTCCAAAACCATAGGAGTTCATGAACAAACAAACAAACAGACAGACAGGTTCCCCGGGGGCACAAACCACCGCTGAAAATATTTTCACTTCGATTTATATGAAGTTTAAACCATAGGTAAATGACAAGATATGATGCCTATTCACAAAATTTCAGCGAATTTCAATAATATTAAGACATCCTAATGGGGGTTAAACCCCCTATAATGAACATTTTGGAAGCTCAAATAAAATAATGCTTTACACTAAAATGAACTGATCAAGTTTTGAACTAATATTTTGAAAAAAATTATTTACAAGAAACAAAATAAGAATAAGATTTAATAATGTCATTTTGATTTGATATATTACAAAAAATAATGTTTTCCAATTTTTCATGCATTACATTTTCCATTGAGTAATATTGAAATGCAGAGTTTTTCTCCATAAATTATATCACTGATTTAAAATCAATCATCATTTTCTTACAAAAAAAATGTGTGAAACGCAGCAAGGCGCGGGTAATTCGGCTAGTATGTAATAAAAATGAAAATCTTCTGTGTTCCTTAATGGTTTTTTGTTGCCTCACCAAACAAACTATATTTTACAGTAATGGTGGTCGGGGCCATTTCGCCCAGTTACAGTCTCAATTAGACATCGAATTGATATAGCAGATTCGACTAAAAAGAAACATACACAATGATAAAAGTGATAGGAAAAATCTTACCGAGAAAATACAAAGCAGTATCCCTTGCATGATCGAGTACAAAATGATGAGGTACTGTTCCGTTGACATCGCATGCCCTACCAAAAGAAGACAAATTCTCAGTATTTTTATATATTTCGTCAGATTCTATTACTCAGGTATGTCTATTCATATATCTCTATATTACAGGGAAAAATGCGGGCGCATGTAAAGAAATATTCTTAAATTAATAAACCTAGAAAAGTAAAGGACAAGTTATTACACCTGGAAAAGTAAAGGACAAGAAAACTTCTTCTTAAAACTTCTTAAAATATTGCAGCTATAGTATAAATTTGAATAATAAAAAATATTTGATTTAAATATACATAGAAAGTGATAAATTCTAATAATACAGTTGACTCTCTAATTGATAATAATACTAATTTATGATCATTTATTTAATTTTGTGATCCTAATTTACACCATAGTGGTTGGGTCATTAAATAAATATACTTTATTTTACTTTACTAAATGGGACTGAAAAAATGAGTGACAATTATAAACATCAAATAAAACAAAATGTTGGCGTGTAAATGACACTAACAATTAATTAATAATTAATTAGGGAGCCAACTGTAATGATAAATAATAACAAATTATAATTGTTTAATAATGAAATTTAAGACCTGTCAGAGATCAAAATAACCAATCTACATTTTTAGGTAGAGTAAAATTAGACTACAATTAAAAATTAAACATTGTCTAATTCAACAGTTCATCTAATGAATTGATGAATTCACTATAATTGATTGATTCACTATAAATGAATAATTGATGAATTGACTTTTACCTAATTTTGCCCCTTGAGATGTTGAATTTTACTATATTATAAAAAAAATCTGTAATACTCATAAAAAGTGCAATTATATGATGCACTGTTTTTGATTTATTTTACTGCATTATTTTATAACTAAATTTATAAAAATATAATTTGATTAAGAGTGAAAATTTTTAAATATCTTATAACATAAATTAATAAATTGTACATATTAATTATTATTATTATTAATTAATTATTGTACAAATTATTGTACAAATTATTGTACAAATTTTATTTTAAAAAGATTAATTTGTATACACCAAGAAAAAAATTAAGTATACAGTAGTCAACTCTCCCTATAAGACAGTCATTTTTCCAGTCCTTTAAAGTGATATTTTTTTAACAATTAACTTATAATTATTTATTTTTAGTTTTATAATCTAATTTTTTTTTTCAAATTTAGACTTTAGCTGCAATATTTTAAGAAGTTTTAAAAAGTTTTCTTGTCCTTTACTTTTCCAGGTGTAATAACTTGTCCTTTACTTTTCTAGGTTTATTAATTTAAGAATATTTCTTTACATGCGCCCGGATTTTTCCCTGTAATCCACTTTTTTTCCAGGCAATGCAAGGATATTATTATATTAATATTAATAAAAATATTTATCAACAAATAAGTTAAATAATAATAATAAATAGGAAGAAGTGCAGATAGGAAAAGTAATCAGGGTGGGAATCGAACCCTCGACCTTCGGATTGCCGGTCCGCTGCTCTACCGACTGAGCTACCTGACCACAATTCGCTATTGCACAATCTATCACTATTTTAATGTATTAGAAATTAGAAACAAACTAAGCGTTACTTATGTATGTAGTTCCTTACACTCTTTTGGTCCTCACTTATTTTTATGTAACTTTTTTTCTACTGAACCAAATTTCAATATTTTTATGTCAAAATGTAGCTTATCTGTCGTCCTATGAAATGCAACAAACCTCATCCAATTCTATCAAAAATTGAATTAGTGACAAAGCTTTGAAGGTGTCACGAGTGACCGAAATGGGACCTTAAGAATATTATACACCTACTACCGTAGGTGTATGATAAAGTTTAATTTTAAAGTATATTGGGCAATTGTTCTTTGACATATCTTATGGAATTCACCTGTTCCGTTGAAAATTATATTAAATCATTTTAAATTTTAGACTATCAACTTTTTGGTGTTTTTTTTATAAGATATCAAATGGGGTTGGAAAGCATCCATGACGTTTGCATGTTCTCTGGTAAGATCGAAGTTGGGGTTGATATTCAGCATCAACATTTGTGGGTTGGTGTCTGTAGATAAAAAGTGGGTAGGGAGAAACTCTAGATGGTAACAACTCTGGAACGAAGGTTTGGCTGAAGTTTTTTGTGGGCTGGTGTCTGTAGATAAAAAGTGGATAGGGAGAAACTCTAGACCAGTGGTTCTCAACCTTTTTTTGCCAACGGCACACCTTGGAACACATGAACAAATAGCGGCCCACCTGGCTAAATATATATATGAAAAATTTGAACTCTGAAAATTACGCTATTTATCAACCAGTTTTGGTCATATCTCAGCATTAGGACTAGATGAAAAAGAAATATATCATTTGTCTCAGTTTTAGAGGTAGATTCTACCATAAAAGTGAAAAAAGATGCATGATATAATAATAAAAAAATTTCTTCTGGGGATGGGGGTTTAAGACAATTATTGACCAATATCCATTCATATGATCAATACTAATGACGAACGAAACAATAAAAGATATAGAATTTTTATCATTGCGACATTTGGAAACAGTTCACTCATCCCTAAATGAACAAAGCTATATGATGCAAAATGTTACACGACAGACTGTGAATACTCAATTGGGATCACGGGGTTTTTCGTATTTTTTTAGTGTGCCGTTCAAAATTTCGCGGCACACTTAGGAAGATCTCACGGCGCACAGGTGTGCCGCGGCACACTAGTTGAGCATCACTGCTCTAGATGGTAATAACTCTGGAAACGAAGGTTTGGCTGAAGTGTTTTGTGAAATCTGAAAGGTGAGACAAATTAAGGGTGGTAATAGAGGATGCGACAGTGTATCCGAGTGTGTAGGGTTATCATCTACAGTGGTATTGGTATAAAAGTTGAGAGTGAAGAACTCGTCTATGGATTATAGAATGAAACCTGATAGATGCTGAACTTTTGCTAATCAGTCGAATCAACTTCTTTAAACAATAGTCTGTGGTATTAACAGCAGTATCATCACCATCATCACCGTTCTAGGAATATGAATAGTTAGCCAGTATAAATCTGACTTGTACTTCCTATAGGTTTGTAAATTATCAGAGCTGTAGTATTTCCAAACCCCAAAGAGGAATCTTAATCTATGGGCTGCATTTTTTTACATCTCTCTCTCTATCTATCTTTCTCTCTCTCTATCTCTCACTCTCTTTCTCTCTTTCTTTCTTTCTCACTCAGTTCCCCCACTCAGTTTTTTACAACCAAGAGCTTGACCATCCAGGACAACACAGGCCGCGGACAGTCAAAATACTGTCCGTTGCTGTTCTTCTTCCTAAATAGTAAGGGAAAAGATCATAGTCGTTACTGCAAGAGGGCCACAAAATATTTTAGGACTGAAAAGCACATGCACGTCCTAAAGATGCCTTTTCCTTGCAACAAATTCAATATCAGGCTATATTTCGTTTGAAGCACACCCACCCAATTTGGGCCTATGACACTGCTTCTGGATGTCGGGGTTTTTCGTATCGTTTTTTTATGGCAGTTACTGCTAACACATACGATGGGATGGTTAATTTGACCCTTCTCGACTCCATTTTGACTAATTTAGCCGCCTGTACCATTTATGAGTCCTTGTTGAGTTGGGATACCTTAAAGAGCTCCACTGCTGCTGCTGTAGATATCAAAGTGGAGCTGTTGTTATTTCTTTTGCTATTTTTGTGGCTACTGCTGGTGTTGTTGCTATTAAAGTTTTCTATTGTGGTGGTCGTGGCGGTGCTGGTGATGGTGCTGCTACTGCTGTTCCTGGAGCTGGTGTTGGTGGTTGTGCTGGTGCGGCTGGTGGTGGTGGTGGTGCTGCTGCTGCTGCTGCTGCTGCTGGTGAGGCTGCTGCTGCTGATGATGATGATGATGATGGTAATGATAATGATAGTGGTGCTGGTGTTGCTGGTGGTGCTGGTGCTGGTGCTGCTGTTGCTGATGCTGATGGTGATGATGACGATGATGATGGTGGTGGTGGTGGTGGTGGTAATGATAGTGGTGGCGGTGCTTCTGGTGGTGCTGGGGTGTGCTGATCTGGTGCTGGGGTGGTGGTAGTATCCTTATTAAAAATATCACAAACACAAACACAATATAGGATCATGCAAGTATTAAGAGCGATTATCGATGAAACAATTTATCATTAAGCTACATTTGCAATGTGAATATAATTGTTTCTACTTTTGGCATAAGGCCAGCAATTACCCAGTACATTACTGGTACTTTATTTTATCGACCCCGTAAGGATGAAAGGCAAAGTTAACCTCGACGGGGTTTGAACTCAGAATGGCAAGGGCCGTAACTCTATGCGTAAAAGCATGGCGTCCGACCCTCTACCGATACTGCCAATCCACCGCCTTTTTCCAATGTGAAAATAATTGTTTCTACTTTTTGGCACAAAGCCAGCAATTACTGGTACTTTATTTTATCGACCCCGTAAGGATGAAAGGCAAAGTTAACCTCGACGGGATTTGAACTCAGACCGTGAAAATAATATGGAGGAATTATATTTCACTGAAGATCCAACCAAAAAGAATTCCAACTGCAAAGAAAATATAATTTGACTCCAGATTAAGATAATCGAGCTGCTACCTTTAGTTCACTTTTGTAGGCATGATATGTGTCGACAGTCGATCAACTTTCGTCAAATCGGACCGAGGAAACAATGTTTCCATTAGTCTTTCCAATAGCTAATACTATCCATCGGTCACAACTCCAGGTAGAAGGAGAAACGTGAAATAAAGTGTCTTGCCCAAGGACATAACGTATCGCCTGGTCTGGGAATCGAACTCACAATCTCACGATTCCGAATCCAATTCTCTAACCACTCAGCCACACGCTTTGTAGATTTCTTGAAACATCACTTAAACGTAATTTATACATGTTAGACTGTGTGTAAGAACCCTTAACTGGTAGGGGTGCCGTATTTTAAACCTGGCCCAGCTCATCTCGTCCCCAGCCTTAAACGCAGCCGATTTCTTCCAGAGAAGGAGAGGTGTGTGTGTGTGTGTGTGTGTGTGTGTGTGTGTGTGTGTGTGTGTGTGTGTGTGTGTGTGTGTGTGTGTGTGTGTGTGTGTGTGTGTGTGTGTGTGTGTGTGTGTGTGTGTGTGTGTGTGTGTGTGTGTGTGTGTGTGTGACAGAAGAAGTAAGAAAGATATAGAGAGGAAGCAATGGAGAGGATGAAAGACAAAGTTGGTCTCGGCAGGATTTGAACACAGTACAAGGAACAGGAACGAATGCCACAAATCAATTAGTCCGACAATCTAACGACTCTACGAATTCGCTATCTTACATAAGTTAAAGTAGGAAATCTCAAATGATAAAGGATTATGTTTTCTCCCAAAATACTTCATGAGATTATCACGGTTTCTACCGTAGTGTTGCGGGTCAGTGAAAGGATTCTTGATACTATTCACCTCAATTTCAGATAATAACTTCTCTTGCTAACCACATTCAACTGAATCTATTCTCAGTATATAACTAGTGTTATCGACTCAAGAGAGATGAAAGGTAAAGTCAAACTTGAGAGCTATTTGAATTCAGAACTTAGATGGATATGATAAATCTAAAAAGTCTAAAGTCTGTCTCAAGTCTGAAGGCTTATCAGGCCGGTGCTTATCATAATTTCCGTGGTGTGAAGCGACAGAGAGTACAAGACTCCCCACCAGTACATCGCAGGGTTAAACTGCCAATTACTGTTGGTACTCATTTTCAGCTGAGTATACTGGAACAACGTGAAATAAAGTATTTTGCTCAAGAGCACAACACACAACCCAGTCCAGGAATCGAACCTACGACATTATGATCGTAAATCCAACACCCTTACCACGAGGTCACGCACCTCCACTCATATGATAAATGACTAGAAATAATTGTTACTGTCCTTTGCTAACTGAGCTCCAACTTTCGTTTGAAAACTATTAAAGCAACGTTTTGTTTTACTATGAATTTAATGGTTTCTGATTTAGGTACAAGGTCAAAAATTGGGGAGGGGGGGGGGGGGCGATTAAATCGCCCCAGTGCGTTATTTTATCGTAACCGTAAGGATGAAATGTAAAGCTAACCTCGGCGAGATTTGAACTCAGAACGTAAAGGGACGTAAGTATATGCCACACAGAATGTTGCGACGCTCTGCCGATACTGCTAATCTACTTTTCTTTTACTATGAAATTAATAGAAACAATTCACTTGCCTGTTTTAAACGCTGGTATAAAAGTCATACAATCTACATACCTTTCTGCAGGTGATTTATTCGTGGATAACTTATCCAAGCCATTGGCCATTGCCAATATAAAACAAATTAAGGAGCCTCCTTGTCCAATAGCAGCAAATGTTCCAATTATCATGAGAAATTTATCGAACGGTGTACTATAGCGAAACTGAAAATAGAAATATGTTTCCAAGTAACAATATATCAAATAGTAAATTCAACGTCTATATCAGGAGTCTCAAACTCAAAGTCACAAAGGGGCCATTGTGTGCTGGGGGAGAGGCACAGTGGGTCAAAAGTGAGATGAGGGGTGGCATGATTTCCACCACTTATAATGCTAATCTACAATTTTTTTTCTTCAAAATGAATATGTATATGCTAGTAAGTGAAGTATGTGAATTAGTACAAAATATAGGGGAACAAATTTTCTGTTTTAAATTTTCTTTAATTAGTCACGAAAATTGATCTGTCGCGGGCCATAGGAAAGTAGTATGCGAGACGTGTGTTCCTGGTGCTACCATATAGCCTCCTGGTCTATATGGTAGCACTAGTATTGTTTTATTTATTGACAATATCGTTATTATAATGGCTACTATTAAACTTCGACTGTTTCACTTGTTTTATTGTCACTAAATTCTTGTACTCAGGTGTATATTTAGGAGGGTTTTAATATTCATTATTTATTGTTGCCTCTCAGGACTAAGATATTCCACAATTCTACTAATTGTTATAATTAGTGTTCTGTAGAATTAATTTCCCTTTTAATAATGTAATATAAGAAAATTCCTAAAAAATATTAAAATGTTAACATTTGATTGAAGAACAACACTGAAATCTTCCCGCTGATTGTAATGCTTGCTTATGAAATTAACGTGTAAGTGGCTGAGCATTCCACAGACACGAGTTTCGTTAACGTTATTCTCAGGAAAATTCAATATGACAGTGTATGACAAGGCTAGCTCCTTGAATTACAGATACAGTCCATTCTACAGGCTCCAAAACAGTTTCCGTCCACCCAATTTCACTGCAATGCATGGGTTGATCCGGGTTTTATGATAAAATACACCACCCGTCACCCGTTGGGTCATGTTCCCTTAAAAATACTTTTTTTAAAATCATGTTCACTTAAAAATAATTTTTAAATAATTAAAATATACACAGACATGTATATCATGTAAAATGAAATTGGAAGGCCCATATATATACGTGTGTGTGTATATATATTTACACGCACGCACATACACACACACACACACACACACACATATATATATATATATATATATATATATATATATATATATATATATATATATTCCAATTTCATTTTACATTATATACATGTCTGTGTATAGTTTGGTGAAATAGTCTTTTTAAGACTATACAGAGCATTTGTACTTTTTCCAAATTGATTTAAATCTATTTAAACTTTATTTTATTCTGAGTTAAGGCTCTATTGATTTTTCCATGGATTTCACAAAAATCTGTGGATAAATTTATGTCTTGATTTTTTTTAATTGAGTTTGAATTATTTTCCCACATCTTAGGTTAACTATTTTTCCATGTTGACGTTATAGTCACTTATATATATATATTATGAAATACTGTTGGCTTCATACTCGCAATAATTTCTATACTTTCATTTATATATATATATATATATATATATATATATACACACACACACACATACATATATATATATATATATATATTTATTTTTCTCCGAGGGTTCTTAACCCCACTATCAGGCTAAATAATTTTTAAATAATTAAAATATACACAGACATGTATATAATGTAAAATGAAATTGGAAGGCCCATATATATACGTGTGTGTGTATATATATTTACACGCACGCACATACACACACACACACACACACATATATATATATATATATATATATATATATATATATATATATATATATATATACCACTACGATGGTGGCGGGTGGGATGAAGAGAAAACACAAACTGAATACTTCTAAATTGTTAGCAGCAGCAAGATATAAGCTGACCACTACAACAACAACAGTACCAAAATAATGGTGGAGGTCAAATGTACTGAACAATAGCAGGCATAAACACTACAGGGAGCCTCACCCCAGAAAGAATTCTATAGACTTCTGACTGAGGAATGCTCTCAGAACTGAACAATGGGAAGTTTGACACATTTTTTGATATTTTGTTCCTTCAACACCTTGTCCCTTCTACCATTTTATCAATTTTTAAGCTAACTCCAACAATGACAACACTAATAACTGACCAATGAGAGGAGAAGGGGACCTGTGACACGAAAATTCGTTTGTTTGAATTCATATGACTCCAGTTCCCCAGTGAATTAACAACCCAGCAAGGAACTGGGCATATCAGAGTATTGACAATATCATACACCTAAACAACATATGTACTTGTCTATACCATACTAATTCAAACTGCCTGAAGAGGTCACAGCCAAAGATGGCTGTCACTGAAATATATATAGCAGTAATAAACGAAGCTAAATTTTAATCATTTGACTTTTATTTAACTTTATTTTACACTACTCCGGAGTAACCAAACCAACCTGCGCACTTCGTCGAGTGCTCCAGCCTGCATACTGAGGTGTTGGTATACAACCAACATAAACTCAAAAATCTATATATATATATATATATATATATATATATATATATATATATATATATATATATATTCCAATTTCATTTTACATTATATACATGTCTGTGTATAGTTTGGTGAAATAGTCTTTTTAAGACTATACAGAGCATTTGTACTTTTTCCAAATTGATTTAAATCTATTTAAACTTTATTTTATTCTGAGTTAAGGCTCTATTGATTTTTCCATGGATTTCACAAAATTCTGTGGATAAATTTATGTCTTGATTTTTTTTAATTGAGTTTGAATTATTTTCCCACATCTTAGGTTAACTATTTTTCCATGTTGACGTTATAGTCACTTATATATATATATTATGAAATACTGTTGGCTTCATGCTCGCAATA
>OZ024740.1:33983976-34401476 GCA_964016885.1 Eledone cirrhosa | reverse complement strand
TATATTTTTCCATTATAACATTTTCATCTACTTTATCTTAAGTTAGTATATAAGTAAATTAAATTTAATATATATTGATAAACTAGGCTATAATACTTACACCTTTTCTTATAATAAAGCTTTCTTAATAGTTACACAAATAGTTAATATTTTCCACTATTCGTATAATACCTACTTAAATATAATTGTTGTAAAGATAAATTAGGTCACGGTAATTGCATCTCTTCTTTTGAACTTTATTTATCTCTTAGCATTATAACCCAATTTATCTCTTAGCATTATAACCCTATCAATTATATAAAGAAAGCCATACCAATTGTTAAATATCTTTCCATTCACATAATACCAATTTAAATTATACATAAACACGGATATTTTACCTTTGAATTCTATAATCCTAATTTTTTTTCGTTATTATTTAGTTTCAATATGATTCTTACATCCTAAAATATGTTTCGTTGGTATAATATATATATGTATATCTTAGTATGATATCTATTTTACGCTAATATAAGTAACATATAAACTGTCTAACGGCAAATAATTTTTTTTTTTACCAATATAATTACGTCATATTTTAAATTCCAAAAATGCTATGTCCAACTGTTCCTTCTCCCACTCACGTAACATCCACTATGTTGGGGCTTTTTTTCTAATCATATGTTTGGTTGTCACCGATCTGTCCAGCTCGGTTGACCGCCAGTATATCAAAAGAAAACTGCATCTCCTATGCATTTTATCTGGCGAGAACATGTTTTGGATTATGTTATACATAAACCTTGCATCTTCGAAATATATATAATAAGATAAATAGAGATGATCTAAAGAAACTATCTTTTGTTTATTGTTGTTTTATTATTATACTCCCGATAAATATATACCGTCGAGTGCTTGACATCTGTTATATAAAAAATCAGCTGATTATAAATCAACAGACTCTTTTTCATTGAACAATATAAATATTGTTCAACAACACGGACGAGAACATTGACTTCAGTGTTGAACACCCCAGCGACGACGGGTCACTTGCCCCCTCCTCGACTTCCGAATCAACATCACGGAACAGGGAGGGATCCACTGCAACTTCTACCGAAAGGCAACCTGCAGGGACCTGTTCGTCCACTACAAGTCCGCCCTCCCTAACAGTGCCAAAAGAGGATACATCACGAACGAGATCGCGCGAATCAAAAACAGATGCAGCGATCCCGCGAGTGGTGTCACTCATACCAAGCGATTCCTCGAGGTGCTGGAGACGAACGGGTACCCTACCTCGCTCACAGACAGAGTAGGAGACACCAGACACAAGAGACAGAGAGGCACGCAAGGCAAGTGCTTCCTTAAAATGCCACACCTGGGCGAGAATACCACCAACGCTATCCGCAAGGCTATACGGAGGGAGGGCCCCTCGACATCCACCTGGCTCACTCGGGCCCCTCCCTGCGAAAATGCCTCTCCAGGAAACCCGGGAAATCAACTGACGCGTGCTCCCTCAGAGACTGCCCCATGCGCCATGCGAACTGTTGCCTACGCATATACGTCGTGTATAAGATAGAATGTAACAAGTGCAACCAATACTATATAGGTAGCACAATCCGGCCGCTGCACATCCGGATCAAGGAGCACACTAACACCAGGGCCTCGTCTTTCCGGAAACACATAGCCAAATGCGGAAACAAAGACGGAAGGCCCATTGTCACAATTCTAGCGACAGAAAGAAACGTCGGCACATTACGTATCAAGGAAGCACTTTGGATCAAACGCATAGGGCCACAATTAAAAAACCGATCCGAGAGAAGCGAAATGAGGTGGTTGGTTTAAGTTAACAAACGATGCAGCAACACACGCACACACACACCCAAGCGAGACAGCAACACACGCACACACACACAGTAGCATTCCACCATACGAACATACTACACTGCCAATACAGAGGAACAAGGCAACAACACACGCACACACACACACACACACACTCAAGCGAGACAAAACACGCACACACACACAGTAACATTCACCAAACAGGCAGAGAATACTATGGTCTGACAGCTAGCGCCACCCCACTCCCACAATTGAAAGAACTATTTCCGCCGCTAACCTCTGCTTGACCGACCCCATTTCACGCGCACGCGCGCTCTGCTGAATACCTCAGAACAACGAACAGCGGAGGACACGTTTCGCACCTTTCCGACAGACAACCCCCCCCCCCCCCCCCTCCCCCGGAAAAAACCCAGTTAATGGATGTGAATCCGAAATATATAGGGACAATTAAATCTCTCCCAAGGTAACTCTATCTCGTGTTATTATTTTTACTTTTATCCTTTACGTTCTTTCCTACATTCTTCTACACGCCACGCATCTCAACGTACACCCACTTACATCTCTCTCTCTCTCCACCACCGGATCTTGTTACTCGGAGATTTACCCATCTGCATTGTCGAGGCTTCCAAACGACTTAAAGAAATTTACCTTATTATTCCACAATGCTTCAAGCAAACTTCAATACTCTCATATATATATATATATATATATATATATATATATATATATATATATATATATATATATATATATATATATATATATATATATATATATATATATATATATATATATACATATATATATATATATTTGATATATCTCACATGAAATGATACAGCCAATTTTCCACACAATACAATTAGTTAGCACCCAGAACGTTTAATTAGGAATATACTCAGGTATTTCCTAATGTTTGTTGAGTGGGTTGGGATTTGGCCGGAGTATCGCTATTAACTTTCTCCGATTATGTATTTATATATATTTATATATATATATATATATATATATATATATATATATATATATATATATATATATATATATATATATATATATATATATATATAAAATAATTAAGTCAAATATTTAAAATTTGGCTTCGTTTATTAAAGATGTACTGCTATATATATTTCGGTGACAGCCATCATTGGCTGTGACCTCTTCAGGCAGTCCGAATAGGTGTGGTAGAGACAGGTACACATGTTGTTGAAGTGTTTTACTCAGTCAATACTCCGATATGTCCAGATCCTGGTTGGGTTGTTATTTCTCTGAGGAACTGGAATCATATCGTCGAGTGCTCCAATCTGCATACTGAGGTGTCGGTAAACAACCAACATATACTCAAAATTTATATATATATATATATATATATATATATATATATATATATATATATATATATATATATATATATAAAGAGAGAGAGAGAGAGAGAGAGAGAGAGAGAGAGAGAGAGAGAGAGATTTTGAGTATATGTTGGATGTATACCAACACCTCAGTATGCAGGCTGGAACACTCGACGAAGTGCGTAGGTTGGTTTGGTTACTCCGGAGTAATGTAAAATAAAGTTAAATAAAAAGTCAAATGTTTAAAATTTAGCTTCGTTTATTACTGCTATATATATTTCAGTGACAGCCATCTTTGGCTGTGACCTCTTCAGGCAGTCCGAATTAGTGTGGTATAGACAAGTACATATGTTGTTGAGGTGTATAATTTTGTCAATACTCTGATATGCCCAGTTCCTGGTTGGGTTGTTATTTCACTGAGGAACTGGAATCATATGAATTCAAACAAACGAATTTCAGTGTCAAAGGGCCTCTTCTCCTCTCATTGGTCAGTTGTTAGAACATTCCTCATTCTAAGTGTTGTTATTGTTGGAGTTAGCTTAAAAAATTGATAAAGTGGTAGAAGGAACAAGGTAGTAAAGGAACAAAATAACAACAAAAGTGTCAAACTTCCCATTGGTCCGTTTTGAGAGCATTCCTCAGTCAGAAGTCTATAGAATTCTTTCTGGGGTGAGGCTCCCTGTAGTGTTTGTGTTTGCTATTGTTAAGTACATTTGACCTCTACCATTATTTCGGTAGTGTTGTTGGTGTTGTGGTCAGCTTATGTCTTGCTGCTGCTGACAATTTAGAAGTATCTGTGTGTGTTTTTTCTTCATCCCTCCTGCCACCATCTCTCATAGTGGTGGTGGTGGTGGGGGGTTCTTCCATGTATATGAAGAAATATAAGACAATAAATGAAGAAAACAGAAAATAAATAATAAATAGAGAATAAAGAATAAAGAATAAATGAAAAATTGGTGAAAAAGTAATGAAAATGAATATGGAGAAGTGAAAAATAAAATGAAGATTCAAATAAAGTAGGATAAAGTGTGTGTGTGCTATAACCAATCTCAAGGTCAGAAATATGTTGGATAGATTGGTATGAGGAACAAGATGTTAAAATAAGATAATCAAACAAAATGTGTTTGTGTTATAATCAATCTCAACTTAAAAATAAATATAAGGTGATACAGTGAAGAGAACAGAAAACAAATAACAAATTAATAAAGAGAAATCAAGATTTAAAATTGGAACTTGAAAATCAGAAATCAAGTAAATTAAAATGTGTTTGTGTTATATAGATGTTGGCCAAATTATAATGGCTGTGTCCGATTCAATCTCTAGGCTATCATGGTGTCTGCTCAGCCTGGGTTGTTCCCTATGGCTTGAGGGGAGTTCACAACCTAGGGTGTTGTTACTGCCCATATAGCTTGAGGGAGGTCTGGCCGAGAGGTGTCTACATGTTCTGTAGAAGTCCCTATTGCTTGAGAGGAGTTCACATCTTCTTGTGTTGCTACTGTCCATATATCTTGAGGAAGGTCCCGGCTCTAAGGTGTCTGCATGTCCCGAAAAAGTCGGTTCTGAGGTTTATCAGGCCGCTTCCACCTCTTAGTATCTCGAGGGTCTCGTACAGGCATAGTTTGCATATGCAAGATCCCCCTTTATCGGGTGGTACTTTCCTGATTATGTACCAGGCCAGAGAGTACGGCGTCCTGTCCAGCTTAAGCTTGCAGATCAGGTCGGAGAGAGCCTTGCTTTTCCTTTTGGCCTCCTTATTGAATGAATGGCGATGGTTGTACCAGCGGTCTTTAAAGCTCGTTGATGTGGTTCCTATGTAGAGGTGTTCGGAGTTGGAGGTTTTAACCCTACAACTGTATACTAGGTTCTTCTTAAGGCATTCATTACCAAGGGGGCAGGATTCGGGGTTTCTGAAGTTTCAGAGGGTGGTCGACCTCCGCGTGCCTAGATTAGGGTTCCCGTTATGTGTTACATGGTGGTCTTCCCCCAGGCACGGTGCGGGGTCACCGGGTCTGTTTGGGTTTCTTGGGTGGGCTCTGGGTCCCCCTTCTCTCCTTTCACATGGTTCTGCTGAGTGCTTGTATTGCCATCTTCTGGTTGTGTGTGGTTTTTAAGCCTACTCCTGTTGATGCTAGCTATGTGTCTGTTGAAGATCCTGTGGTATCTATGGTCCCTCGGGAAGCATTTATCAAATGCGCCAAAGAATGATCGGGCCAAGCTGTTCTTTAGGGCCGCTGAGTAGGGTGGGTTGTACCACGTGATCATTCGGTGTCTCCTCCTATATGTGTGGGTCGGGGCGTCGTGATTTGTTGGAGATTTGTTGGGTTGCTGGTGGTTCCCGCACTGTTGCTTCCCCTTTGGGCGCTATGCTTTTTGTTATCTTCACGGCCCGAATCTGTGGGGTGGTCGTTGCCCGCGCTGGGAGATCTATCGTGGGGTAGTCCCCCCCCCCTACGTGTCCTGCGGTTGGGGTCGTCGGTCCTGGGGTGGTTAGCGTGACCCCTGAGACTGCTACTCATATTGTGTTTCATCTCGTGGTTAAGCGTACTAGTCACCACCGCCCGTGAGGTGGTGTCGGGCACATGGTGCCTATTTGTTTCTGCTCTGCCTGTATTGTTAGGGTTCGCCCTCCCCCCCCCTCCCCCCTCCCCCCCGCCTCCCCCCAGGCAACGCAAGTGTGGGTGTCTGTTGGGTTATCCCCATCCCGGCGTTTCGGACTATATGTTATATTTTGGCCATGTGCCACCTTCTTTAGAGCTGCGTTGTAATATTCCGCGTGGTTATTGAATATTTCTTTACTTGCGGACAGGCTGGAGATCCTGTCCGAGACACTCTTCACCACTGCCTTGGTTGTGGATCTAGGGTGGTTTGATTTGGCGTTAACATATACGAGTTTCTCGTTTGGCTTGTGGTAGGGGTAGTATTGTTCGGTGTTCAGGTTTAGGGTGGTGTCTAGGAAGTTAACTACCTTCTTATTTGGGTCTAGTTCTATACTGAGCCCCTGGTTCTTAAAGAAATGGCGAAAC
This sequence comes from Eledone cirrhosa, assembly GCA_964016885.1. Classification (NCBI taxonomy): domain Eukaryota; kingdom Metazoa; phylum Mollusca; class Cephalopoda; order Octopoda; family Eledonidae; genus Eledone; species Eledone cirrhosa. The sequence continues at coordinate 34,395,286 of OZ024740.1, read as the reverse complement.
GCCTCCTCATTCCCTCCAACATATTGGTGCTGTGGTCATATACTGTGAATAGAGCATCGTCACGATATAATCCGCCGCCCAGGCAGGGGATTTCATCTTTTATCTGCTTCAGCAGGTAGAGCCCAACCAGGTCCGTTACCTGTGCTGAGTCGCTGGAGCCCATCGTGATGTCAAAGTTATTTGGCCAATCACTCCTGGTCCAAAGGTCTCCATCGAAACGGATTAAGGTCTTTCTTGCGGCGTGGATGATGCTCACCTCCTCTCGGGTTAGGTCCGTATTGGACATCGCTAAAAATAGGGCCTTATTAAGTACTATGGGTGAGATTGAGGAGTAGTAGCTTGCGATGTCCAGTTGTATAAAGCTGGTCCTACTTTTCTCATGCAGTATCTTAAACCATTCTATTACTTCTCCCGTGCATGACTATTGCTGTAATTTAGTTTTCTTCCGAAGCTTGGGCAAAATCCTATCCAGTATTCTTTTACTGACGATCCCTAGATCAGATCTGGAGGGGCTATTAGTCTGACAGGGAGGTCGGACTCAAAGTTTGGCTTGTGATCTTTAAGGGTAATCCGCGGCTCCCTTGGTTGGTATGGGGCCGTCCTGTCCTCTATGCTCTTATATATATATATATATATATATATATATATATAAACGAAGTATATATGACGCACTTTGAAATGTCTTACAAATTAGTCCACAGGCATTTTGAAGCAATCCAAAACATTTTTAATTCCAATATTGTCCACCCAAAATAGCTGAACTGAACTACACGAAGATATGGAGCGGCGGTTTCATGATATGTTTGCTCTTCGATTCCCTGAATGGATTGTCAACCCTTTCATTGACATAGTTGGAGAAGAGAGTGGAGCGTTAGAAGAGGAGCTGACAACGTCTCAAAATGACATTCCCAAATTCCGCAAGTGCTATCAAGAATTTCATCTTCAAAAAGCTATCCATTACTGCTATCCGGAGCTTTGGAAGAAAGTCAAAGTGTTCTTCATTGCCTTTCCAACACCATATTTGGTTGAGAGATGATTCAGTGCGGTCACTCGCCTTCTTACAAAGCAGCAGGGCAAGCTCTGAATTACGGAACGTGGAGATCTCAGATTTATTCGTAGTACGATTCAGCCTGAGATTGAGTGGCTACTTTCACTTCACCAAACATATCTTTCTCATTGAACCCCTTCCTCAAAAACCTATCTGGGTGGGCTGTTTTAGTGGTATACAATTGACTTCTCCAATATTCGTTGTAAATTTGTGCACTATTTTATTGAGTAAGAATATATTTGCGTATGTAGAAAGGTTTCCTTTTTTTGGCAGTGGATTGGGGAACACTACAGATTTATTATTTATAATATTATCGTATGATATACATATGATATAATAGCATATTAAATATCAAATGGTACATATTATAAATATAGTAAAATAAAAAGTATATAATATTTATTTATACATAGTATATATTACATTATTTATTATATATAAATTAACAATTTTACTTATATATTATTTACAATTTGCGTGTAGGCGTCTGGAAATAGGGTTGGGACGGGCTGGGGGTATTACGTGGCTGTGAGGGGAGCGGTGGCCCCAAAAGTTTGAGAACCTCTGGTTTAAAGTCAAGAAAAATTGTGTTTTGACTACTTACCAACTGACTGAGCGATAGTTTTCCTTTCTTCGCAGTTTCATTTTCTTTTGCTTCTCCTGGTTTACTTGAACCTAAAAACATTATGTTTCTTTAATTTTCATAATGATTTAGAATATAATAATATATACTGCGTAAAATCATTTCAGTTAACCTGTTGGACGTATTTAAACAATATATATCTAAAACATTTGCCCACCATTTCTTTTTTTTACCGTTTAGTCGGGGAAGGAGGAAACAATACACATGACAATCGTGTCTCAGGACCTCCGTCACTGATAGAGTAACGAAGTTACCCTCAAACCGAAGACTTGGTCTGATTTCTTGCAACAGGGTTAATTCAAGCATAGATGAGTTGAGAAAGAAACTGAGTATAAGAGGGATAAGTTGTGGTGTGCATGAGAGAAGACTGGTATGGACATGTGATGCGCATGGAGGATGACCGCTGGGTAAAGAAGTGCCAAGAAATCCCAGTAGAAGGAAGACGCGGTAGAGGTAGACCACGAAAAACATGGGTGGAGGTGGTGAGAGCAGACCTCAGATTGCTGAAGCTCACGGAGATGACGAAGGACCGTGAAAAGTGGAGAGATGCTGTGCTGAATAGGACCCGTCCCACCCTTGCAAACAGGGGAAATAGGACATAAAATGATGATGATAACATCCAAGACCCACATGGAGGGGTTTAACTGTGAAAGATTAAGTCTATCAGTCAAGAGCTCAGAACCGAAACAAATACCAACCCCAAGACATACCGTTCGACGCTCTAATAATTCCGCCAATCCACACCCTTTTACTAGTACTATATTTTGTCGATCTGGGAATGATGAAAGATAAATTTGATCTCGGTGAGGATTAAATTCAAACGCCAAACCAAATTCTGACGGTTATTCTGTCTGCTAATTTTCCACCTTAAGTATTACTCTAAATACCAATTAAACCATTAGATGCTGCCCTACTAACTTACAAATAATCTCAGGGTGTATTTTATATAAACCTTTAGAAATTAAGATTGTCTAAATACTCCTAATGTATTTCGGTTGTAAAGTATTCTTTAGTAACTGTTGGTATACATTTATATTTCAGTTTATATAAACTAACAAAAGTGCTTTCTTTCTTAATTTTGGACTGTAACGGTAAATGTGTCTTTGAACTTTCAATTCACACCTCTGATTTATATAATAACGTTTGTTCTTTAAATGTTTATCAATTCATAATTTTCACAGAAATAGCTTTTATTTCTGTAAATGAAGCATTACTGTTTAACAAGTATATGGAAATAATATTCAGTTAAGTGAAGTTGAAAGTTTTATAATGCATTAATTTCTTTGCTTTAGATCACAGAAAAGCAAGATGGAGTAACTGGGACAAAATCAAAACGAAGAGGAGGCACAGAGAACCAAAAGGGTCATTGAGAAGATCACAGAATGTGTGACGAAAGAACTTTGACAATTAAATAAACATCCGGTTACTAAACCAACCGATAAATAGGTTAGTTACCTGACTAATACCGTATATACTCGAATATAAGTGGAGGAACATTTGCCCAAAGATCGATGGTAAAATGGAGTCGACTTATATTCGAAGTAAATATTTTGACGGTTTTCAGCAACTTCAAATTCTATGTAAATTAGGTGCTAAAATATCTGGAATGATTATTTTACAATGAAGTACTGGTGGAACCTGAAAATAAAAACTGTCACCAAATTAAAGAAGAGCCGGCCTGATATTGTTGATTGGTACCACACATTGAAAACGTGCTTTCAGCTGCCTACTTGATGTCAACGTTATAAGAAAAATACAGAAGGGGGACATCTACGGACCATTGGTGAGGAGTTTGCAGATCCAGTATCCACGATACACTTTCAGCTTCATACCCATTATTATTGGAGCTACAAGTTATATACCAACCCTCTTGGACCAAAGTATGACTATACTAACCTTGCTACCAGGAGGGCGGCCAATCAAAAATGTACTCGAAATTAAGAGAAAGAGAAAACATACATACATACATACATGGTGGTGGCTGCCAACTCGTTTTCGAGTACGGCCACTACTTTATATCCATGTAGGAGAACTCCTACCGATGCGCTGAACGAGTGACATTTTAGTCCAGCCAGCGACTTGAAAACTCTGGTACAAACACTACACTTGTGACAATTATTGACACATAGTGCTGGGCCCATGGAATCATGTGACGACAAATGCAGAGAGATCTCCAGATATAAAGCAATGCCTGTGCCGTGAAGCTTTTATAGTGAGCAAAGGCACTGCACAAAGCAGTGTCCCACTCTCTTAACCAAGATGATATTTACCAAAAAGAAGAACAAGTCAACATCATTGGATACCATCAGAGTTGCAGGTGTTATGTCAGAGTTTTCCTTCTCCTAGAATTCTGCCTTGACAAAGGCTAAGGGGTCATCCATACATACATACATACATACATACATACATACATACATACATACATACATACATACATACATACACACGTACACACATACACGCGTACACACATGCACACATACATACATACATACATACACACATACATACATACATACATACATACATACATACATACATACATACATACATACATGTTTATGAACATGAAGGAAATAATATCATTTGGATAGCCACTAATCTGGAGGAGAGATATGGAATAAGGCCTGATATAAATCTCTCTCCCAGGGAAATTGGAAGATCCTATTCAATGTTCGAACAAGATTTTTAAAATGAACCAAATTACAAAGAAAGTTGTGCATGGGTACCTGAGACGAAAAACACCGACCATAGAGGAGATAAATCATTCAAAAAGCCTGGCAGGGAGTTCCGACAAGTTGACATCCCACCTTGAAGGATATCTCTATGCAATACAGGAACAAGAAATCCCTATCAAATATCTGCTACACAAAAGAGGAGGGCCATCAGTTGACAATAAATGTAGGCTATGTAAAACAAAGATCGAAGATGTAAGCCACATTGTTGCCAACTGCGAAAGAATGTCGTCTCGCTACTACCTCCCTATGAGACACGATGTGATAGCTAGAACCATCTGGAACGCACTTAGGAAAACAAACTTAAAAACAAAGGAGGAGGAATATGTTGAGATAGATGGCACTAAGGAATACTGGTGGAACTTGAAAATAAAAACTGCCACCAAATTAAAGCACAGCAGGCCTAATATTGTTGTTTGGGGCCACACATTGAAAACGTGTTCTGTTGTAGATATCAGCTGCCAACTTGATGTAAACGTTGTAAAAAACAAATACAAGAGAAGGAGGACATCTACGGACCATTGACGAGGAGTTTGCAGATGATTCAGTATCCAAGATACACCTTCAGCTTCATACCCATCATTATTGGAGCTACAGGTTATATACCAACCCGCTTGGACCAAAGTGTAACTAAACTTGGATTTGTAGACAAAGAACGCAGCTCCCTAATTCATAGACTACAAATGGCTGCGATAGCTAGTACCTTCAACATTTGCAAAACATTCATGCGATTCAAGAGATGACAATTTCTTTTCTTTTACAACCTTGCTACCAGGAAGGTGGCCGGTCAAAAATGTACTCGAAATTAAGAAAAAGAGAAACATACATATCAACATATAAATATCTACACACTACTGGATGGTCAACTCTACTGAATTCCTCCGCTCTTCGACAGGTTTTGTTTTTCATCCCGTTCGCTGAGTGTCCAAAAGTCACTCTCCTCATTAAGCAAGCTTGGTAGGGTTACCAGCTTAGTCGCCGACAACCCAACCATGTAACATGTTGTATTGAGTTACATGTTACCAGTAGCTCTCGAGAGCGACCTATCAATCAGTCTGACCAAGACAGTTGTTTTGTATCGACCTGCTCTGGGCAAGGACTTCACATTTATCTGTAGAGTAAAACACTGAAGGTTGTGGATAAATCTGTATATTTGGGAAGCACAGTTAACATGACAAACACCCATGGTGCAACTGAAAAAAGCAAGTGATTGGCAAAGTAGATGGGTTTCTCTTGTGTCGACGTGGGTTTTCTGTTCATACAAAGTAAATGTGTACAAAACATGTGTATTGTCTTTATTGTTGTATGTGAATGAAACTTGGGTCATATACCAGCGAAATATAAAAAAGCTGGAACATCTTCCTCAACAAAGTCTTCGCCGAATACTCGGTATCCATTGGCAATTACACATGAATGATGCTGAGGTGCTGGAACAAAGTCATTTTTAAAGTATTGAATCTCATAATTCAATATAGATTTCACTGGAGCGGCCATTTTGTAAGAATGTCAGATCATCATATTCCTAAGCACTTTCTGTACGGGGAGTTAGTCAAATACAGACGGCCAAGGCGTAACCCAAAACTCAGATATAAAGACTGCATCAAAAAGGCTTTGATAAAGTAAAACAAAAAATCAAAGATAACTGGGAAGATATTGCCTTAGATTGATCATCTTGAAGGAAAACATTGTTTAATGAAAAACAGGAATTTGAAAAATCCCGTGTGGAACATGAACAATTAAAGATGGTCCCGCGTAGCAGTCTGCACGATATCACTTCACCTGCATTTTTAGATGTTCAAAATGACTTGTGTCCAATGTGTGTGGCTGAATTTGTCTTAATAAAGCTGGTTGTAGAAGTCATCATAGAAGCCATGTACAAAATGTTGTCGATTACGGTCACTTTAGCATCTTCCTGTCGGATGTGTGGAAAACAATGTGTCTCGGCCGGTGTGCTCCTACGTCATTTGAAGGCTTACCAAAACAAAACAGGGAACCGAAGTGAAAGTAATCTTCATCGCTGCAGCATATGCAGAAAGGAATGTAAGTCTTTGGCAGAGCTAAAGAGTCATATTCATGCCACCATGTATGAGTAAATGAATGGCAATTCTTGAAATCGAGATGCAGGCAACACGTATTTATGTATGTATTTATATCATGTCTCTCTCGGGTGCTCCCGGTAACATGTAAGCCAGTACAACCTGTCTCATGGTCGGGTTGCCAGCGACTAAACCGGCAACCCCAGCAAACTTGCTTGGTGAGGAGGGTGATATTTGGACACCCAGCTGGATGAAATATAAGACCAGGCAAAAGGCGGAGGAGCTCAGCAGAGCCAACGGCCATCCATATAGTATTTTTTTTCACCTGGGAGTGAAAGGTCTCCAGTTGGTGTCACAACACTTTTCTAAGAGAGGAAAACTCAGAAAAAAAACCTGTGGTTGGTTTCGGAAGCATCCGATGATATTTACCAGTTCTCCTTTTCGGGTAGTGTTTTCGATGCTCAGAGAGTGGGATTGATCGAGTGCAAGGCCTTTCCCCACTTAAAAAACCTTCAAAGCACAGGCATTGCTTGTTCGGGATATGTTACAGGTTCGTGTGGCTGGCCGTAGCCTAAAAGTGCCCCATTTTCTGTAACTCGACAAGCGATTGTAATACTCTTACCAAAATTTGCAGCCATCATGTATTTATGTATATATATGTATATATGTATGTATGTTCTTCTGGTTTCATAATTTTATAAATTTTTACCAGTAGTAGACATCCACTAGGTAAATATATTTGCATGTCTGCATGTATGTGTGTGCGGGTATGGATGTTATTGTATGTGTGGATCTGTATGTTTTGAGTTATACTTGTGCATGTGCATGTTTTGTATCTGCAGTTATTACATGCAGAAATTTTGGAATGTTTTACAAATTTTTACAGTTCCATTAATGGATTGTACTTGTAATTTCCTAACTAGTCAAGATTTGTACTGAGGCAGTTAATAGCATATCCCAGTGCCCCAATAATCATACGTGTAAATCTGAAGGTATATGCCTTACACATTGCTGTAACTTTTAGTGTTTATTGTCGGGGTTTATTGGTAGATAGTACCGTGATGACACAGCTGCTTACAACATGAGTGACATCTTCGATGTTAATTCTGCAGAGTCTGCATTTGTTGTCAAATCTAGGTGTTTTTGCCTACATCCCTATCTCTTTTGTGAATCAGGTATTTTGTGTTGATTTCCTGTTCTTGGATTGCAAAAGTGTGTCCTTCAAAGTGGGAGCCAATATAGCGGTTGTTGGTCCAAAATAAACTACTTTGCTTATCTATATTGCCCTCACACTTGAGCCTCCTGGCAACATATCCATGCATGAGTTTTTGCTGATAAGCATGCAGTTGTTCATCCATGGATTCACTGCGGTATTCCCTGTGTGTGAATTTTTTTATTATCATGCAGGGAATATTTTTCAAGGAGTTCCTTCCCAACGCTCATAAACTTACCTGTCTCATGTAGACAGACTTACTCAATAGATAGGCTTCTACGCTTAGTGGCTCATAGATGTTGTCGGAAGGATATGATGTAACACTAAAATGCTGTCTGGACTGATGTTAGGCCTTTACCTCCCTGCTTATATTTCAAGTAAAGGCGGTCTATGTCACTGTTGATGTGGAATTTTCCGGTGTTGTTTAGTACTTTTCGGGTTTTAAAATCAATTGTTCGGATTTCGTCTATCATCCAATCGAGTATTCCAAACGTTGGTGTTAGAGAGGCACAGCAAACATATTGTGAGCCACTGTTTTATTGTGCGCAGAGATTTCAGATGACCATATTTTTCTTAACCGGGTGTAATATTCCCTGGTTACGCGTTCCTTGTTACAGATACCATCATATGATATATTCTCATCTATCCCCAGGTATCTATAGCACTCCTCGTCAGATATCGGTGAAACAGTTAGATCATTGATAAAAATGTTGCTAGGTTGGCTTGTAGTTTTTCCCCGCTTTACGGTCATATATGAACATTTACCCTTGCTAAAGTCCATTCCTATATCCTTTGAGAATGTTGTAACCAGGTCATCCATGTTCTTGGCATAGAGTTTCAGGTCATCCACAAAGTAGTTGTGAGCTAGGTTTGTATTTCTGTCCTCTTGGGAGCCAATTATGTATCCTTCACATTTCTTGAGCAGAAAGGACAAAGGATTTAATGACAGAATAAATAGTAGCACACAGAGATTATCTCCTTGAAATATACCCCTGTGATATTCTATTTTATCAGTGAAAATAGGGTCCTCCTCTGGTTTTAACTTTACGATAATAGCCCAAGAAGGTTCTCTATGGCTCTGATAATAGTGTCTGCGACTTTAGCAAGTCGGAGGGCCTCTATCATCCAAGAGTGGGAACAGAATAGAATGCTTTCCTGTAGTCCCGCCAGGCTGTAACCATATTCCTCCTATGTTGCCGCACCTCTGACATCGTGATTCTGTTAATTAGTTGTTCTGCACGGACACCCAAACACCTTTCTTTCCAGCTGCTTGTTCATCTGTAATGACGTTATTACTGTCGATATATATAAGTATGTATGTATGCATTTATGCATGTATATATGTATGTATATATGTATGTATCTATGTATGTATCTATGTCAGGTCGCTCTCGAGTGCTACTGGTAACATGTAACCCAGTGCAACCTGTCTCATGGTCGGGTCGTGGGCGACTAAACTGGCAACCCCACCAAGCTTGCTTGGTGAGGAGGGTGATATTTGGACACCCTGTGGGATGAAATACAAGACCCGGCAAAGGGCGGAGGAACTCAGCAGAGTCAGCGGCCATCCAAATAGCATTTTTCTTTCACCTGGGAGTGAAAGGTCCCTAGTTGTTGTCACTACACCTTTTTAAGAGAGAGAAACTCTGACAAAACCCTGCGGCTTCGGAAGCATCCGATGATATTGACCAGTTCTCCTTTTCGGGTAGTGTTTTCGATGCTCAGAGCGTGGGATTGGGCGAGTGGAAGGCCTTTCCCCACTTAAAAAACCTTCAAAGCTCAGGCATTGCTTGTTCAAGATCTGTTACAGATTCGTGTGGCTGGCCATAGCCTAAAGGTGCACCAAACTCTATAATCTGACAAGCGAATGCAAAACTCTTAGCAGAGTTTGCAGCCATCATATATGTATGTATGTATGTATGTATGTATGTATGTATGTATGTATGTATGTATGTATGTATGTATGTATGTATGTATGTCACCAGTTGGTGCTACTGGTAACATGTATCTCAGTACAACCTGTCCCATGGTCGGGTCGTTGGCGACTAAACTGGCAACCCCACCAAGGTTTCTTGGTGAGGAGGGTGACTTTGGACATCCTGCAGGACTAAAAACAAAACCTGTCAAAGGGCAAAGGAGCTCTTAAGAGTCAATGGCCATCCAAAATCACCGGGAGAGATGACCCCTTAGCCTTTGTCAAGGCAGAATTCTAGGAGAAGGAAAACTCTGATATAATACCTGCAACCCTGATGGTATCCAATGATGTTGACTTGTTCTTCTTTTTGATAAATATCATCTTGGTTAAGAGAGTGGGACTGGTTTTGTGCAGTGCCTTTGCTCACTATAAAAGCTTCACGGCACAGGCTTTGCTTTATATCTGGAGATCTCTCTGCACTTGTCATCACATGGTACCATGGGCCCAGCACTATGTGTCAGTAATTGTCACAAGTGTAGTGTTTGTACCAGAGTTTTCAAGTCGCTGGCTGGACTAAAAAGTCACACTCGTTCAGCGTATCGGTAGGGGTTCTCCTACATGGATATAAAGTAGTGGCCTTACTCGAAAACGAGTTGGCAGCCACCATGTATGTGTGTATGTTCTTCTGGTTTTATAATTTCACAAAGTTTTACCAATAGAGAGATAGTCGGTTTCTAACATAGACACAAGACTCTCTCATTGCAATTTACACAACATCAACTAAGTAGATATGTATGTATGCATGTGTAGATATGGATGTTATTGTATGTGTGGATGTGGATGTTTTGAATTGTATGTGTGCATGTGTATATGCTTTGTATCTGTACATGTGTATATGCAGTTATTAGATGCAAAATTTTTGGAATGTTTTACATATTATTACTGTTCCATTAACGGATTGTACTTGTAATTTCCTAACTAGTTGTGTTCTTTCTGTTCCTGTGAAGCCTAGCTTCTCAAGATTTGTATTGAGGCAGTTACTAACATATCCCAGTGCCCCAATAATCACAGCCATAAATCTGAAGGTCTAATCAGGGTGGAGTATCTGCAGATTTCTCATCAGTTCTGCATAAATATTCTCCTTTTCACTAATCTTTGATACTATATTGGCATCTGCTTGGCAGCTAATTTCCACTACTGTGCATGTTTTCTTCTCCCTGTCCCATATCATTATATCTGGTCTGTTATGCCTGCATTTTATTGGGGTTTTTACTGGAACATTCAACCAGTACTCTTTCATATTATGTACATGGATGTCTTCCACATTGTTGTAGCTTTTAATGTGTTTATTGTCGGGGCTATCTTTTTTACGAACTGCATTGTACAGTGTGTTGGCCACTACATCATGCCTCATAGGTAGATAGTACCGCGATGACATCTTTGGACAGCTGCTGATGGCATGGGTGATATCCTCGATGTTAGTTCTGCAGAGTCTGCACTTGTTATCACATCTAGGTGTTTTTCCTGCATCTCTATCTCTTTTGTGAATCAGGTATTTCGTGCTAATCTCCTGTTCCTGGATTGCAAAAGCGTATCCTTCAAAGTGGGAGCCAATATAGCGGTTGTTGGTCCAAGATAGACTACTTTCCTTATCTATATTACTCTCACTCTGGAGCTTCCTGGAAACATATCCGTGCATGATGTTTTGCTGATAGGCATGCAGTTTTTCATCCATGGATTCACTGCGATACTGCTGAGCGACATCCCTGGGTGTGAGTTTTTGATTATCACACAGGGAATATCTCTCAAGGAGTTCCTTCCCAACTCACATGATCTTATCTGTTTCATGCAGATAGACTTGGTCGAGAAACGGGCTCCTACGCTTCGAGGTTCGTAGATGTTGTCGGAGAGATATGATGCGACATTCAAATGTTGTTTGAACTGATGTTAGGCGTCTGCCTCCCTGCTTACGTTTCAAGTAAAGGCGGTCTATGTCACTGTTGATGTGGGAGTTTCCGGTGTTGTTCAGTATTTTTCGAGTTCCAACATCAACTATTCGGATTTCGTCTATCGTCCAATTGAGTATTCCAAAAGTTGGTGTTAGGACAGGCACAGCAAACACATTGTGAGCCACTGTTTTGTTTTGCGCAGAGAGTTCCGATGACCAGATCTTTCTTAATCGGGTGTAGTATTCCCTGTAGTATGTAGGTATGTGTGTATGTATGTATGTATGTATGTATGTATGTGTGTGTGTATGTATGTATGTATGTATGTATGTATGTATGTATGTATGTATGTATGTATGTATGTATGTATGTATGTATGTGTGTATGTATGTTATCTCTTTCTCTTAATTTCGAGTATATTTTTTTTTGACCGGCCACCTTCCTGGTGGCAAGGTTGTAAAAGAAAATAAATTGTCATCCCTTGAATCGCAAGAATGTTTTGCAAATTTTGAAGGTGCCAGCTATCGCAGCCATTTGTAGACTATGAATTAGTGAGCTGCGCTCTTTGTCCGCAAATCCAAGTTCAGTTATACTTTGGTCCAAGCGGGTTGATATATAACCCGTAGATCCAATAATGATGGGTATGAAGCTAAAGGTGTATCTTGGATACTGGATTTGTAAACTCCTCATCAATGGTCCGTAGATGTCCTCCTTCTCCTGTATTTTTCTGACAACGTTTACATCAAGTGGGCAGCTGATCTCCACAACAGAACACGTTTACAATGTGTGGTCCCAAACAACAATATCAGGCCGGTTGTGCTTTAATTTGGTGGCAGTTTTTTTATTTTCAGGTTCCACCAGTATTCCTTAGTGCCATCTGTCTCAATATATTCTTCCTCGTTTGTTGTTAATTTTGTTTTCCGAAGTGCGTTCCAGATGGTTCTAGCTATCACATCGTGTCTCATGGGAGGTAGTAGCGAGATAACATTCTTTCGCAGCTGGCAACAATACGCCTTACATCCTCGATCTTTGTTTTACATAGCCTACATTTATTGTCAGCTGATGGCCCTCCGCTTTTGTGCAGCAGATATTTGGTAGGGAGTTCTTGTTTCTGTATTGCATAGAGATATCCCTCAAGGTGTGATGTCATAAACTTGTCGGAACTCCATGCCAAGCTGTTTGAGTGGTGTATCCCCTCTATGGTCTGTGTTTTACGTCTCAAGTATCCATGCACAACTTTTTCTGTAAATTGATCAATTTTTTTCATCTTGTTTGAACATTGAATAGGATCTTCCGATTTCTCTGGGTGAGAGATTTATATCAGGCTTTATTCCATATCTCTACTCCAGATCAGTGGCTATTCTAATGATTTTTTTTTGTTCATGCTCATAAACCTGGCCAAGATGGTTGCCTACATTTTTCCTCTGTTGAAGATGTTACTTCAGTGTTACTATCCGGGTCTCACATGATTTTAATATGGATTTTAGACCCCGGCCACCTTCCTTGCGTGAGAATTATAGCCTATCCACATCACTATTGATGTTAAAGTTCCCAGTAACACTGAGAAGTTTGAGAGTTCTAACATCCATCTCACTTAGTTCTTGCAATGACCAGTTCAGCAGGCCAAATGTTGGCGTTAGAATTGGCACAGCATAAGTATTGTGAGCAATGTATTTGTTGTACGCTGACAGTTCTGATGACCATATTTTCTTTTCTCTTCTGAGGTATTCAGTTCTGGTTCTCTCCTTATTTATGGGTCCATCATATCTGACATTCTCATCCTGTCCAAGATATCTGTAGTTGTCACCTGACAGTAGAGGTTGTATTGTCAGGCTGTTCATCTCTAGATTTTTAGAGGAGGGCACAGCTCTTCCACGTTTTACTGCCAAATATGCACACTTGGACTCACCAAATTTCATTTTGATGTCTGTTGAAAATTGTGTAATGAGGTCCAATTGTTTCTTGATGTCATTGATATTTGGCCCATACAACTTCAGGTCATCAACAAAGAAAAGATGGGAGATACTTCTGGACCCACTTCTTTGTCCACCTTGTTTCCTGAATAGGTAAGATAGTGGATTTAGTGAGAGAACGAAGAGTAGCACTGACAAGCTATCACCCTGAAAGATGCCCTTCTGGTAATGTATCTTATCAGTCTTAACTTGCTCCTTCTCACCTCTAAGGATCAAATTGGTGTACCAGTTCTTGGTCAGGCGTTCAACAGCAGCTATCAGTGGTTGTGGGACTTTGGCTAACTGTAAAGCCTTAACAATCCACCCATGAGGTACACTATCAAATGCTTTTTGATAGTCCAGCCACACCGCAGTCATGTTTCTGGGATTCTTTGTTGTTTTTTCTTGAATCATTTTATTAGATAGTAGGTGATCTATGCAACCCCACACCTCCCTCTTTCTACCAGCTTGCTCAGGTGTTATTATGTTGTTGGTAGCACAGTGATCCTGTAAGAACAGGTTAAGGCACTCAGTATATAATTTATACATGATATTTTGGCAGGCTATTGGGCGGTAATTTTTAGCAAGAGTGGTTTGACTATTTTGGGGAATGAGGAGAGTAGTGGCAGTTGCTAACCATCTGGGCAGTTCTTGTGTGCCTTTAATGGTTTCTGTAAACAGCCGTATGAGATCTTGCCGAAAGAAAGTGAAATTCTTCAACCAGTATCCTGTAATGAGGTCTGGGCCTGGTGATTTCCTATTCGACATTGTAGAGCTGTTTCCAGTATTGACCCATCTATGTCATATTGTTTTGTCTGGACATGTTGGCAGTAGTCATGTTCCAGTTCTTTTAGCCAATTAGTTTGTCTGTTGAATCCGTCATCCGTTTCCCATACAGATCTCCAGTACCTCTCAACCTGTTCTTTTGAAGGGGTGTCATTTACAGAGATTGAGATTTTGACACCGAAGCTGCGATAAACTGATTTAGGATCTCTGGCAAACAATCTATTTAGCACTTGTCGTTTATGTGCTGTTGACTTATATTTTAGTCTTTCTGTTGTAGCTGTGAGTTGTTGTTTCAACTGGTGTAATTTGGAGTTTAAAGTTTTTAATTTTGTATCTCCAAATCGTCTCTAACTTTTTTTTAGGTCTTCCTGGTGTCGTGTGAAGTTGCTCTCTATGTTGCATTTCATAACGACTGCGATGTGTGAGATACTTCGTCTCAGGCACAAAATTTTGCTTTTTAAATTTCGTATCCACGCTGGTTCAGGCTTTTTGTTTGTATCTTGATTGCGTGGTTTTAGATGTTTGTTATATGATAGCAATGTGACAGCTGAAACATATAACAAAACATTAAGCGTTTCAAATGTCGTTTCTACACCTTTAGATCGTATAGCCTTCAGATAATTGCCAGCTATTTCGTTCACCGCTTCCAATTCCAATTTAGTGGGTTCTTTACTGATTCTGGTGTTGTATGGTCTGTCACTCACATTAAGGCTGTGTATCTCTTGAAACATATCGTCCCATATCACTTGTAAGGTGTCCACAAGTTGTTGGTGTTCTGTTTGTACAGTAGAGTCATGAATTTCAGCCTCGTTGTTGATGTGGTGACAATTACTACTAGAGTTAGCTGACCATTCTCGCTGTTCGTCAGTGGAAGTGGGATGGATTTCAGCAAAATTGTTGGTGAGCTGTTCACTGTTAGATTTAGCTGGCCATTCTCTTTGTCTGTCAGTGGAGGTGGGATGGTTGTCTACAAGGGCTGTATTTGTAGTATCACTCAATTTCGTTAGATGTATCAATTTACATCTAATGATACGTTTTGCCTGTTCATTTAAATGCTTTGGAGAAAAGTCTAATTCTGGGTGTTTGGAGTTCCATAAAGGTTTTAGCCTTTGCATAAAACCGAACTTTTGGGGTTCAGATTGTTTGTATGCGTCATATAATTCTTTGTTAAGCTCGTAGCTCCACTGTATACAACGGTTGTAGTTGCGATTTGGTCGAAGGAGACTTGTACGTTTTGCCATGATGCGTTCGTCTATTCACTAATATTTTGATTTATTTTTCAAAATAGTCGATGATCTTCTTTAAAAGTTTCGACAAAGTTCTGACAGAATCAAATTTAAAGTTATTCACAGATTGGGTAATATTTCTTTTCAGTTAGTTTTTCATTCTACAACTGTGTTTTAAACGTTGTTCTTGAATCATTTGAATCGAGAACAAAAAAAAAACAAAAAGAAAACCGTTACTTAGTATATTTCTTTATGAATGTAATATAATATAACAACGCTGTATTTATATCTTAAAGTTTATGTATCATTCATATAAATAGGTGTTCTACAACATATTCACAACATATTCACAGTTCAAACACTTATGTTTTTGTTTCTGAATCGAAAACGTTACTTGCATATTTCTTTACAAATGTAATATAACAACTTTGCATTTATATGTTAAAGTGTATGTACCGTTCATATATCATAAGTGTATGTATCGTTCATATAAATAGGTGTTTTACAACACACTTACAGTTCAAACACTTATGTAGAATTATTGTATGTAATCTTACCGCGTAATGTAGCTCAACTTTATCCATAATATGGTATGTTGCCTTCATGTAAGCCGTAATTACACACGTCCCATTATCGGACACTGACCACAACGGTCGCCATTGTATGTATGTATGTATGTATGTATGTCAGGTCACCAATTGGTGCTACTGGTAACATGTATCCCAGTACAACCTGTCCCATGGTCGGGTGGTTGGCGACTAAACTGGCAACCCCCATCAAGGTTTCTTGGTGAGGAGGGTGACTTTGGACATCCTGCAGGACTAAAAACAAAACCTGTCAAAGGGCAAAGGAGCTCTTAAGAGTCAATGTCCATCCAAAATCACCGGGAGAGATTACCCCTTAGACTTTGTCAGGGCAGAATTCTAGGAGAAGGAAAACTCTGATATAACACCTGCAACCCTGATGGTATCCAATGATGTTGACTTGTTCTTTTTGGTAAATATCATCTTGGTTAAGAGAGTGGGACTGGCTTTGTGCAGTGCCTTGGCTCACTATAAAAGCTTCACGGCACAGGCATTGCTTTATATCTGGAGATCTCTCTGCACTTGTCATCACATGGTACCATGGGTCCAGCACTATGTGTCAATAATTGTCACAAGTGTAGTGTTTGTACCAGAGTTTTCAAGTCGCTGGCTGGACTAAAAAGTCACACATGTTCAGCGCATCGATAGGGGTTCTCCTACATGGATATAAAGTAGTGGCCGTACTCGAAAACGAGTTGGCAGCCACCATGTATGCATGTAAGTATGTATGTATGTATGTATGTATGTATCTATGTATGTATGTATGTATGTATGTATGTATGTATGTATGTATGTATGTATGTATGTATGTATGTATGTATGTATGTATGCATGTAAAAAAGTGTAAATCACAGAAGTGTGTTTAAAGAATCACTTTTTATTTAATACAAAACAAATATTTCTATATTTGTTACATCAAATAAATTTAAGTTTATCAAATATTACCGGCTTCGATTAGCTATGTCAATCTTATCAAATATGGATTAATTTATATTAAAAATTATATTGTCATTTTTTACGAGTTATTAAATATATGGGTAGTTTCTTCTTGTCTATGTTTATGTAGTTGGGGTGATTAGAGTGGGAGTAGGGTTCAACAGGTTAGAGTTCAGTTGATTTAATAGAAAGTTGAATTGATTCAAATAAAAATTGATTTTTCTATTCATGTCTGTTTGTGAGGTTCAATTGGGAGAGATTAATCTAGATTTTAAATAAAAAAAGATATTAAATAGACTACAGATACAAAGATGATTGAAAGAGAACGTTAGGGTGGGATTATCATAACAAAAATGAAGTTTCTTGACGTTCTAGGAGATGGGGGCTTCACTTAACAAAAATCAAGTTTCTTGAGGTTCTAGGAGTCGGGGGGGGGGGCTACACTTGACAAAGATGAAGCTTCTTGAGGTTCAAGGAGTTAGGGGCTGCACTTGACAAAAATGAAGTTTCTTGAGGTTCTAGGAGACGGGGGAGGGGCTACACTTAACAAAAATGAAGTTTCTTGAGGTTCTAGAAGTCGGGGGGGGCTACTACACTTGACAAACATGAAGTTTCTTGAGGTTCTAGGTTTCGGGGGCTACACTTGACAAAAATGAAGTTTTTTGAGGTTGTAGGAGTCGGGGGGGGGGTACACTTGACAAAAATGAAGTTTCTTGCGGTTCTAGGAGTCGGGGGGGGGGGCTACACTTGACAAAGATGAAGCTTCTTGAAGTTCAAGGAGTTAGGGGCTACACTTGACAAAAATGAAGTTTCTTGAGGTTCTAGGAGTCGGGGGTCTACACGTGACAAAAATGAAGTTTCTTGAGGTTCTAGGAGTCGGGGGGGGGCTATACTTGACAAAAATGAAGTTTCTTGAGGTTCTAGGAGTCGGGGGGCTACACTTCACAAAAATGAAGTTTCTTGAGGTTCTAGGAGTAGGGGGGGCTACACTTGACAAAAATGAAGTTTCTTGCGGTTCTAGGAGTCGGGGGGGGCTACACTTGACAAAGATGAAGCTTCTTGAAGTTCAAGGAGTTAGGGGCTACACTTGACAAAAATGAAGTTTCTTGAGGTTCTAGGAGTCGGGGGTCTACACGTGACAAAAATGAAGTTTCTTGAGGTTCTAGGAGTCGGGGGGGGGCTACACTTGACAAAAATGAAGTTTCTTGAGGTTCTAGGAGTAGGGGGGGCTACACTTGAGAAAAATGAAGTTTCTTGAGGTTCTAGGAGTTGGTGGCTGCACTTGACAAAAATGAAGTTTCTTGCAGTTCTAGAAGTCGGGGTCTACACTTGACAAAAATGAAGTTTCTTGGGGTTCTAGGCGTCGGGGGGGGCTACACTTGACAAAAATGAAGTTTCTTGAGGTTCTAGGAGTCGGGGGGCTACACTAGACAAAAATGAAGTTTCTTGAGGTTCTAGGAGTTGGGGGGGGGGGCTACACTTGACAAAAATGAAGTTTCTTGAGGTTCTAGGAGTCGGGGGAGGGGGGCCTACACTTGACAAAATGAAATTTCTTGAGGTTCTAGGAGTTGGGGGCTACACTTGACAAAAATGAAGTTTCTTGAGGTTCTAGGAGTCGGGGGAGGGGGCCTACACTTGACAAAATGAAGTTTCTTGAGGTTCTAGGAGTCGGGTGGGGGGCTACACTTGACAAAATGAAGTTTCTTGAGGTTCTAGGAGTTGGGGGAGGGCTACACTTGACAAAAATGAAGTTTCTTGAGGTTCTAGGAGTCGGGGGCGGGGGGGGGCCTACACTTGACAAAAATGAAGTTTCTTGAGGTTCTAGGAGTTGGGGGAGGGCTACACTTGACAAAAATGTAGTTTCTTGAGGTTCTAGGAGTCGGGGGCGGGGGGGGGGCCTACACTTGACAAAATGAAGTTTCTTGATGTTCTAGGAGTTGGGGGAGGGCTACACTTGACAAAAATGAAGTTTCTTGAGGTTCTAGGAGTCGGGGGCGGGGGGGGGGGGGCCTACACTTGACAAAATGAAGTTTCTTGAGGTTCTAGGAGTTGGGGGAGGGCTACACTTGACAAAAATGAAGTTTCTTGAGGTTCTAGGAGTCGGGGGCGGGGGGGGGGGGGCCTACACTTGACAAAAATGAAGTTTATTGAGGTTCTAGGAGTTGGGGGTTGCACTTGACAAAAATGAAGTTTCTTGAGGTTCTAGAAGTCGGGGAGCTACACTTGACAAAAATGAAGTTTCTTGAGGTTCTAGAAGTCGGGACTACACTTGAGAAAAATGAAGTTTCTTGACGTTCTAGGTTTCGGGGGGGGGCTACACTTGACAAAAATGAAGTTTCTTGAGGTTCTAGGAGTCGGGGGGCTACACTTGTCAAAAATGAAGTTTATTGAGGTTGTAGGAGTTGGGAGCTACACTTGATAAAGATGAAGTTTCTTGAGGTTCTCGGAGTCGGGCGGGGGGCTACACTTGACAAAAATGAAGTTTCTTGATGTTCTAGGAGTTGGGGGCTACACTTGGCAAAAATGAAGTTTCTTGAGGTTCTAGGATTCGGAGGGCTTCACTTCGCAAAAATAAAGTTTCTTGAGGTTCTAGGAGTCGCGGGGCTACACGTGACAAAAATGAAGTTTCTTGAGGTTCTAGGAGTCGAGGTAACACTTGGCAAAAATGAAGTTTCTTGAGGTTCTAGGAGTCGGGGGGGGGGGCTACACTTGACAAAAATGAAGTTTCTTGAGGTTCTAGGAGTCGAGGTGGGCTACACTTGACAAAAATGAAGTTTCTTGAGGTTCTAGGAGTCGGCGTCTACACAACACAAAAATGAAGTTTCTTGAGGTTCTAGGAGCTGGGGATTACACTTGACCAAAATGAAGTTTCTTGAGGTTCTAGGAGCTGGGGGCTACACTTGACAAAATTGAAGTTTCTTGAGGTTCTAGGAGCTGGGGCTACACTTGACAAAAATGAAGTTTCTTGAGGTTCTAGGAGTCGGGGGGCTACACTTTACAAAAATGAAGTTTCTTGAGGTTCTAGGAGTTGGGGGCTACACTTGACAAAAAAGAAGTTTATTTAGGTTCTAGGCGTCGGGGGGGGGGGGGGCTACACTTGACAAAAATGAAGTTTCTTGAGGTTCTAGGAGTCGGGGGCTACACTTGACAAAAATAAAGTTTCTTGAGGTTCTAGGAGTCGGGGGGGCCTACACTTGACAAAATGAAATTTCTTGAGGTTCTAGGAGTTGGGGGCTACACTTGACAAAAATGAAGTTTCTTGAGGTTCTAGGATTCGGAGGGCTACACTTTACAAAAATTAACTTTCTTGAGGTTCTAGGAATTGGAGGCTTCACTTAACAGAAATGAAGTTTCTTGAGGTTCTAGGAGTCGGGTGGCTACACTTGACAAAAATGAAGTTTCTTGAGGTTCTAGGAGTCGGGAGGGGGCTAAACTTAACAAAAATGAAGTTTCTTGAGGTTCTAGAAGTCGGGACTACACTTGACAAAAATGAAGTTTCTTGACGTTCTAGGTTTCGGGGGGGGTGGCTACACTTGACAAAAATGAAGTTTCTTGAGGTTCTAGGAGTCGGGGGGCTACACTTGTCAAAAATGAAGTTTCTTGAGGTTGTAGGAGTTGGGAGCTACACTTGATAAAGATGAAGTTTCTTGAGGTTCTCGGAGTCGGGCGGGGGGCTACACTTGATAAAAATGAAGTTTCTTGAGGTTCTAGGAGTTGGGGGCTACACTTGACAAAAATAAGTTTCTTGAGGTTCTAGGAGTCGGGGGGCTACACTTAACAAAAAAGAAGTTTCCTGAGGTTCTAGGAGTTGGGGGCTACACTTGGCAAAAATGAAGTTTCTTGAGGTTCTAGGATTCGGAGGGCTTCACTTCGCAAAAATAAAGTTTCTTGAGGTTCTAGGAGTCGCGGGGCTACACGTGACAAAAATGAAGTTTCTTGGAGTTCTAGGAGTTGGGGGCTACACTTGACAAAAATGAAGTTTCTTGAGGTTCTAGGAGTTGGGGGGCTACACTTGACAAAAATGAAGTTTCTTGACGTTCTAGGAGTTGGGGGGGCTACACTTAACAAAAATGAAGTTTCTTGACGTTCTAGGAATTGGAGGCTACACTTGACAAAAGTGAAGTTTCTTGAGATTCTAGGAGTTGTGGGCTACACTTGACAAAAGTGAAGTTTCTTGAGGGTCTAGGAGTCGGGGGGCTACACTTGACAAAAATGAAGTTTCTTGAGGTTCTAGGAATTGGAGGCTACACTTGACAAGAATGAAGTTTCTTGGGGTTCTAGGAGTTGTAAGCTACACTTGACAAAAATGAAGTTTCTTGGGGTTCTAGGAGTCGGGGGGGCTACACTTAACAAAAATGAAGTTTCTTGAGGTTCTAGGAATTGGAGGCTACACTTGACAAGAATGAAGTTTCTTGGGGTTCTAGGAGTTGGGAGCTACACTTGACAAAAATGAAGTTTCTTGAGATTCTAGGAGTTGGGGGGCTACACTTGACAAAAGTGAAGTTTCTTGAGGGTCTAGGAGTCGGTGGGCTACACTTGACAAAAATGAAGTTTCTTGAGGTTCTAGGAGTCGGGGGGTGGGGGCTACACTTGACAAAAATGAACTTTCTTTAGGTTCTAGGAGTCGGGGGGCTACACTTGACAAAAATGAAGTTACTTGAGATTCTAGGAGTTGGGGGCTACACTTGACAAAAATGAAGTTTCTTGAGGTTCTAGGAGTCGAGGTTACACTTGGCAAAAATGAAGTTTCTTGAGGTTCTAGGAGTCGGGGGGCTACACTTGACAAAAATGAAGTTACTTGAAATTCTAGGAGTTGGGGGCTACACTTGACAAAGATGAAGTTTCTTTAGGTTGTAGTGGTGGGGGGCTACACTTGACAAAAATGAAGTTACTTGAGATTCTAGGAGTTGGGGGCTACACTTGACAAAAATGAAGTTTCTTTAGGTTGTAGTGGTGGGGGGCTACACTTGACAAAAATGAAGTTACTTGACATTCTAGGAGTTGGGGGCTACACTTGACAAAAATGAAGTTTCTTTAGGTTGTCGTGGTGGGGGGCTACACTTGACAAAAATGAAGTTACTTGAGATTCTAGGAGTTGGGGGCTACACTTGACAAAAATGAAGTTTCTTTAGGTTGTAGTGGTGGGGGCTACACTTGACAAAAATGAAGTTACTTGAGATTCTAGGAGTTGGGGGCTACACTTCACAAAAATGAAGTTTCTTTAGGTTGTAGTGGTGGGGGGCTACACTTGACAAAAATGAAGTTACTTGATATTCTAGGAGTTGGGGGCTACACTTGACAAAAATGAAGTTTCTTGAGGTTCTAGGATTTGGGGGCTACACTTGACAAAAATGAAGTTTCTTGAGGTTCTAGGAGTCGGGGGGGCTACACTTGACAAAAATGAAGTTTCTTGAGGTTCTAGGAGTCGGGGGGGCTACACTTAACAAAAATGAAGTTACTTGAGGTTCTAGGAATTGGAGGCTACACTTGACAAGAATGAAGTTTCTTGGGGTTCTAGGAGTTGGGGGGCTACACTTGACAAAAATGAAGTTTCTTGAGGTTCTAGGAGTCGGGGGGCTACACTTGACAAAAATGAAGTTTCTTGAGGTTCTAGGAATTGGAGGCTACACTTGACAAGAATGAAGTTTCTTGGGGTTCTAGGAGTTGGGAGCTACACTTGACAAAAATGAAGTTTCTTGAGATTCTAGGAGTTGGGGGCTACACTTGACAAAAGTGAAGTTTCTTGAGGGTCTAGGAGTCGGGGGGCTACACTTGACAAAAATGAAGTTTCTTGAGGTTCTAGGAGTCGGGGGGGTGGGGGCTACACTTGACAAAATGAACTTTCTTGGGGTTCTAGGAGTCGGAGGGCTACACTTGACAAAAATGAAGTTTCTTCAGGTTGTACGGGTGGGGGCTACACTTGACAAAATGAACTTTCTTGGGGTTCTAGGAGTTGGGGGCTACACTTGACAAAAATGAAGTTTCTTCAGGTTCTAGGTGTTGAGGGCTACACTTGGCAAAAATGAAGTTTCTTGAGGTTCTAGGAGATGGGGGGGGCTACACTTGACAAAAATTAAGTTTCTTGAGGTTCTAGGAGTTGGGGAGGCTACACTTGACAAAAATAAAGTTTCTTGAGGTTCTAGGAGTTGGGGGCTAAACTTGACAAAAATGAAGTTTCTTGAGGTTCTAGGAGTTGGGGAGCTACACTTGACAAAAATGAAGTTTCTTTAGGTTCTAGGAGTCGGGGGGTGTGGCTACACTTGACAAAAATGAACTTTCTTGGGGTTCTAGGAGTCGGGGGGGCTACACTTGACAAAAATGAAGTTTCTTGAGGTTCTAGGAGTCGGGCGCTACACCTGACAAAAATGAGGTTTCTTGAAGTTCTAAGAGTTGGGGGGCTACACTTGACAAAAGTGAAGTTTCTTGAGGTTCTAGGATTTGGGGGCTACACTTGAGAAAAATGAAGTTTCTTGAGGTTCTAGGAGTTGGAGGGCTACACTTGACAAAAATGATGTTTCTTTAAGTTCTAGGAGTTGGGGGCTACACTTGACAAAAATGAATTTTCTTGGGGTTCTAGGAGTTGTGGGCTACACTTGACAAAAATGAATTTTCTTGGGGTTCTAGGAGTTGGGGGGCTACACTTGACAATAATGAAGCTTCTTGAGGTTCTAGGAGCCGAGGAGGCTACACCTGACAAAAATGAAGTTTCTTGAGGTTCTAGTGGTTGGGTGCTACACTTGACAAAAATGAAGTTTCTTGAGGTTCTAGGAGTCGGGGGTGTTGCTACACTTGACAAAAATGAACTTTCTTGGGGTTCTAGGAGTCGGGGGGCTACACTTGACAAAAATGAAGTTTCTTGAGGTTCTAGGAGTTTGGGGCTACACTTGATATAAATGAAGTTTCTTGAGGTTCTAGGAGATGGGGGGCTACACTTGACAAAAATGAAGTTTCTTGAGGTTCTAGGAGTTGGGGGGGCTACACTTGACAAAAATGAAGTTTCTTGAGGTTCTAGGAGTTGGGGGGGATACACTTCACAAAAATAAAGTTTCTTGAGGTTCTAGGAGTTGGGGGCTACACCTGACAAAAATGAAGTTTCTTGAGGTTCTAGGAGTCGGGGAGCTACACTTGACAAAAATAAAGTTACTTGAGGTTCTAGGAGTCGGGGGGCTACACTTGACAAAAATTAAGTTTCTTGAGGTTCTAGGAGTCGGTGGGGGGGCTACACTTGAAAAAAATGAACTCTCTTGGGGTTCTAGGAGTTGGAGGCTACACTTGACAAAAATGAAGTTTCTTGAGGTTCTAGGAGTTGGGGGCTACACTTGACAAAAATGAATTTTCTTGGGGTTCTAGGAGTTGGGGGGACTACACTTGACAAAAATGAAGTTTCTTGAGGTTCTAGGAGTTGGGGGGCTACACTTGACAAAAATAATGTTTCTTGAGGTTCTAGGAGTTGGAGGGCTACACTTGACAAAAGTGAAGTTTCTTGAGGTTCTAGGAGTCGGGGGCTACATTTGACAAAAATGAAGTTTCTTAAGTTTCTAGGAGTCGGGGGGGACTACACTTGACAAAAATGAAGTTTCTTGAGGTTCTAGGAGACGAGGAGGCTACACTTGATAAAAATGAAGTTTCTTGAGGTTCTATGGGTTGGGTGCTACACTTGACAAAAATGAAGTTTCTTGAGGTTCTCGGAGTCGGTGCTACACTTGACAAAAATGAAGTTTCTTCAGGTTGTACGGGTGGGGGCTACACTTGACAAAAGTGAAGTTTCTTGGGGTTCTAGGAGTTGGGGGGCTACACTTGACAAAAATGAAGTTTCTTAAGGTTCTAGGAGTCGGGGCGACACTTGACAAAAGTGAAGTTTCTTCAGGTTGTACGGGTGGGGGCTACACTTGACAAAAGTGAAGTTTCTTGAGGTTCTAGGTGTTGGGGGCTACACTTGGCAAAAATGAAGTTTCTTGAAGTTCTAGGAGATGGGGGGGGCTACACTTGACAAAAATGAAGTTTATTGAGGTTCTATGGGTTGGGTGCTACACTTGAAAAAAATGAAGTTTCTTGAGGTTCTAGGAGTTGGGGCTACACTTGAAAAAAATAAAGTTTCTTGAGGTTCTAGGAGTCGGGGGGGCTACACTTGACAAAAATGAACTTTCTTGTGGTTCTAGGAGTTGGGGGCTACACTTGACAAAAATGAAGTTTCTTGAGGTTCTAGGAGTCGGGGGGGGTGTGGCTACACTTGACAAAAATAAACTTTCTTGTGGTTCTAGGATTTGTGGGCTACACTTGACAAAAATGAAGTTTCTTGGGGTTCTAGGAGTCGGGGGTCTACACTTGACAAAAGTGAAGTTTCTTGAGGTTCTAGGAGTTGGGTGCTACACTTGACAAAAATGAAGTTTCTTGAGGTTCTAGGAGTTGGGGGGGGGCTACACTTCACAAAAATAAAGTTTCTTGAGGTTCTAGGAGTTGAGGGCTACACTTGACAAAAATGAAGTTTCTTTAGGTTGTAGTGGTGGGGGGCTACACTTGACAAAAATGAAGTTACTTGAAATTCTAGGAGTTGGGGGCTACACTTGACAAAAATGAAGTTTCTTTAGGTTGTCGTGGTGGGGGGCTACACTTGACAAAAATGAAGTTACTTGAGATTCTAGGAGTTGGGGGCTACACTTGACAAAAATGAAGTTTCTTTAGGTTGTAGTGGTGGGGGCTACACTTGACAAAAATGAAGTTACTTGAGATTCTAGGAGTTGGGGGCTACACTTCACAAAAATGAAGTTTCTTTAGGTTGTAGTGGTGGGGGGCTACACTTGACAAAAATGAAGTTACTTGAGATTCTAGGAGTTGGGGGCTACACTTGACAAAAATGAAGTTTCTTGAGGTTCTAGGAGTTGGGGGCTACACTTGACAAAAATGAAGTTTCTTGAGGTTCTAGGAGTCGAGGTTACACTTGGCAAAAATGAAGTTTCTTGAGGTTCTAGGAGTTGGGGGGGGCTACACTTAACAAAAATGAAGTTTCTTGAGGTTCTAGGAGTCGGGGGGGCTACACTTGACAAAAATGAAGTTTCTTGAGGTTCTAGGAGTCGGGGGGGCTACACTTAACAAAAATGAAGTTACTTGAGGTTCTAGGAATTGGAGGCTACACTTGACAAGAATGAAGTTTCTTGGGGTTCTAGGAGTTGGGGGGCTACACTTGACAAAAATGAAGTTTCTTGAGGTTCTAGGAGTCGGGGGGGCTACACTTAACAAAAATGAAGTTTCTTGAGGTTCTAGGAATTGGAGGCTACACTTGACAAGAATGAAGTTTCTTGGGGTTCTAGGAGTTGGGAGCTACACTTGACAAAAATGAAGTTTCTTGAGATTCTAGGAGTTGGGGGCTACACTTGACAAAAGTGATGTTTCTTGAGGGTCTAGGAGTCGGGGGGCTACACTTGACAAAAATGAAGTTTCTTGAGGTTCTAGGAGTCGGGGGGGTGGGGGCTACACTTGACAAAAATGAACTTTCTTTAGGTTCTAGGAGTCGGGGGGCTACACTTGACAAAAATGAAGTTACTTGAGATTCTAGGAGTTGGGGGCTACACTTGACAAAAATGAAGTTTCTTTAGGTTGTAGTGGTGGGGGGCTACACTTGACAAAATGAACTTTCTTGGGGTTCTAGGAGTCGGAGGGCTACACTTGACAAAAATGAAGTTTCTTCAGGTTGTACGGGTGGGGGCTACACTTGACAAAATGAACTTTCTTGGGGTTCTAGGAGTCGGGGGCTACACTTGACAAAAATGAAGTTTCTTCAGGTTCTAGGTGTTGGGGGCTACACTTGGCAAAAATGAAGTTTCTTGAGGTTCTAGGAGATGGGGGGAGCTACACTTGACAAAAATTAAGTTTCTTGAGGTTCTAGGAGTTGGGGAGGCTACACTTGACAAAAATAAAGTTTCTTGAGGTTCTAGGAGTTGGGGGCTACACTTGACAAAAATGAAGTTTCTTGAGGTTCTAGGAGTTGGGGAGCTACACTTGACAAAAATGAAGTTTCTTTAGGTTCTAGGAGTCGGGGGGTGTGGCTACACTTGACAAAAATGAACTTTCTTGGGGTTCTAGGAGTCGGGGGGGCTACACTTGACAAAAATGAAGTTTCTTGAGGTTCTAGGAGTCGGGCGCTACACCTGACAAAAATGAGGTTTCTTGAGGTTCTAAGAGTTGGGGGGCTACACTTGACAAAAGTGAAGTTTCTTGAGGTTCTAGGAGTTGGGGGGCTACACTTAAGAAAAATGAAGTTTCTTGAGGTTCTAGGAGTTGGAGGGCTACACTTGACAAAAATGATGTTTCTTTAAGTTCTAGGAGTTGGGGGCTACACTTGACAAAAATGAATTTTCTTGGGGTTCTAGGAGTTGGGGGGCTACACTTGACAATAATGAAGCTTCTTGAGGTTCTAGGAGCCGAGGAGGCTACACCTGACAAAAATGAAGTTTCTTGAGGTTCTAGTGGTTGGGTGCTACACTTGACAAAAATGAAGTTTCTTGAGGTTCTAGGAGTCGGGGGTGTTGCTACACTTGACAAAAATGAACTTTCTTGGGGTTCTAGGAGTCGGGGGGGCTACACTTGACAAAAATGAAGTTTCTTGAGGTTCTAGGAGTTTGGGGCTACACTTGATATAAATGAAGTTTCTTGAGGTTCTAGGAGATGGGGGGCTACACTTGACAAAAATGAAGTTTCTTGAGGTTCTAGGAGTTGGGGGGGCTACACTTGACAAAAATGAAGTTTCTTGAGGTTCTAGGAGTTGGGGGGGATACACTTCACAAAAATAAAGTTTCTTGAGGTTCTAGGAGTTGGGGGCTACACCTGACAAAAATGAAGTTTCTTGAGGTTCTAGGAGTCGGGGAGCTACACTTGACAAAAATAAAGTTACTTGAGGTTCTAGGAGTCGGGGGGCTACACTTGACAAAAATTAAGTTTCTTGAGGTTCTAGGAGTCGGGGGGGGGCTACACTTGAAAAAAATGAACTCTCTTGGGGTTCTAGGAGTTGGAGGCTACACTTGACAAAAATGAAGTTTCTTGAGGTTCTAGGAGTTGGGGGCTACACTTGACAAAAATGAATTTTCTTGGGGTTCTAGGAGTTGGGGGGACTACACTTGACAAAAATGAAGTTTCTTGAGGTTCTAGGAGTTGGGGGGCTACACTTGACAAAAATAATGTTTCTTGAGGTTCTAGGAGTTGGAGGGCTACACTTGACAAAAGTGAAGTTTCTTGAGGTTCTAGGAGTCGGGGGCTACATTTGACAAAAATGAAGTTTCTTAAGTTTCTAGGAGTCGGGGGGGGACTACACTTGACAAAAATGAAGTTTCTTGAGGTTCTAGGAGACGAGGAGGCTACACTTGACAAAAATGAAGTTTCTTGAGGTTCTATGGGTTGGGTGCTACACTTGACAAAAATGAAGTTTCTTGAGGTTCTCGGAGTCGGTGCTACACTTGACAAAAATGAAGTTTCTTCAGGTTGTACGGGTGGGGGCTACACTTGACAAAAGTGAAGTTTCTTGGGGTTCTAGGAGTTGGGAGGCTACACTTGACAAAAATGAAGTTTCTTAAGGTTCTAGGAGTCGGGGCGACACTTGAAAAAAATAAAGTTTCTTGAGGTTCTAGGAGTCGGGGGGGCTACACTTGACAAAAATGAACTTTCTTGTGGTTCTAGGAGTTGGGGGCTACACTTGACAAAAATGAAGTTTCTTGAGGTTCTAGGAGTCGGGGGGGGTGTGGCTACACTTGACAAAAATAAACTTTCTTGTGGTTCTAGGATTTGTGGGCTACACTTGACAAAAATGAAGTTTCTTGGGGTTCTAGGAGTCGGGGGTCTACACTTGACAAAAATGAAGTTTCTTGAGGTTGTAGGGGTGGGGGGCTACACTTGACAAAAGTGAAGTTTCTTGAGGTTCTAGGAGTTGGGTGCTACACTTGACAAAAATGAAGTTTCTTGAGGTTCTAGGAGTTGGGGGGGGGGGCTACACTTCACAAAAATAAAGTTTCTTGAGGTTCTAGGAGTTGAGGGCTACACTTGAGAAAAATGAAGTTTCTTGAGGTTCTAGGAGTTGGGGGCTACACTTGAGAAAAATGAAGTTTCTTGAGGTTCTAGGAGTTGGAGGGCTACACTTGACAAAAATGATGTTTCTTGAGGTTCTAGGAGTTGGGGGCTACACTTGACAAAAATGAAGTTTCTTGAGGTTCTAGGAGTCGGGGGGCTACACTTGACAAAAATGAAGTTTCTTGAGGTTCTAGTAGTCGGGGAGCTACACTTGACAAAAATGAAGTTTCTTGAGGTTCTAGGAGTCGGGGGGGGGGGGACTACCCTTTGCAAAAATGAAGTTTCTTGAGGTTCTAGAAGCCGAGGAGGCTACACTTGACAAAAATGAAATTTCATGAGGTTCTATGGGTTGGGTGCTACACTTGACAAAAATAAAGTTTCTTGAGGTTCTAGGAGTCGGGAGGCTACACTTGACAAAAATGAACTTTCTTGTGGTTCTAGGAGTTGGGGGCTACACTTGACAAAAATGAATTTTCTTGGCGTTCTAGGAGTTGGGGGGCTACACTTGACAAAAATGAATTTTCTTGGGGTTCTAGGAGTTGGGGGGCTACACTTGACAAAAATGAAGCTTCTTGAGGTTCTAGGAGCCGAGGAGGCTACACTTGACACAAATGAAGTTTCTTGAGGTTCTAGGGGTTGGGTGCTACACTTGACAAAAATGAAGTTTCTTGAGGTTCTAGGAATTGGGGCTACACTTGACAAAAATGAAGTTTCTTGATGTTCTAGGAGTCGGTGGGTGTTGCTACACTTGACAAAAATGAACTTTCTTGGGGTTCTAGGAGTTGGGGGCTACATTTGACAAAGATGAAGTTTCATGAGGTTCTAGGAGTTGGGGCTACACTTAACAAAAATGAAGCTTCTTGAGGTTCAAGGAGCCGAGGAGGCTACACTTGACAAAAATGAAGTTTCTTGAGGTTCTAGGAGATGGGGGGGCTACACTTCATAAAAATAAAGTTTCTTGAGGTTCTAGGAGTTGGAGGGCTACACTTGACAAAAATGAAGTTTCTTGAGGTTCTAGGAGTTGGGGGGCTACACTTGACAAAAATAAAGTTTCTTGAGGTTCTAGGAGTTGGAGGGCTACACTTGACAAAAATGAAGTTTCTTCAGGTTCTAGGAGTTGGGGGCTACACCTGACAAAAATGAAGTTTCTTGAGGTTCTAGGAGTTGGGGGGCTACACTTGACAAAAATAAAGTTTCTTGAGGTTCTAGGAGTTGGAGGGCTACACTTGACAAAAATGAAGTTTCTTCAAGTTCTAAGAGTTGGGGGCTACACTTGACAAAAATGAAGTTTCTTGAGGTTCTAGGAGTTGGGGGCTACACTTGACAAAAATGAAGTTTGTTGAGGTTCTAGGAGTCGAGGTTACACTTGGCAAAAATGAAGTTTCTTGAGGTTCTAGGAGTCGGGGGGCTACACTTGACAAAAATGAAGTTACTTGAGATTCTAGGAGATGGGGGCTACACTTGACAAAAATGAAGTTTCTTTAGGTTGTAGTGGTGGGGGGCTACACTTGACAAAAATGAAGTTACTTGAGATTCTAGGAGTTGGGGGCTACACTTGACAAAAATGAAGTTTCTTTAGGTTGTAGTGGTGGGGGCTACACTTGACAAAAATGAAGTTACTTGAGATTCTAGGAGTTGGGGGCTACACTTCACAAAAATGAAGTTTCTTTAGGTTGTAGTGGTGGGGGGCTACACTTGACAAAAATGAAGTTACTTGAGATTCTAGGAGTTGGGGGCTACACTTGACAAAAATGAAGTTTCTTGAGGTTCTAGGAGTTGGGGGCTACACTTGACAAAAATGAAGTTTCTTGAGGTTCTAGGAGTCGAGGTTACACTTGGCAAAAATGAAGTTTCTTGAGGTTCTAGGAGTCGGGGGGGCTACACTTGACAAAAATGAAGTTACTTGATATTCTAGTAGTTGGGGGCTACACTTGACAAAAATGAAGTTTCTTGAGGTTCTAGGAGTTGGGGGCTACACTTGACAAAAATGAAGTTTCTTGAGGTTCTAGGAGTTGGGGGCTACACTTGACAAAAATGAAGTTTCTTGAGGTTCTAGGAGTTGGGGGCTACACTTGACAAAAATGAAGTTTGTTGAGGTTCTAGGAGTCGAGGTTACACTTGGCAAAAATGAAGTTTCTTGAGGTTCTAGGAGTCGGGGGGCTACACTTGACAAAAATGAAGTTACTTGAGATTCTAGGAGTTGGGGGCTACACTTGACAAAAATGAAGTTTCTTTAGGTTGTAGTGGTGGGGGGCTACACTTGACAAAAATGAAGTTACTTGAGATTCTAGGAGTTGGGGGCTACACTTGACAAAAATGAAGTTTCTTTAGGTTGTAGTGGTGGGGGGCTACACTTGACAAAAATGAAGTTACTTGAGATTCTAGGAGTTGGGGGCTACACTTGACAAAAATGAAGTTTCTTTAGGTTGTAGTGGTGGGGGGCTACACTTGACAAAAATGAAATTACTTGAGATTCTAGGAGTTGGGGGCTACACTTGACAAAAATGAAGTTTCTTTAGGTTGTAGTGGTGGGGGCTACACTTGACAAAAATGAAGTTACTTGAGATTCTAGGAGTTGGGGGCTACACTTCACAAAAATGAAGTTTCTTTAGGTTGTAGTGGTGGGGGGCTACACTTGACAAAAATGAAGTTACTTGAGATTCTAGGAGTTGGGGGCTACACTTGACAAAAATGAAGTTTCTTGAGGTTCTAGGAGTTGGGGGCTACACTTGACAAAAATGAAGTTTCTTAAGGTTCTAGGAGTCGAGGTTACACTTGGCAAAAATGAAGTTTCTTGAGGTTCTAGGAGTTGGGGGGGGCTACACTTAACAAAAATGAAGTTTCTTGAGGTTCTAGGAGTCGGGGGGGCTACACTTGACAAAAATGAAGTTTCTTGAGGTTCTAGGAGTCGGGGGCTACACTTGACAAAAATGAAGTTACTTGAGGTTCTAGGAATTGGAGGCTACACGTGACAAGAATGAAGTTTCTTGGGGTTCTAGGAGTTGGGGGGCTACACTTGTTAAAAATGAAGTTTCTTGAGGTTCTAGGAGTCGGGGGGGCTACACTTAACAAAAATGAACTTTCTTGAGGTTCTAGGAGTTGGGGGCTACACTTGACAAAAATGAAGTTTCTTGAGGTTCTAGGAGTCGGGGGGTGGGGGCTACACTTGACAAAAATGAACTTTCTTTAGGTTCTAGGAGTCGGGGGGCTACACTTGACAAAAATGAAGTTACTTGAGATTCTAGTAGTTGGGGGCTACACTTGACAAAAATGAAGTTTCTTGAGGTTCTAGGAGTTGGGGGCTACACTTGACAAAAATGAAGTTTCTTGAGGTTCTAGGAGTTGGGGGCTACACTTGACAAAAATGAAGTTTCTTGAGGTTCTAGGAGTTGGGGGCTACACTTGACAAAAATAAAGTTTGTTGAGGTTCTAGGAGTCGAGGTTACACTTGGCAAAAATGAAGTTTCTTG
This sequence comes from Eledone cirrhosa, assembly GCA_964016885.1. Classification (NCBI taxonomy): domain Eukaryota; kingdom Metazoa; phylum Mollusca; class Cephalopoda; order Octopoda; family Eledonidae; genus Eledone; species Eledone cirrhosa. Next base: position 34,362,742 of record OZ024740.1, on the reverse strand, counting down.
AGGTTCTAGGAGTCGGGGGGCTACACTTGATAAAAATTAAGTTACTTGAGATTCTAGGAGTTGGGGGCTACACTTGACAAAAATGAAGTTTCTTTAGGTTGTAGTGGTGGGGGGCTACACTTGACAAAAATGAAGTTACTTGAGATTCTAGGAGTTGGGGGCTACACTTCACAAAAATGAAGTTTCTTTAGGTTGTAGTGGTGGGGGCTACACTTGACAAAAATGAAGTTACTTGAGATTCTAGGAGTTGGGGGCTACACTTGACAAAAATGAAGTTTCTTTAGGTTGTAGTGGTGGGGGGCTACACTTGACAAAAATGAAGTTACTTGAGATTCTATGAGTTGGGGCTACACTTGACAAAAATGAAGTTTCTTTAGGTTGTAGTGGTGGGGGCTACACTTGACAAAAATGAAGTTACTTGAGATTCTAGGAGTCGAGGTTACACTTGGCAAAAATGAAGTTTCTTGAGGTTCTAGGAGTTGGGGGGGGGCTACACTTAACAAAAATGAAGTTTCTTGAGGTTCTAGGAGTCGGGGGGGCTACACTTGACAAAAATGAAGTTTCTTGAGGTTCTAGGAGTCGGGGGGGCTACACTTAACAAAGATGAAGTTACTTGAGGTTCTAGGAATTGGAGGCTACACTTGACAAGAATGAAGTTTCTTGGGGTTCTAGGAGTTGGGGGGCTACACTTGTTAAAAATGAAGTTTCTTGAGGTTCTAGGAGTCGGGGGGGCTACACTTAACAAAAATGAACTTTCTTGAGGTTCTAGGAGTTGGGGGCTACACTTGACAAAAATGAAGTTTCTTGAGGTTCTAGGAGTCGGGGGGTGGGGGCTACACTTGACAAAAATGAACTTTCTTTAGGTTCTAGGAGTCGGGGGGCTACACTTGACAAAAATGAAGTTACTTGAGATTCTAGTAGTTGGGGGCTACACTTGACAAAAATGAAGTTTCTTGAGGTTCTAGGAGTTGGGGGCTACACTTGACAAAAATGAAGTTTCTTGAGGTTCTAGGAGTTGGGGGCTACACTTGACAAAAATGAAGTTTCTCGAGGTTCTAGGAGTTGGGGGCTACACTTGACAAAAATGAAGTTTGTTGAGGTTCTAGGAGTCGAGGTTACACTTGGCAAAAATGAAGTTTCTTGAGGTTCTAGGAGTCGGAGGGCTACACTTGATAAAAATTAAGTTACTTGAGATTCTAGGAGTTGGGGGCTACACTTGACAAAAATGAAGTTTCTTTAGGTTGTAGTGGTGGGGGGCTACACTTGACAAAAATGAAGTTACTTGAGATTCTAGGAGTTGGGGGCTACACTTGACAAAAATGAAGTTTCTTTAGGTTGTAGTGGTGGGGGGCTACACTTGACAAAAATGAAGTTACTTGAGATTCTAGGAGTTGGGGGCTACACTTGACAAAGATGAAGTTTCTTTAGGTTGTAGTGGTGGGGGGCTACACTTGACAAAAATGAAGTTACTTGAGATTCTAGGAGTTGGGGGCTACACTTGACAAAAATGAAGTTTCTTTAGGTTGTAGTGGTGGGGGCTACACTTGACAAAAATGAAGTTACTTGAGATTCTAGGAGTTGGGGGCTACACTTCACAAAAATGAAGTTTCTTTAGGTTGTAGTGGTGGGGGGCTACACTTGACAAAAATGAAGTTACTTGAGATTCTAGGAGTTGGGGGCTACACTTGACAAAAATGAAGTTTCTTGAGGTTCTAGGAGTTGGGGGCTACACTTGACAAAAATGAAGTTTCTTGAGGTTCTAGGAGTCGAGGTTACACTTGGCAAAAAGGAAGTTTCTTGAGGTTCTAGGAGTTGGGGGCTACACTTGACAAAAATGAAGTTTCTTGAGGTTCTAGGAGTCGAGGTTACACTTGGCAAAAATGAAGTTTCTTGAGGTTCTAGGAGTTGGGGGGGGGGGCTACACTTAACAAAAATGAAGTTTCTTGAGGTTCTAGGAGTCGGGGGGGCTACACTTGACAAAAATGAAGTTTCTTGAGGTTCTAGGAGTCGGGGGGGCTACACTTAACAAAGATGAAGTTACTTGAGGTTCTAGGAATTGGAGGCTACACTTGACAAGAATGAAGTTTCTTGGGGTTCTAGGAGTTGGGGGGCTACACTTGTCAAAAATGAAGTTTCTTGAGGTTCTAGGAGTCGGGGGGGCTACACTTAACAAAAATGAAGTTTCTTGAGGTTCTAGGAATTGGAGGCTACACTTGACAAGAATGAAGTTTCTTGGGGTTCTAGGAGTTGGGAGCTCCACTTGACAAAAATGAAGTTTCTTGAGATTCTAGGAGTTAGGGGCTACACTTGACAAAAGTGAAGTTTCTTGAGGGTCTAGGAGTCGGGGGGCTACACTTGACAAAAATGAAGTTTCTTGAGGTTCTAGGAGTCGGGGGTGTGGGGGCTACACTTGACAAAAATGAACTTTCTTTAGGTTCTAGGAGTCGGGGGGGCTACACTTAACAAAAATGAAGTTTCTTGAGGTTCTAGGAATTGGAGGCTACACTTGACAAGAATGAAGTTTCTTGGGGTTCTAGGAGTTGGGAGCTACACTTGACAAAAATGAAGTTTCTTGAGATTCTAGGAGTTGGGGGCTACACTTGACAAAAGTGAAGTTTCTTGAGGGTCTAGGAGTCGGGGGGCTACACTTGACAAAAATGAAGTTTCTTGAGGTTCTAGGAGTCGGGGGGGTGGGGGCTACACTTGACAAAAATGAACTTTCTTTAGGTTCTAGGAGTCGGGGGGCTACACTTGACAAAAATGAAGTTACTTGAGATTCTAGGAGTTGGGGGCTACACTTGACAAAAATGAAGTTTCTTGAGGTTCTAGGAGTCGGGGGGTGGGGGCTACACTTGACAAAAATGAACTTTCTTTAGGTTCTAGGAGTCGGGGGGCTACACTTGACAAAAATGAAGTTACTTGAGATTCTAGTAGTTGGGGGCTACACTTGACAAAAATGAAGTTTCTTGAGGTTCTAGGAGTTGGGGGCTACACTTGACAAAAATGAAGTTTCTTGAGGTTCTAGGAGTTGGGGGCTACACTTGACAAAAATGAAGTTTCTCGAGGTTCTAGGAGTTGGGGGCTACACTTGACAAAAATGAAGTTTGTTGAGGTTCTAGGAGTCGAGGTTACACTTGGCAAAAATGAAGTTTCTTGAGGTTCTAGGAGTCGGAGGGCTACACTTGATAAAAATTAAGTTACTTGAGATTCTAGGAGTTGGGGGCTACACTTGACAAAAATGAAGTTTCTTTAGGTTGTAGTGGTGGGGGGCTACACTTGACAAAAATGAAGTTACTTGAGATTCTAGGAGTTGGGGGCTACACTTGACAAAAATGAAGTTTCTTTAGGTTGTAGTGGTGGGGGGCTACACTTGACAAAAATGAAGTTACTTGAGATTCTAGGAGTTGGGGGCTACACTTGACAAAGATGAAGTTTCTTTAGGTTGTAGTGGTGGGGGGCTACACTTGACAAAAATGAAGTTACTTGAGATTCTAGGAGTTGGGGGCTACACTTGACAAAAATGAAGTTTCTTTAGGTTGTAGTGGTGGGGGCTACACTTGACAAAAATGAAGTTACTTGAGATTCTAGGAGTTGGGGGCTACACTTCACAAAAATGAAGTTTCTTTAGGTTGTAGTGGTGGGGGGCTACACTTGACAAAAATGAAGTTACTTGAGATTCTAGGAGTTGGGGGCTACACTTGACAAAAATGAAGTTTCTTGAGGTTCTAGGAGTTGGGGGCTACACTTGACAAAAATGAAGTTTCTTGAGGTTCTAGGAGTCGAGGTTACACTTGGCAAAAAGGAAGTTTCTTGAGGTTCTAGGAGTTGGGGGCTACACTTGACAAAAATGAAGTTTCTTGAGGTTCTAGGAGTCGAGGTTACACTTGGCAAAAATGAAGTTTCTTGAGGTTCTAGGAGTTGGGGGGGGGGGCTACACTTAACAAAAATGAAGTTTCTTGAGGTTCTAGGAGTCGGGGGGGCTACACTTGACAAAAATGAAGTTTCTTGAGGTTCTAGGAGTCGGGGGGGCTACACTTAACAAAGATGAAGTTACTTGAGGTTCTAGGAATTGGAGGCTACACTTGACAAGAATGAAGTTTCTTGGGGTTCTAGGAGTTGGGGGGCTACACTTGTCAAAAATGAAGTTTCTTGAGGTTCTAGGAGTCGGGGGGGCTACACTTAACAAAAATGAAGTTTCTTGAGGTTCTAGGAATTGGAGGCTACACTTGACAAGAATGAAGTTTCTTGGGGTTCTAGGAGTTGGGAGCTCCACTTGACAAAAATGAAGTTTCTTGAGATTCTAGGAGTTAGGGGCTACACTTGACAAAAGTGAAGTTTCTTGAGGGTCTAGGAGTCGGGGGGCTACACTTGACAAAAATGAAGTTTCTTGAGGTTCTAGGAGTCGGGGGTGTGGGGGCTACACTTGACAAAAATGAACTTTCTTTAGGTTCTAGGAGTCGGGGGGGCTACACTTAACAAAAATGAAGTTTCTTGAGGTTCTAGGAATTGGAGGCTACACTTGACAAGAATGAAGTTTCTTGGGGTTCTAGGAGTTGGGAGCTACACTTGACAAAAATGAAGTTTCTTGAGATTCTAGGAGTTGGGGGCTACACTTGACAAAAGTGAAGTTTCTTGAGGGTCTAGGAGTCGGGGGGCTACACTTGACAAAAATGAAGTTTCTTGAGGTTCTAGGAGTCGGGGGGGTGGGGGCTACACTTGACAAAAATGAACTTTCTTTAGGTTCTAGGAGTCGGGGGGCTACACTTGACAAAAATGAAGTTACTTGAGATTCTAGGAGTTGGGGGCTACACTTGACAAAAATGAAGTTTCTTTAGGTTGTAGTGGTGGGGGGCTACACTTGACAAAATGAACTTTCTTGGGGTTCTAGGAGTCGGTGGGCTACACTTGACAAAAATGAAGTTTCTTCAGGTTGTACGGGTGGGGGCTACACTTGACAAAAGTAAAGTTTCTTGGGGTTCTAGGAGTCGGGGGCTACACTTGACAAAAATGAAGTTACTTCAGGTTCTAGGTGTTGGGGGCTACACTTGGCAAAAATGAAGTTTCTTGAGGTTCTAGGAGTTGGGGAGGCTACACTTGACAAAAATAAAGTTTCTTGAGGTTCTAGGAGTTGGGGGCTACACTTGACAAAAATGAAGTTTCTTGAGGTTCTAGGAGTTGGGGAGCTACACTTGACAAAAATGAAGTTTCTTTAGGTTCTAGGAGTCGGGGGGTGTGGCTACACTTGACAAAAATGAACTTTCTTGGGGTTCTAGGAGTCGGGGGCTACACTTGACAATAATGAAGCTTCTTGAGGTTCTAGGAGCCGAGGAGGCTACACCTGACAAAAATGAAGTTTCTTGAGGTTCTAGTGGTTGGGTGCTACACTTGACAAAAATGAAGTTTCTTGAGGTTCTAGGAGTCGGGGGTGCTGCTACACTTGACAAAAATGAACTTTCTTGGTGTTCTAGGAGTCGGGGGGGCTACACTTGACAAAAATGAAGTTTCTTGAGGTTCTAGGAGTTTGGGGCTACACTTGATAAAAATGAAGTTTCTTGAGGTTCTAGGAGATGGGGGGCTACACTTGACAAAAATGAAGTTTCTTGAGGTTCTAGGAGTTGGGGGGGCTACACTTCACAAAAATAAAGTTTCTTGAGGTTCTAGGAGTTGGGGGCTACACCTGACAAAAATGAAGTTTCTTGAGGTTCTAGGAGTCGGGGAGCTACACTTGACAAAAATAAAGTTACTTGAGGTTCTAGGAGTCGGGGGGCTACACTTGACAAAAATTAAGTTTCTTGAGGTTCTAGGAGTCGGGGGGGGGGGCTACACTTGAAAAAAATGAACTCTCTTGGCGTTCTAGGAGTTGGAGGCTACACTTGACAAAAATGAAGTTTCTTGAGGTTCTAGGAGTTGGGGGCTACACTTGACAAAAATGAATTTTCTTGGGGTTCTAGGAGTTGGGGGGGCTACACTTGACAAAAATGAAGTTTCTTGAGGTTCTAGGAGTTGGGGGGCTACACTTGACAAAAATGAAGTTTATTGAGGTTCTAGGAGTTGTGGGCTACACTTGACAAAAATGAAGTTTATTGAGGTTCTATGGGTTGGGTGCTACACTTGAAAAAAATGAAGTTTCTTGAGGTTCTAGGAGTTGGGGCTACACTTGAAAAAAATAAAGTTTCTTGAGGTTCTAGGAGTCGGGGGGCTACACTTGACAAAAATGAACTTTCTTGTGGTTCTAGGAGTTGGGGGCTACACTTGACAAAAATGATGTTTCTTGAGTTTCTAGGAGTTGGGGCTACACTTGACAAAAATGAAGTTTCTTGTGGTTCTAGGAGTCGGGGGGGGTGGCTACACTTGACAAAAATAAACTTTCTTGTGGTTCTAGGATTTGTGGGCTACACTTGACAAAAATGAAGTTTCTTGGGGTTCTAGGAGTCGGGGGTCTACACTTGACAAAAATGAAGTTTCTTGAGGTTGTAGGGGTGGGGGGCTACACTTGACAAAAGTGAAGTTTCTTGAGGTTCTAGGAGTTGGGTGCTACACTTGACAAAAATGAAGTTTCTTGAGGTTCTAGGAGTTGGGGGGGGCTACACTTCACAAAAATAAAGTTTCTTGAGGTTCTAGGAGTTGAGGGCTACACTTGAGAAAAATGAAGTTTCTTGAGGTTCTAGGAGTTGGGGGCTACACTTGAGAAAAATGAAGTTTCTTGAGGTTCTAGGAGTTGGAGGGCTACACTTGACAAAAATGATGTTTCTTGAGGTTCTAGGAGTTGGAGGGCTACACTTGACAAAAATTATGTTTCTTGAGGTTCTAGGAGTTGGGGGCTACACTTGACAAAAATGAATTTTCTTGAGGTTCTAGGAGTTGGGGCTACACTTGACAAAAATGAAGTTTCTTGAGGTTCTAGGAGTCGGGGGGTGTGGCTACACTTGACAAAAATATACTTTCTTGGGGTTCTAGGATTTTGTGGCTACACTTGACAAAAATGAAGTTTCTTGAGGTTCTAGGAGTCGGGGGCTACACTTGACAAAAATGAAGTTTCTTGAGGTTCTAGGAGTCGGGGAGCTACACTTGACAAAAATGAAGTTTCTTGAGGTTCTAGGAGTTTGGGGCTACACTTGACAAAAGTGAAGTTTCTTGAGGTTCTAGGAGATGGGGGGCTACACCTGACAAAAATGATGTTTCTTGAGGTTCTAGGAGTTGGGGGGCTACACTTGACAAAAGTGAAGTTTCTTGAGGTTCTAGGAGTCGGGGGGGGGACTACACTTTCCGAAAATGAAGTTTCTTGAGGTTCTAGAAGCCGAGGAGGCTACACTTGACAAAAATGAAATTTCTTGAGGTTCTATGGGTTGGGTGCTACACTTGACAAAAATAAAGTTTCTTGAGGTTCTAGGAGTCGGGAGGCTACACTTGACGAAAATGAACTTTCTTGTGGTTCTAGGAGTTGGGGGCTACACTTGACAAAAATGAATTTTCTTGGCGTTCTAGGAGTTGGGGGGCTACACTTGACAAAAATGAATTTTCTTGGGGTTCTAGGAGTTGGGGGGCTACACTTGACAAAAATGAAGCTTCTTGAGGTTCTAGGAGTTGGAGGGCTACACTTGACAAAAATGAAGTTTCTTCAGGTTCTAGGAGTTGGGGGCTACACCTGACAAAAATGAAGTTTCTTGAGGTTCTAGGAGTTGGGGGGCTACACTTGACAAAAATATAATTTCTTGAGGTTCTAGGAGTTGGAGGGCTACACTTGACAAAAATGAAGTTTCTTCAGGTTCTAGGAGTTGGGGGCTACACTTGACAAAAATAAAGTTTCTTGAGGTTCTAGGGGTTGGGTGCTACACTTGACAAAAATGAAGTTTCTTGAGGTTCTAGGAGTTGGGGGGCTACACTTGACAAAAATAAAGTTTCTTGAGGTTCTAGGAGTTGGAGGCTACACTTGACAAAAGTGAAGTTTCTTGAGATTCTAGGAGTTGTGGGCTACACTTGACAAAAGTGAAGTTTCTTGAGGGTCTAGGAGTCGGGGGGCTACACTTGACAAAAATGAAGTTTCTTGAGGTTCTAGGAATTGGAGGCTACACTTGACAAGAATGAAGTTTCTTGGGGTTCTAGGAGTTGGGAGCTACACTTGACAAAAATGAAGTTTCTTGGGGTTCTAGGAGTCGGGGGGGCTACACTTAACAAAAATGAAGTTTCTTGAGGTTCTAGGAATTGGAGGCTACACTTGACAAGAATGAAGTTTCTTGGGGTTCTAGGAGTTGGGAGCTACACTTGACAAAAATGAAGTTTCTTGAGATTCTAGGAGTTGGGGGCTACACTTGACAAAAGTGAAGTTTCTTGAGGGTCTAGGAGTCGGTGGGCTACACTTGACAAAAATGAAGTTTCTTGAGGTTCTAGGAGTCGGGGGGTGGGGGCTACACTTGACAAAAATGAACTTTCTTTAGGTTCTAGGAGTCGGGGGGCTACACTTGACAAAAATGAAGTTACTTGAGATTCTAGGAGTTGGTGGCTACACTTGACAAAAATGAAGTTTCTTGAGGTTCTAGGAGTTGGGGGCTACACTTGACAAAAATGAAGTTTCTTGAGGTTCTAGGAGTCGGAGGGCTACACTTGACAAAAATGAAGTTACTTGAGATTCTAGGAGTTGGGGGCTACACTTGACAAAGATGAAGTTTCTTTAGGTTGTAGTGGTGGGGGGCTACACTTGACAAAAATGAAGTTACTTGAGATTCTAGGAGTTGGGGGCTACACTTGACAAAAATGAAGTTTCTTTAGGTTGTAGTGGTGGGGGCTACACTTGACAAAAATGAAGTTACTTGAGATTCTAGGAGTTGGGGGCTACACTTCACAAAAATGAAGTTTCTTTAGGTTGTAGTGGTGGGGGGCTACACTTGACAAAAATGAAGTTACTTGAGATTCTAGGAGTTGGGGGCTACACTTGACAAAAATGAAGTTTCTTGAGGTTCTAGGAGTTGGGGGCTACACTTGACAAAAATGAAGTTTCTTGAGGTTCTAGGAGTCGAGGTTACACTTGGCAAAAAGGAAGTTTCTTGAGGTTCTAGGAGTTGGGGGCTACACTTGACAAAAATGAAGTTTCTTGAGGTTCTAGGAGTCGAGGTTACACTTGGCAAAAATGAAGTTTCTTGAGGTTCTAGGAGTTGGGGGGGGGGGGCTACACTTAACAAAAATGAAGTTTCTTGAGGTTCTAGGAGTCGGGGGGGCTACACTTGACAAAAATGAAGTTTCTTGAGGTTCTAGGAGTCGGGGGGGCTACACTTAACAAAGATGAAGTTACTTGAGGTTCTAGGAATTGGAGGCTACACTTGACAAGAATGAAGTTTCTTGGGGTTCTAGGAGTTGGGGGGCTACACTTGTCAAAAATGAAGTTTCTTGAGGTTCTAGGAGTCGGGGGGGCTACACTTAACAAAAATGAAGTTTCTTGAGGTTCTAGGAATTGGAGGCTACACTTGACAAGAATGAAGTTTCTTGGGGTTCTAGGAGTTGGGAGCTACACTTGACAAAAATGAAGTTTCTTGAGATTCTAGGAGTTGGGGGCTACACTTGACAAAAGTGAAGTTTCTTGAGGGTCTAGGAGTCGGGGGGCTACACTTGACAAAAATGAAGTTTCTTGAGGTTCTAGGAGTCGGGGGGGTGGGGGCTACACTTGACAAAAATGAACTTTCTTTAGGTTCTAGGAGTCGGGGGGGGGCTACACTTAACAAAAATGAAGTTTCTTGAGGTTCTAGGAATTGGAGGCTACACTTGACAAGAATGAAGTTTCTTGGGGTTCTAGGAGTTGGGAGCTACACTTGACAAAAATGAAGTTTCTTGAGATTCTAGGAGTTGGGGGCTACACTTGACAAAAGTGAAGTTTCTTGAGGGTCTAGGAGTCGGGGGGCTACACTTGACAAAAATGAAGTTTCTTGAGGTTCTAGGAGTCGGGGGGGTGGGGGCTACACTTGACAAAAATGAACTTTCTTTAGGTTCTAGGAGTCGGGGGGCTACACTTGACAAAAATGAAGTTACTTGAGATTCTAGGAGTTGGGGGCTACACTTGACAAAAATGAAGTTTCTTTAGGTTGTAGTGGTGGGGGGCTACACTTGACAAAATGAACTTTCTTGGGGTTCTAGGAGTCGGTGGGCTACACTTGACAAAAATGAAGTTTCTTCAGGTTGTACGGGTGGGGGCTACACTTGACAAAAGTAAAGTTTCTTGGGGTTCTAGGAGTCGGGGGCTACACTTGACAAAAATGAAGTTACTTCAGGTTCTAGGTGTTGGGGGCTACACTTGGCAAAAATGAAGTTTCTTGAGGTTCTAGGAGTTGGGGAGGCTACACTTGACAAAAATAAAGTTTCTTGAGGTTCTAGGAGTTGGGGGCTACACTTGACAAAAATGAAGTTTCTTGAGGTTCTAGGAGTTGGGGAGCTACACTTGACAAAAATGAAGTTTCTTTAGGTTCTAGGAGTCGGGGGGTGTGGCTACACTTGACAAAAATGAACTTTCTTGGGGTTCTAGGAGTCGGGGGCTACACTTGACAATAATGAAGCTTCTTGAGGTTCTAGGAGCCGAGGAGGCTACACCTGACAAAAATGAAGTTTCTTGAGGTTCTAGTGGTTGGGTGCTACACTTGACAAAAATGAAGTTTCTTGAGGTTCTAGGAGTCGGGGGTGTTGCTACACTTGACAAAAATGAACTTTCTTGGGGTTCTAGGAGTCGGGGGGGCTACACTTGACAAAAATGAAGTTTCTTGAGGTTCTAGGAGTTTGGGGCTACACTTGATAAAAATGAAGTTTCTTGAGGTTCTAGGAGATGGGGGGCTACACTTGACAAAAATGAAGTTTCTTGAGGTTCTAGGAGTTGGGGGGGCTACACTTCACAAAAATAAAGTTTCTTGAGGTTCTAGGAGTTGGGGGCTACACCTGACAAAAATGAAGTTTCTTGAGGTTCTAGGAGTCGGGGAGCTACACTTGACAAAAATAAAGTTACTTGAGGTTCTAGGAGTCGGGGGGCTACACTTGACAAAAATTAAGTTTCTTGAGGTTCTAGGAGTCGGGGGGGGGGGCTACACTTGAAAAAAATGAACTCTCTTGGCGTTCTAGGAGTTGGAGGCTACACTTGACAAAAATGAAGTTTCTTGAGGTTCTAGGAGTTGGGGGGGCTACACTTCAAAAAAATAAAGTTTCTTGAGGTTCTAGGAGTTGGGGGCTACACTTGACAAAAATGAATTTTCTTGGGGTTCTAGGAGTTGGGGGGGCTACACTTGACAAAAATGAAGTTTCTTGAGGTTCTAGGAGTTGGGGGGCTACACTTGACAAAAATGAAGTTTATTGAGGTTCTAGGAGTTGGGGGCTACACTTGACAAAAATGAAGTTTATTGAGGTTCTATGGGTTGGGTGCTACACTTGAAAAAAATGAAGTTTCTTGAGGTTCTAGGAGTTGGGGCTACACTTGAAAAAAATAAAGTTTCTTGAGGTTCTAGGAGTCGGGGGGCTACACTTGACAAAAATGAACTTTCTTGTGGTTCTAGGAGTTGGGGGCTACACTTGACAAAAATGATGTTTCTTGAGTTTCTAGGAGTTGGGGCTACACTTGACAAAAATGAAGTTTCTTGAGGTTCTAGGAGTCGGGGGGGGTGGCTACACTTGACAAAAATAAACTTTCTTGTGGTTCTAGGATTTGTGGGCTACACTTGACAAAAATGAAGTTTCTTGGGGTTCTAGGAGTCGGGGGTCTACACTTGACAAAAATGAAGTTTCTTGAGGTTGTAGGGGTGGGGGGCTACACTTGACAAAAGTGAAGTTTCTTGAGGTTCTAGGAGTTGGGTGCTACACTTGACAAAAATGAAGTTTCTTGAGGTTCTAGGAGTTGGGGGGGGGCTACGCTTCACAAAAATAAAGTTTCTTGAGGTTCTAGGAGTTGAGGGCTACACTTGAGAAAAATGAAGTTTCTTGAGGTTCTAGGAGTTGGGGGCTACACTTGAGAAAAATGAAGTTTCTTGAGGTTCTAGGAGTTGGAGGGCTACACTTGACAAAAATGATGTTTCTTGAGGTTCTAGGAGTTGGAGGGCTACACTTGACAAAAATGATGTTTCTTGAGGTTCTAGGAGTTGGGGGCTACACTTGACAAAAATGAATTTTCTTGAGGTTCTAGGAGTTGGGGCTACACTTGACAAAAATGAAGTTTCTTGAGGTTCTAGGAGTCGGGGGGTGTGGCTACACTTGACAAAAATAAACTTTCTTGGGGTTCTAGGATTTTGTGGCTACACTTGACAAAAATGAAGTTTCTTGAGGTTCTAGGAGTCGGGGGCTACACTTGACAAAAAGGAAGTTTCTTGAGGTTCTAGGAGTCGGGGAGCTACACTTGACAAAAATGAAGTTTCTTGAGGTTCTAGGAGTTTGGGGCTACACTTGACAAAAATGAAGTTTCTTGAGGTTCTAGGAGTTGGGGGCTACACCTGACAAAAATGAAGTTTCTTGAGGTTCTAGGAGTTGGGGCTACACTTGACAAAAATGAAGTTTCTTGAGGTTCTAGGAGTCGGGGGGTGTGGCTACACTTGACAAAAATAAACTTTCTTGGGGTTCTAGGATTTCGTGGCTACACTTGACAAAAATGAAGTTTCTTAAGTTTCTAGGAGTCGGGGGGCTACACTTGACAAAAATGAAGTTTCTTGAGGTTCTAGGAGTCGGGGAGCTACACTTGACAAAAATGAAGTTTCTTGAGGTTCTAGGAGTTTGGGGCTACACTTGACAAAAGTGAAGTTTCTTGAGGTTCTAGGAGATGGGGGGCTACACCTGACAAAAATGATGTTTCTTGAGGTTCTAGGAGTTGGGGGGCTACACTTGACAAAAGTGAAGTTTCTTGAGGTTCTAGGAGTCGGGGGGGGGGACTACACTTTCCGAAAATGAAGTTTCTTGAGGTTCTAGAAGCCGAGGAGGCTACACTTGACAAAAATGAAATTTCTTGAGGTTCTATGGGTTGGGTGCTACACTTGACAAAAATAAAGTTTCTTGAGGTTCTAGGAGTCGGGAGGCTACACTTGACGAAAATGAACTTTCTTGTGGTTCTAGGAGTTGGGGGCTACACTTGACAAAAATGAATTTTCTTGGCGTTCTAGGAGTTGGGGGGCTACACTTGACAAAAATGAATTTTCTTGGGGTTCTAGGAGTTGGGGGGCTACACTTGACAAAAATGAAGCTTCTTGAGGTTCTAGGAGTTGGAGGGCTACACTTGACAAAAATGAAGTTTCTTCAGGTTCTAGGAGTTGGGGGCTACACCTGACAAAAATGAAGTTTCTTGAGGTTCTAGGAGTTGAGGGGCTACACTTGACAAAAATAAAATTTCTTGAGGTTCTAGGAGTTGGAGGGCTACACTTGACAAAAATGAAGTTTCTTCAGGTTCTAGGAGTTGGGGGCTACACTTGACAAAAATAAAGTTTCTTGAGGTTCTAGGGGTTGGGTGCTACACTTGACAAAAATGAAGTTTCTTGAGGTTCTAGGAGTTGGGGGGCTACACTTGACAAAAATAAAGTTTCTTGAGGTTCTAGGAGTTGGAGGCTACACTTGACAAAAGTGAAGTTTCTTGAGATTCTAGGAGTTGTGGGCTACACTTGACAAAAGTGAAGTTTCTTGAGGGTCTAGGAGTCGGGGGGCTACACTTGACAAAAATGAAGTTTCTTGAGGTTCTAGGAATTGGAGGCTACACTTGACAAGAATGAAGTTTCTTGGGGTTCTAGGAGTTGGGAGCTACACTTGACAAAAATGAAGTTTCTTGGGGTTCTAGGAGTCGGGGGGGCTACACTTAACAAAAATGAAGTTTCTTGAGGTTCTAGGAATTGGAGGCTACACTTGACAAGAATGAAGTTTCTTGGGGTTCTAGGAGTTGGGAGCTACACTTGACAAAAATGAAGTTTCTTGAGATTCTAGGAGTTGGGGGCTACACTTGACAAAAGTGAAGTTTCTTGAGGGTCTAGGAGTCGGTGGGCTACACTTGACAAAAATGAAGTTTCTTGAGGTTCTAGGAGTCGGGGGGTGGGGGCTACACTTGACAAAAATGAACTTTCTTTAGGTTCTAGGAGTCGGGGGGCTACACTTGACAAAAATGAAGTTACTTGAGATTCTAGGAGTTGGTGGCTACACTTGACAAAAATGAAGTTTCTTGAGGTTCTAGGAGTTGGGGGCTACACTTGACAAAAATGAAGTTTCTTGAGGTTCTAGGAGTTGGGGGCTACACTTGACAAAAATGAAGTTTCTTGAGGTTCTAGGAGTCGAGGTTACACTTGGCAAAAATGAAGTTTCTTGAGGTTCTAGGAGTCGGGGGGCTACACTTGACAAAAATGAAGTTACTTGATATTCTAGGAGTTGGGGGCTACACTTGACAAAAATGAAGTTTCTTTAGGTTGTAGTGGTGGGGGGCTACACTTGACAAAAATGAAGTTACTTGAGATTCTAGGAGTTGGGGGCTACACTTGACAAAAATGAAGTTTCTTTAGGTTGTAGTGGTGGGGGGCTACACTTGACAAAAATGAAGTTACTTGAGATTCTAGGAGTTGGGGCTACACTTGACAAAAATGAAGTTTCTTTAGGTTGTAGTGGTGGGGTCTACACTTGACAAAAATGAAGTTTCTTGAGGTTCTAGGAGTTGGGGGCTACACTTGACAAAAATGAAGTTTCTTGAGGTTCTAGGAGTCGAGGTTACACTTGGCAAAAATGAAGTTTCTTGAGGTTCTAGGAGTTGGGGGGGGGGCTACACTTAACAAAAATGAAGTTTCTTGAGGTTCTAGGAGTCGGGGGGGCTACACTTGACAAAAATGAAGTTTCTTGAGGTTCTAGGAGTCGGGGGGGGGCTACACTTAACAAAAATGAAGTTACTTGAGGTTCTAGGAATTGGAGGCTACACTTGACAAGAATGAAGTTTCTTGGGGTTCTAGGAGTTGGGGGCTATACTTGACAAAAATGAAGTTTCTTGAGGTTCTAGGAGTCGGGGGGGCTACACTTAACAAAAATGAAGTTTCTTGAGGTTCTAGGAATTGGAGGCTACACTTGACAAGAATGAAGTTTCTTGGGGTTCTAGGAGTTGGGAGCTACACTTGACAAAAATGAAGTTTCTTGAGATTCTAGGAGTTGGGGGCTACACTTGACAAAAGTGAAGTTTCTTGAGGGTCTAGGTGTCGGGGGGCTACACTTGACAAAAATGAAGTTTCTTGAGGTTCTAGGAGTCGGGGGGGTGGGGGCTACACTTGACAAAAATGAACTTTCTTTAGGTTCTAGGAGTCGGGGGGCTACACTTGACAAAAATGAAGTTACTTGATATTCTAGGAGTTGGGGGCTACACTTGACAAAAATGAAGTTTCTTGAGGTTCTAGGAGTTGGGGAGCTACACTTGACAAAAATGAAGTTTCTTTAGGTTCTAGGAGTCGGGGGGTGTGGCTACACTTGACAAAAATGAACTTTCTTGGGGTTCTAGGAGTCGGGGGGGCTACACTTGACAAAAATGAAGTTTCTTGAAGTTCTAGGAGTCGGGCGCTACACCTGACAAAAATGAGGTTTCTTGAGGTTCTAAGAGTTGGGGGGCTACACTTGACAAAAGTGAAGTTTCTTGAGGTTCTAGGAGTTGGGGCTACACTTGAGAAAAATGAAGTTTCTTGAGGTTCTAGGAGTTGGAGGGCTACACTTGACAAAAATGATGTTTCTTTAAGTTCTAGGAGTTGGGGCTACACTTGACAAAAATGAATTTTCTTGGGGTTCTAGGAGTTGTGGGCTACACTTGACAAAAATGAATTTTCTTGGGGTTCTAGGAGTTGGGGGGCTACACTTGACAATAATGAAGCTTCTTGAGGTTCTAGGAGCCGAGGAGGCTACACCTGACAAAAATGAAGTTTCTTGAGGTTCTAGTGGTTGGGTGCTACACTTGACAAAAATGAAGTTTCTTGAGGTTCTAGGAGTCGGGGGTGTTGCTACACTTGACAAAAATGAACTTTCTTGGGGTTCTAGGAGTCGGGGGGGCTACACTTGACAAAAATGAAGTTTCTTGAGGTTCTAGGAGTTTGGGGCTACACTTGATAAAAATGAAGTTTCTTGAGGTTCTAGGAGATGGGGGGCTACACTTGACAAAAATGAAGTTTCTTGAGGTTGTAGGAGTTGGGGGCTACACCTGACAAAAATGAAGTTTCTTGAGGTTCTAGGAGTCGGGGAGCTACACTTGACAAAAATAAAGTTACTTGAGGTTCTAGGAGTCGGGGGGCTACACTTGACAAAAATTAAGTTTCTTGAGGTTCTAGGAGTCGGGGGGGGGGGGCTACACTTGAAAAAAATGAACTCTCTTGGGGTTCTAGGAGTTGGAGGCTACACTTGACAAAAATGAAGTTTCTTGAGGTTCTAGGAGTTGGGGGCTACACTTGACAAAAATGAATTTTCTTGGGGTTCTAGGAGTTGGGGGGGCTACACTTGACAAAAATGAAGTTTCTTGAGGTTCTAGGAGTTGGGGGGCTACACTTGACAAAAATGAAGTTTCTTGAGGTTCTAGGAGTTTGGGGCTACACTTGATAAAAATGAAGTTTCTTGAGGTTCTAGGAGATAGGGGGCGACACTTGACAAAAATGAAGTTTCTTGAGGTTCTAGGAGT
Organism: Eledone cirrhosa; assembly: GCA_964016885.1. Classification (NCBI taxonomy): domain Eukaryota; kingdom Metazoa; phylum Mollusca; class Cephalopoda; order Octopoda; family Eledonidae; genus Eledone; species Eledone cirrhosa. The sequence goes on along the minus strand of OZ024740.1, from coordinate 34,346,130 downwards.
TGGGGGGGCTACACTTCACAAAAATAAAGTTTCTTGAGGTTCTAGGAGTTGGGGGCTACACCTGACAAAAATGAAGTTTCTTGAGGTTCTAGGAGTCGGGGAGCTACACTTGACAAAAATAAAGTTACTTGAGGTTCTAGGAGTCGGGGGGCTACACTTGACAAAAATTAAGTTTCTTGAGGTTCTAGGAGTCGGGGGGGGGGGGCTACACTTGAAAAAAATGAACTCTCTTGGGGTTCTAGGAGTTGGAGGCTACACTTGACAAAAATGAAGTTTCTTGAGGTTCTAGGAGTTGGGGGCTACACTTGACAAAAATGAATTTTCTTGGGGTTCTAGGAGTTGGGGGGGCTACACTTGACAAAAATGAAGTTTCTTGAGGTTCTAGGAGTTGGGGGGCTACACTTGACAAAAATGAAGTTTCTTGAGGTTCTAGGAGTTTGGGGCTACACTTGATAAAAATGAAGTTTCTTGAGGTTCTAGGAGATAGGGGGCGACACTTGACAAAAATGAAGTTTCTTGAGGTTCTAGGAGTTGGGGGGGCTACACTTCACAAAAATAAAGTTTCTTGAGGTTCTAGGAGTTGGGGGCTACACCTGACAAAAATAAAGTTTCTTGAGGTTCTAGGAGTTGGGGGCTACACCTGACAAAAATAAAGTTTCTTGAGGTTCTAGGAGTCGGGAGCTACACTTGACAAAAATAAAGTTACTTGAGGTTCTAGGAGTCGGGGGGGGGCTACACTTGAAAAAAATGAACTCTCTTGGAGTTCTAGGAGTTGGAGGCTACACTTGACAAAAATGAAGTTTCTTGAGGTTCTAGGAGTTGGGGGCTACACTTGACGAAAATTAATTTTCTTGGGGTTCTAGGAGTTGGGGGGGGCTACACTTGACAAAAATGAAGTTTCTTGAGGTTCTAGGAGTTGGGGGGGGGCTACACTTGACAAAAATGAAGTTTCTTGAGGTTCTAGGAGTTGGAGGGCTACACTTAACAAAAGTGAAGTTTCTTGAGGTTCTAGGAGTTGGGGGGGGGCTACACTTGACAAAAATGAAGTTTCTTGAGGTTCTAGGAGTCGGTGCTACACTTGGCAAAAATGAAGTTTCTTAAGGTTCTAGGAGTCGGGGCTACACTTGACAAAAGTGAAGTTTCTTCAGGTTGTACGGGTGGGGGCTACACTTGACAAAAGTGAAGTTTCTTGAGGTTCTAGGTGTTGGGGGCTACACTTGGCAAAAATGAAGTTTCTTAAGGTTCTAGGAGTCGGGGCTACACTTGACAAAAGTGAAGTTTCTTCAGGTTGTACGGGTGGGGGCTACACTTGACAAAAGTGAAGTTTCTTGGAGTTCTAGGAGTTGGGGGCTACACTTGACAAAAATGAAGTTTCTTAAGGTTCTAGGAGTCGGGGCTACACTTGACAAAAGTGAAGTTTCTTCAGGTTGTACGGGTGGGGGCTACACTTGACAAAAGTGAAGTTTCTTGAGGTTCTAGGTGTTGGGGGCTACACTTGGCAAAAATGAAGTTTCTTGAAGTTCTAGGAGATGGGGGGGGCTACACTTGACAAAAATGAAGTTTCTTGAGGTTCTATGGGTTGGGTGCTACACTTGAAAAAAATGAAGTTTCTTGAGGTTCTAGGAGTTGGGGCTACACTTGAAAAAAATAAAGTTTCTTGAGGTTCTAGGAGTCGGGGGGCTACACTTGACAAAAATGATGTTTCTTGAGTTTCTAGGAGTTGGGGCTACACTTGACAAAAATGAAGTTTCTTGAGGTTCTAGGAGTCGGGGGGGGGGGGGTGGCTACACTTGACAAAAATAAACTTTCTTGTGGTTCTAGGATTTGTGGGCTACACTTGACAAAAATGAAGTTTCTTGGGGTTCTAGGAGTTGGGGTCTACACTTGACAAAAATGAAGTTTCTTGAGGTTGTAGGGGTGGGGGGCTACACTTGACAAAAGTGAAGTTTCTTGAGGTTCTAGGAGTTGGGTGCTACACTTGACAAAAATGAAGTTTCTTGAGGTTCTAGGAGTTGGGGGGGGGCTACACTTCACAAAAATAAAGTTTCTTGAGGTTCTAGGAGTTGAGGGCTACACTTGAGAAAAATGAAGTTTCTTGAGGTTCTAGGAGTTGGGGGCTACACTTGAAAAAAATGAAGTTTCTTGAGGTTCTAGGAGTTGGAGGGCTACACTTGACAAAAATGATGTTTCTTGAGGTTCTAGGAGTTGGAGGGCTACACTTGACAAAAATGATGTTTCTTGAGGTTCTAGGAGTTGGGGGCTACACTTGACAAAAATGAAGTTTCTTGAGGTTCTAGGAGTCGGGGGGTGTGGCTACACTTGACAAAAATAAACTTTCTTGGGGTTCTAGGATTTTGTGGCTACACTTGACAAAAATGAAGTTTCTTGAGGTTTTAGGAGTCGGGGGGCTACACTTGACAAAAATGATGTTTCTTGAGTTTCTAGGAGTTGGGGCTACACTTGACAAAAATGAAGTTTCTTGAGGTTCTAGGAGTCGGGGGGGGGGTGGCTACACTTGACAAAAATAAACTTTCTTGTGGTTCTAGGATTTGTGGGCTACACTTGACAAAAATGAAGTTTCTTGGGGTTCTAGGAGTTGGGGTCTACACTTGACAAAAATGAAGTTTCTTGAGGTTGTAGGGTTGGGGGGCTACACTTGACAAAAGTGAAGTTTCTTGAGGTTCTAGGAGTTGGGTGCTACACTTGACAAAAATGAAGTTTCTTGAGGTTCTAGGAGTTGGGGGGGGGGCTACACTTCATAAAAATAAAGTTTCTTGAGGTTCTAGGAGTTGAGGGCTACACTTGAGAAAAATGAAGTTTCTTGAGGTTCTAGGAGTTGGGGGCTACACTTGAAAAAAATGAAGTTTCTTGAGGTTCTAGGAGTTGGAGGGCTACACTTGACAAAAATGATGTTTCTTGAGGTTCTAGGAGTTGGAGGGCTACACTTGACAAAAATGATGTTTCTTGAGGTTCTAGGAGTTGGGGGCTACACTTGACAAAAATGAAGTTTCTTGAGGTTCTAGGAGTCGGGGGGTGTGGCTACACTTGACAAAAATAAACTTTCTTGGGGTTCTAGGATTTTGTGGCTACACTTGACAAAAATGAAGTTTCTTGAGGTTCTAGGAGTCGGGGGGCTACACTTGACAAAAATGAAGTTTCTTGAGGTTCTAGGAGTTGGGGGCTACACCTGACAAAAATGAAGTTTCTTGAGGTTCTACGAGTTGGGGCTACACTTGACAAAAATGAAGTTTCTTGAGGTTCTAGGAGTCGGGGGGCTACACTTGACAAAAATTAAGTTTCTTGAGGTTCTAGGAGTCGGGGGGGGCTACACTTGAAAAAAATGAACTCTCTTGGGGTTCTAGGAGTTGGAGGCTACACTTGACAAAAATGAAGTTTCTTGAGGTTCTAGGAGTTGGGGGCTACACTTGACAAAAATGAATTTTCTTGGGGTTCTAGGAGTTGGGGGTCTACACTTGACAAAAATGAAGTTTCTTGAGGTTCTAGGAGTTGGGGGGCTACACTTGACAAAAATAATGTTTCTTGAGGTTCTAGGAGTTGGAGGGCTGCACTTGACAAAAGTGAAGTTTCTTGAGGTTCTAGGAGTCGGGGGCTACATTTGACAAAAATTAAGTTTCTTAAGTTTCTAGGAGTCGGGGGGGGGGACTACACTTGACAAAAATGAAGTTTCTTGAGGTTCTAGGAGACGAGTTGGCTACACTTGACAAAAATGAAGTTTCTTGAGGTTCTATGGGTTGGGTGCTACACTTGACAAAAATGAAGTTTCTTGAGGTTCTCGGAGTCGGTGCTACACTTGACAAAAATGAAGTTTCTTCAGGTTGTACGGGTGGGGGCTACACTTGACAAAAGTGAAGTTTCTTGAAGTTCTAGGAGTTGGGGCTACACTTGACAAAAATGAAGTTTCTTAAGGTTCTAGGAGTCGGGGCTACACTTGACAAAAGTGAAGTTTCTTCAGGTTGTACGGGTGGGGGCTACACTTGACAAAAGTGAAGTTTCTTGAGGTTCTAGGAGTCGGGGGGCTACACTTGACAAAAATGAACTTTCTTGTGGTTCTAGGATTTGTGGGCTACACTTGACAAAAATGAAGTTTCTTGGGGTTCTAGGAGTTGGGGTCTACACTTGACAAAAATGAAGTTTCTTGAGGTTGTAGGAGTGGGGGGCTACACTTGACAAAAGTGAAGTTTCTTGAGGTTCTAGGAGTTGGGTGCTACACTTGACAAAAATGAAGTTTCTTGAGGTTCTAGGAGTTGGGGGGGGGGCTACACTTCACAAAAATAAAGTTTCTTGAGGTTCTAGGAGTTGAGGGCTACACTTGAGAAAAATGAAGTTTCTTGAGGTTCTAGGAGTTGGGGGCTACACTTGAGAAAAATGAAGTTTCTTGAGGTTCTAGGAGTTGGAGGGCTACACTTGACAAAAATGATGTTTCTTGAGGTTCTAGGAGTTGGAGGGCTACACTTGACAAAAATGAAGTTTCTTGAGGTTCTAGGAGTCGGGGGGTGTGGCTACACTTGACAAAAATAAACTTTCTTGGGGTTCTAGGATTTTGTGGCTACACTTGACAAAAATGAAGTTTCTTGAGGTTCTAGGAGTCGGGGGGCTACACTTGTCAAAAATGAAGTTTCTTGAGGTTCTAGGAGTTGGGGCTACACTTGACAAAAATGAAGTTTCTTGAGGTTCTACGAGTTGGGGCTACACTTGACAAAAATGAAGTTTCTTGAGGTTCTAGGAGTCGGGGGGCTACACTTGACAAAAATTAAGTTTCTTGAGGTTCTAGGAGTCGGGGGGGGGCTACACTTGAAAAAAATGAACTCTCTTGGGGTTCTAGGAGTTGGAGGCTACACTTGACAAAAATGAAGTTTCTTGAGGTTCTAGGAGTTGGGGGCTACACTTGACAAAAATGAATTTTCTTGGGGTTCTAGGAGTTGGGGGGGCTACACTTGACAAAAATGAAGTTTCTTGAGGTTCTAGGAGTTGGGGGGCTACACTTGACAAAAATAATGTTTCTTGGGGTTCTAGGAGTTGGAGGGCTACACTTGACAAAAGTGAAGTTTCTTGAGGTTCTAGGAGTTGGGGGCTACATTTGACAAAAATTAAGTTTCTTAAGTTTCTAGGAGTCGGGGGGGGGACTACACTTGACAAAAATGAAGTTTCTTGAGGTTCTAGGAGACGAGGAGGCTACACTTGACAAAAATGAAGTTTCTTGAGGTTCTATGGGTTGGGTGCTACACTTGACAAAAATGAAGTTTCTTGAGGTTCTCGGAGTCGGTGCTACACTTGACAAAAATGAAGTTTCTTCAGGTTGTACGGGTGGGGGCTACACTTGACAAAAGTGAAGTTTCTTGGGGTTCTAGGAGTTGGGAGGCTACACTTGACAAAAATGAAGTTTCTTAAGGTTCTAGGAGTCGGGGCTACACTTGACAAAAGTGAAGTTTCTTCAGGTTGTACGGGTGGGGGCTACACTTGACAAAAGTGAAGTTTCTTGAGGTTCTAGGTGTTGGGGGCTACACTTGGCAAAAATGAAGTTTCTTGAAGTTCTAAGAGATGGGGGGGCTACACTCGACAAAAATGAAGTTTCTTGAGGTTCTATGGGTTGGGTGCTACACTTGAAAAAAATGAAGCTTCTTGAGGTTCTAGGAGTTGGGGCTACACTTGAAAAAAATAAAGTTTCTTGAGGTTCTAGGAGTCGGGGGGCTACACTTGACAAAAATGAACTTTCTTGTGGTTCTAGGAGTTGGGGGCTACACTTGACAAAAATGATGTTTCTTGAGTTTCTAGGAGTTGGGGCTACACTTGACAAAAAAGAAGTTTCTTGAGGTTGTAGGGGTGGGGGGCTACACTTGACAAAAGTGAAGTTTCTTGAGGTTCTAGGAGTTGGGTGCTACACTTGACAAAAATGAAGTTTCTTGAGGTTCTAGGAGTTGGGGGGGGGGCTACACTTCACAAAAATAAAGTTTCTTGAGGTTCTAGGAGTTGAGGGCTACACTTGAGAAAAATGAAGTTTCTTGAGGTTCTAGGAGTCGGGGGGCTACACTTGACAAAAATGAAGTTTCTTGAGGTTCTAGGAGTCGGGGAGCTACACTTGACAAAAATAATGTTTCTTGAGGTTCTAGGAGTTGGAGGGCTACACTTGACAAAAATAATGTTTCTTGAGGTTCTAGGAGTTGGGGGCTACACTTGACAAAAATGAATTTTCTTGATGTTCTAGGAGTTGGGGCTACACTTGACAAAAATGAAGTTTCTTGAGGTTCTAGGAGTCGGGGGGCTACACTTGACAAAAATGAAGTTTCTTGAGGTTCTAGGAGTCGGGGAGCTACACTTGAATAAAATGAAGTTTCTTGAGGTTCTAGGAGTTTGGGGCTACACTTGACAAAAATGAAGTTTCTTGAGGTTCTAGGAGTTGGGGGCTACACCTGACAAAAATGATGTTTCTTGAGGTTCTAGGAGTTGGGGGGCTACACTTGACAAAAGTGAAGTTTCTTGAGGTTCTAGGAGTCGGGGGCTACACTTGACAAAAATTAAGTTTCTTGAGGTTCTAGGAGTCGGGGGGGGGACTACACTTTGCAAAAATGAAGTTTCTTGAGGTTCTAGAAGCCGAGGAGGCTACACTTGACAAAAATGAAATTTCTTGATGTTCTAGGAGTCGGGAGGCTACACTTGACAAAAATGAACTTTCTTGTGGTTCTAGGAGTTGGGGGCTACACTTGACAAAAATGAATTTTCTTGGCGTTCTAGGAGTTAGGGGGCTACACTTGACAAAAATGAATTTTCTTGGGGTTCTAGGAGTTGGGGGGCTACACTTGACAAAAATGAAGCTTCTTGAGGTTCTAGGAGCCGAGGAGGCTACACTTGACACAAATGAAGTTTCTTGAGGTTCTAGGGGTTGGGTGCTACACTTGACAAAAATGAAGTTTCTTGAGGTTCTAGGGATTGGGGCTACACTTGACAAAAATGAAGTTTCTTGATGTTCTAGGAGTCGGTGGGTGTTGCTACACTTGACAAAAATGAACTTTCTTGGGGTTCTAGGAGTTGGGGGCTACATTTGACAAAGATGAAGTTTCTTGAGGTTCTAGGAGTTGGGGCTACACTTAACAAAAATGAAGCTTCTTGAGGTTCTAGGAGCCGAGGAGGCTACACTTGACAAAAATGAAGTTTCTTGAGGTTCTAGGAGATGGGGGGGCTACACTTCATAAAAATAAAGTTTCTTGAGGTTCTAGGAGTTGGAGGGCTACACTTGACAAAAATGAAGTTTCTTGAAGTTCTAGGAGTTGGGGGGCTACACTTGACAAAAATAAAGTTTCTTGAGGTTCTAGGAGTTGGAGGGCTACACTTGACAAAAATGAAGTTTCTTCAGGTTCTAGGAGTTGGGGGCTACACCTGACAAAAATGAAGTTTCTTGAGGTTCTAGGAGTTGGGGGGCTACACTTTACAAAAATAAAGTTTCTTGAGGTTCTAGGAGTTGGAGGGCTACACTTGACAAAAATGAAGTTTCTTCAGGTTCTAGGAGTTGGGGGCTACACCTGACAAAAATGAAGTTTCTTGAGGTTCTAGGAGTTGGGGGTTACACTTGACAAAAATAAAGTTTCTTGAGGTTCTAGGAGTTGGGGGCTACACCTGACAAAAGTGAAGTTTCTTGAGGTTCTAGGAGTTGGGGGGGCTACACTTAACAAAAATAAAGTTTCTTGAGGTTCTAGGAGTTGGGGGTTACACCTGACAAAAATGAATTTTCTTGAGATTCTAGGAGTTGGGGGCTACACTTGAGAAAAATAAAGTTTCTTGAGGTTCTAGGAGTGGGGGGGGCTACACTTGACAAAAATGAATTTTCTTGAGGTTCTAGGAGTTGGAGGGCTACACCTGACAAAAATGATGTTTCTTGAGGTTCTAGGAGTTGGGGGGCTACACTTGACAATAATGAAGCTTCTTGAGGTTCTAGGAGCCGAGGAGGCTACACTTGACACAAATGAAGTTTCTTGAGGTTCTAGGAGTCGGGGGGGGTGGCTACACTTGACAAAAATAAACTTTCTTGTGGTTCTAGGATTTGTGGGCTACACTTGACAAAAATGAAGTTTCTTGGGGTTCTACGAGTCGGGGGTCTACACTTGACAAAAATGAAGTTTCTTGAGGTTGTAGGGGTGGGGGGCTACACTTGACAAAAGTGAAGTTTCTTGAGGTTCTAGGAGTTGGGTGCTACACTTGACAAAAATGAAGTTTCTTGAGGTTCTAGGAGTTGGGGGGGGGGCTACACTTCACAAAAATAAAGTTTCTTGAGGTTCTAGGAGTTGAGGGCTACACTTGAGAAAAATGAAGTTTCTTGAGGTTCTAGGAGTTGGGGGCTACACTTGAGAAAAATGAAGTTTCTTGAGGTTCTAGGAGTTGGAGGGCTACACTTGACAAAAATGATGTTTCTTGAGGTTCTAGGAGTTGGAGGGCTACACTTGACAAAAATGATGTTTCTTGAGGTTCTAGGAGTTGGGGGCTACACTTGACAAAAATGAAGTTTCTTGAGGTTCTAGGAGTCGGGGGGTGTGGCTACACTTGACAAAAATAAACTTTCTTGGGGTTCTAGGATTTTGTGGCTACACTTGACAAAAATGAAGTTTCTTGAGGTTCTAGGAGTTGGGGGCTACACCTGACAAAAATGAAGTTTCTTGAGGTTCTAGGAGTTGGGGGCTACACTTCACAAAAATAAAGTTTCTTGAGGTTCTAGGAGTTGGGGGCTACACCTGACAAAAATAAAGTTTCTTGAGGTTCTAGGAGTTGGGGGCTACACCTGACAAAAATGAAGTTTCTTGAGGTTCTAGGAGTTGGGGGGCTACACTTGACAAAAATAAAGTTTCTTGAGGTTCTAGGAGTTGGGGGCTACACCTGACAAAAATAAAGTTTCTTGAGGTTCTAGGAGTTGGGGGCTACACTTGAGAAAAATGAAGTTTCTTGAGGTTATAGGAGTCGGGGGCTGCACTTGACAAAAATGAGGTTTCTTGAGGTTCTATGGGTTGGGTGCTACACTTGACAAAAATGAAGTTCTTCAGGTTGTAGGCGTGGGGCTACACTTGACAAAAGTGAAGTTTCTTGAGGTTCTAGGAGTTGGGGGCTACACTTGACAAAAATGAAGTTCTTCAGGTTGTAGGCGTGGGGCTACACTTGACAAAAGTGAAGTTTCTTGAGGTTCTAGGAGTTGGGGAATACACTTGACAAAAATGAAGTTTCTTCAGGTTGTAGGGGTGGGGGCTACACTTGACAAAAGTGAAGTTTCTTGAGGTTCTAGGAGTTGGGGGCTACACTTGACAAAAATGAAGTTTCTTGAGGTTCTAGGAGTCGGGGGGGGGAACACTTGACAAAAATGAAGTTTCTTGAGGTTCTAGGGGTTGGGTGCTACACTTGACAAAAATGAAGCTTCTTGAGGTTCTAGGAGCCGAGGAGGCTACACTTGACAAAAATAAAGTTTCTTGAGGTTCTAGGGGTTGGGTGCTACACTTGACAAAAATGAAGTTACTTGAGGTTCTAGGAGTTGGAGGGCTACACTTGACAAAAATGAAGTTTCTTCAGGTTCTAGGAGTTGGGGGCTACACCTGACAAAAATGAAGTTTCTTGAGGTTCTAGGAGTTGGGGGCTACACTTGACAAAAATGAAGTTTCTTGAGGTTCTAGGAGTTGGGGGCTACACTTGACAAAAATAAAGTTTCTTGAGGTTCTAGGGGTTGGGTGCTACACTTGACAAAAATGAAGTTTCTTGAGGTTCTAGGGGTTGGGTGCTACACTTGACAAAAATGAAGTTTCTTGAGGTTCTAGGAGTTGGGGCTACACTTAGCAAAAATGAAGCTTCTTGAGGTTCTAGGAGCCGAGGAGGCTACACTTGACAAAAATGAAGTTTCTTGAGGTTCTAGGAGTTGGAGGGCTACACTTGACAAAAATGAAGTTTCTTGAGGTTCTAGGAGTTGGGGGCTACACTTGACAAAAATGAAGTTTCTTGAGGTTCTAGGAGATGGGGGGGCTACACCTGACAAAAATGAAGTTTCTTGAGGTTCTAGGAGTTGGGGGCTACACCTGACAAAAATGAAGTTTCTTGAGGTTCTAGGAGTTGGGGGCTACACTTGAGAAAAATGAAGTTTCTTGAGGTTCTATGGGTTGGGTGCTACACTTGACAAAAATAAAGTTTCTTGAGGTTCTAGGAGTCGGGGGCTACACTTGACAAAAATGAATTTTCTTGTTGTTCTAGGAGTTGGGGGCTACACTTGACAAAAATGAATTTTCTTGCGATTCTAGGAGTTGGGGGGCTACACTTGACAAAAATGAATTTTCTTGGGGTTCTAGGAGTTGGAGGGCTACACCTGACAAAAATGATGTTTCTTGAGGTTCTAGGAGATGGGGGGCTACACTTGACAAAAATGAAGCTTCTTGAGGTTCTAAAAGCCGAGGAGGCTACACTTGACACAAATGAAGTTTCTTGAGGTTCTAGGAGTTGGGGCTACACTTGACAAAAATGAAGTTTCTTGAGGTTCTTGGAGTTGGGGCTACACTTGACAAAAATGAAGTTTCTTGAGGTTCTAGGAGTCGGGGCTACACTTGACAAAAATGAAGTTTCTTGAGGTTGTAGGTGTTGGGGGCTAGACTTGGCAAATATGAAGTTTCTTGAGGTTCTAGGAAATGGGGGGCTACACTTAAGAAAAATGAAGCTTCTTGAGTTTCTAGGAGCCGAGGAAGCTACACTTGACAAAAATGAATTTTCTTGGGGTTCTAGAAGTTGGGGGCTACACTTGACAAAAATGAAGCTTCTTGAGGTTCTAGGAGACGGAGGGTGTGGCTACACTTGACAAAAATAAACTTTCTTGGGGTTCTAGGATTTGGAGGCTACACTTGACAAAAATGAAGTTTCTTGAGGTTCTAGGAGACGGAGGGTGTGGCTACACTTGACAAAAATAAACTTTCTTGGGGTTCTAGGATTTGGAGGCTACACTTGACAAAAATGAAGTTTCTTGAGGTTCTAGGAGACGGAGGGTGTGGCTACACTTGACAAAAATAGACTTTCTTGGGGTTCTAGGATTTGGGGGCTACACTTGACAAAAATGAAGTTTCTTGAGGTTCTAGGGGTTTGGGTGCTACGCTTGACAAAAATGAAGTTTCTTGAGGTTCTAGGAATTGGGGCTACACTTGACAAAAATGAAGTTTTTTGAGGTTCTAGGAGTCGGGGTGTGTTGCTACACTTGACAAAAATGAACTTTCTTGGGGTTCTAGGCGTTGGTGGCTACACTTGACAAAAATGAAGTTTCTTGAGATTCTAAGAGTCGGTGGGCTACACTTGACAAAAATGAAGATTCTTGAGGTTCTGGGAGTCGGGGCTACACTTGACAAAAATGAAGTTTCTTGAGTTTCTAGGATTTGGGGGCTACACTTGACAAAAATGAAGTGTCTTGAGGTTCTAGGATTTGCGAGCTACACTTAAAAGAAATGAAGTTTCTTGAGATTGTAGGGGTGGGGGAGCTACACTTGACAAAAATGAAGTTTCTTGAGGTTCTAGGAGATGGTGGTCTACACTTGACAAAAATGAAGTTTCTTGAGGTTCTATGAGTTGGGGGGGTACACTTGAGAAAAATAAAGTTTCTTGACGTTCTAGGATATGGGGGCTACACTTGACAAAAATAAAGTTTCTTGAGGTTGTAGGAGTTGGGGGCTACACTTGATTAAAATGAAGTTTCTTGAGGTTCTAGGAGTCGGGGAGCTACACTTGACAAAAATGAAGTTTCTTTAGGTTCTAGGAGTTGGGAGCTACACTTGACAAAAGTGAAGTTTCTTGAGGTTCTAGGAGTTGGGGGCTACACTTGAGAAAAATGAAGTTTCTTGATGTTCTAGGAGTTGGGGGGCTACACTTGACAAAAATGAAGATTCTTGAGGTTCTAGGAGTCGGGGGCTACACTTGACAAGAATGAAGTTTCTTGACGTTCTAGGATTTGCGAGCTACAGTTGACAGAAATGAAGTTTCTTGAGGTTATAGGAGTTGGAGGGCTACACCTGACAAAAATGATGCTTCTTGAGGTTCTAGAAGTTGGGGGGCTACACTTGACAAAAATGAAGCTTCTTGAGGTTCTAGGGGTTGGGTGCTACACTTGACAAAAATGAAGTTTTTTGAGGTTCTAGGATTTGGGGGCTACACTTGACAAAAATGAAGTTTCTTGAGGTTCTAGGAGTTGGGGGGGCTACACTTGACAACAATAAAGTTTCTTGAGGTTCTAGGAGTTGAGGGGGCTACACTTCACAAAAATAAAGTTTCTTGAGGTTCTAGGAGTTGGGGGCTACACTTGAGAAAAATGAAGTTTCTTGAGGTTATAGGAGTTGGAGGGCTACACTTGACAAAAATGATGTTTCTTGAGGTTCTAGGAGTTGGGGGCTACACTTGAGAAAAATGAAGCTTCTTGAGGTTCTAGGAGCCGAGGAGGCTACACTTGACAAAAATGAAGTTTCTTGAGGTTCTAGGTGTTGGGTGCTACACTTGACAAAAATGAAGTTTCTTGGGGTTCTAGGAGACGGAGGGTGTGGCTACACTTGACAAAAATAAACTTTCTTGGGGTTCTAGGATTTGGGGGCTACACTTGACAAAAATGAAGTTTCTTGAGGTTCTAGGTGTTGGGTGCTACACTTGACAAAAATGAAGTTTCTTGAGGTTCTAGGAGACGGAGGGTGTGGCTACACTTGACAAAAATAAACTTTCTTGGGGTTCTAGGATTTGGGGGCTACACTTGATAAAAATTAAGTTTCTTCAGGTTGTAGGGGTGGGGGCTACACTTGACAAAAATGAAGTTTCTTGAGGTTCTAGGTGTTGGGTGCTACACTTGACAAAAATGAAGTTTCTTGAGGTTCTAGGAGTTGGGTGCTACACTTGACAAAAATGAAGTTTCTTGAGGTTCTAGGAGACGGAGGATGTGGCTACACTTGACAAAAATAAACTTTCTTGGGGTTCTAGGATTTGGGGGCTACACTTGACAAAAATGAAGTTTATTGAGGTTGTAGGGGTGGGGGCTACACTTGACAAAAATGAAGTTTCTTGAGGTTCTAGGTGTTGGGTGCTACACTTGACAAAAATGAAGTTTCTTCAGGTTGTAGGGGTGGGGGCTACACTTGACAAAAATGAAGTTTCTTGAGGTTCTAGGGGTTTGGTGCTACACTTGACAAAAATGAAGTTTCTTGAGGTTCTAGGAATTGGGGCTACACTTGACAAAAATGAAGTTTGTTGAGGTTCTAGGAGTCGGGGGTGTTGCTACACTTGACAAAAATGAACTTTCTTGGGGTTCTAGGCGTTGGTGGCTACACTTGACAAAAATGAAGTTTCTTGAGATTCTAGGAGTCGGTGGGCTACACTTGACAAAAATGAAGATACTTGAGGTTCTAGGAGTCGGGGGCTAGACTTGACAAAAATGAAGTTTCTTGAGGTTCTAGGATTTGGGGGCTACACTTGAAAAAAATGAAGTTTCTTGAGGTTCTAGGATTTGCGAGCTACACTTAACAGAAATGAAGTTTCTTGAGGTTGTAGGGGTGGGGGAGCTACACTTGACAAAAATGAAGTTTCTTGAGGTTCTAGGAGATGGGGGCTACACTTGACAAAAATAAAGTTTCTTGAGGTTGTAGGAGTTGGGGGCTACACTTGACTAAAATGAAGTTTCTTGAGGTTCTAGGAGTCGGGGAGCTACACTTGACAAAAATGAAGTTTCTTTAGGTTCTAGGAGTTGGGAGCTACACTTGACAAAAGTGAAGTTTCTTGAGGTTCTAGGAGTTGGGGGCTACACTTGAGAAAAATGAAGTTTCTTGTGGTTCTAGGAGTTGGAGGGCTACACTTGAAAAAAATGATGTTTCTTGAGGTTCTAGGAGTTGGGGGCTACACTTGACAAAAATGAACTTTCTTGAGGTTCTAGGAGTTGGAGGGCTACACTTGACAAAAATGATGTTTCTTGAGGTTCTAGGAGTTGGGGGCTACACTTGACAAAAATGAATTTTCTTGGGGTTCTCGGAGTTGGGGGCTACACTTGACAAAAATGAAGCTTCTTGAGGTTCTAGGAGCCGAGGAGGCTACACTTGACAAAAATGAAGTTTCTTGCGGTTCTAGTGGTTGGGTGCTACACTTGACAAAAGTGAAGTTTCTTGAGGTTCTAGGAGTTGGGGGCTACACTTGACAAAAATGAAGCTTCTTGAGGTTCTAGGAGTCGGGGGTGTGGCTACACTTGACAAAAATAAACTTTCTTGAGGTTCTAGGATTTGGTGGCAACACTTGACAAAAATGAAGTTTCTTGAGGTTCTAGGAGTCGGGGGGCTGCACTTGACAAAAATGAAGTTTCTTGTGGTTCTAGGAGTTTGGGGCTACACTTGATAAATATGAAGTTTCTTGAGTTTCTAGTATTTGGGAGCTAAACTTGACAAAAATGAAGTTTCTTCTGGTTCTAGGAGTTGAGGGCTACACTTGAGAAAAATGAAGTTTCTTGAGGTTCTAGGAGTTGGGGGCTACACTTGAGAAAAATGAAGTTTCTTGAGGTTCTAGGAGTTGGAGGGCTACACTTGACAAAAATGATGTTTCTTGAGGTTCTAGGAGTTGGGGGCTACACTAGACAAAAATGAAGCTTCTTGAGGTTCTAGGAGCCGAGGAGGCTACACTTGACAAAAATGAAGTTTCTTGCGGTTCTAGGGGTTGGGTGCTACACTTGACAAAAATGAAGTTTGTTGAGGTTCTAGGAATTGGGGTTACACTTGACAAAAATGAAGTTTCTTGAGGTTCTAGGAGTCGGGGGGTGTTGCTACACTATACAAAAATGATCTTTCTTGGGGTTCTAGGAGTTGGGAGCTACACTTGACAAAAATGAAGTTTCTTGAGGTTCTAGGAGTCGGGGAGCTACACTTGACAAAAATGAAGTTTCTTTAGGTTCTAGGATTTGGGAGCTACACTTGACAAAAGTGAAGTTTCTTGAGGTTCTAGGAGTTGGGGGCTACACTGGAGAAAAATGAAGTTTCTTGAGGTTCTAGGAGTTGGGGGCTACACTTGACAAAAATGAAGTTTCTTGAGGTTCTAGGATTTGCGAGCTACACTTGACAGAAATGAAGTTTCTTGAGGTTATAGGAGTTGGGGGCTACACCTGACAAAAATGAAGCTTCTTGAGGTTCTAGGGGTTGGGTGCTACACTTGACAAAAATGAAGTTTCTTGAGGTTCTAGGAATTGGGGCTACACTTGACAAAAATGAAGTTTCTTCAGGTTGTAGGGGTGGGGGCTACACTTGACAAAAGTGAAGTTTCTTGAGGTTCTAGGAGTTGTGGGCTTCACTTGACAAAAATGAAGTTTCTCGATGTTCTAGGAGTTGGGGACTACACTTGACAAAAATAAAGTTTCTTCAGGTTCTAGGAGATGGGAGGCTACACTTGACAAAAATAAAGTTTCTTGAGGTTCTAGGAGTTGGGAGCTACACTTGACAAAAATGAAGTTTCTTGAGGTTCTAGGAGTTGGGGGCTACACTTGACAAAAGTGAAGTTTCTTGAGGTTCTAGGAGTCGGGGAGCTACACTTGACAAAAATGAAGTTTCTTTAGGTTCTAGGAGTTGGGGGCTACACTTGACAAAAGTGAAGTTTCTTGAGGTTCTAGGAGTTGGGGGCTACACTTGACAAAAATGAAGTTTCTTGATGTTCTAGGAGTTGGGGGGCTACACTTGAGAAAAATGAAGTTTCTTGAGGTTATAGGAGTTGGAGGGCTACACTTGACAAAAATGATGTTTCTTGAGGTTCTAGGAGCCGAGGAGGCCACACTTGACAAAAATGAAGTTTCTTGAGGTTCTAGGGGTTGGGTGCTACACTTGACAAAAATGAAGTTTCTTGAGGTTCTAGCAATTGGGGTTACACTTGACAAAAATGAAGTTTCTTGAGGTTCTAGGAGTCGGGGGGTGTTGCTACACTATACAAAAATGAACTATATTGGGGTTCTAGGAGTTGGGAGGTACACTTGACAAAAATGAAGTTTCTTTAGGTTCCAGGATTTGGGAGCTACACTTGACAAAAGTGAAGTTTCTTGAGCTTCTAGGAGTTGGGGGCTACACTTGAGAAAAATGAAGTTTCTTGATGTTCTAGGAGTTGGGGGGCTACACTTGACAAAAATGGAGATTCTTGAGGTTCTAGGATTTGCGAGCTACACTTGACAGAAATGAAGTTTCTTGAGGTTATAGGATTCGGTGGGCTACACTTGACAAAAATGAAGATTCTTGAGATTCTAGGAGTCGGGGGCTACACTTGACAAAAATGAAGTTTCTTGAGGTTATAGGATTCGGTGGGCTACACTTGACAAAAATGAAGATTCTTGAGATTCTAGGAGTCGGGGCTACACTTGACAAAAATGAAGTTTCTTGAGGTTCTCGGATTTGGGAGCTACACTTGAAAAAAATGAAGTGTCCGTGAGGTTCTAGGAGTCGGGGCTACACTTGACAAAAATGAAGTTTCTTGAGGTTCTAGGAGTTGGGGGGAGCTACACTTCACAAAAATGAAGTTTCTTGAGCTTGTAGGGGTGGGGGGCTATACTTGACAAAAATAAAGTTTCTTCAGTTTCTAAGAGTTGGGGGCTACACTTGAAAAAAATGAAGTTTCTTGAGGTTATAGGAGTTGGAGGGCTACACATGACAAAAATGATGTTTCTTGAGGTTCTAGGAGTTGGGGGCTACACTTGACAAAAATGAATTTTCTTGGGGTTCTCGGAGTTGGGGGCTACACTTGACAAAAATGAAGCTTCTTGAGGTTCTAGGAGCCGAGGAGGCTACACTTGACAAAAATGAAGTTTCTTTAGGTTGTAGGAGTCGGGGAGCTACACTTGACAAAAATGAAGTTTCTTGAGGTTCTAGGAGTCGGGGGGCTGCACTTGACAAAAATGAAGTTTCTTGAGGTTCTAGGAGTCGGGGGGCTGCACTTGACAAAAATGAAATTTCTTGAGGTTCTAGGAGTTTGGGCTACACTTGATAAAAATGAAGTTTCTTCAGTTTCTAGGATTTGGGAGCTAAACTTGACAAAAATGAAGTTTCTTCAGGTTGTAGGGGTGGGGGCTACACTTGACAAAAGTGAAGTTTCTTGAGGTTCTAGGAGTTGCGGGCTTCACTTGACAAAAATGAAGTTTCTCGATGTTCTAGGAGTTGGCGGCTACACTTGACAAAAATAAAGTTTCTTGAGGTTCTAGGAGATGGGGGGCTACACTTGACAAAAATGAAGTTTCTTGAGGTTCTAGGAGTCGGGGAGCTACACTTGACAAAAATGAAGTTTCTTTAGGTTCTAGGAGTTGGGGGCTACACTTGACAAAAGTGAAGTTTCTTGAGGTTCTAGGAGTTGGGGGGCTACACTTGAGAAAAATGAAGTTTCTTGAGGTTATAGGAGTTGGAGGGCTACACTTGACAAAAATGATGTTTCTTGAGGTTCTAGGAGCCGAGGAGGCCACACTTGACAAAAATGAAGTTTCTTGAGGTTCTAGGGGTTGGGTGCTACACTTGACAAAAATGAAGTTTCTTGAGGTTCTAGGAATTGGGGTTACACTTGACAAAAATGAAGTTTCTTGAGGTTCTAGGAGTCGGGGGGTGTTGCTACACTATACAAAAATGAACTATATTGGGGTTCTAGGAGTTGGGAGCTACACTTGACAAAAATGAAGTTTCTTGAGGTTCTAGGAGTCGGGAGCTACACTTGACAAAAATGAAGTTTCTTTAGGTTCTAGGATTTGGGAGCTACACTTGACAAAAGTGAAGTTTCTTGAGGTTCTAGGAGTTGGGGGCTACACTTGAGAAAAATGAAGTTTCTTGATGTTCTAGGAGTTGGGGGGCTACACTTGACAAAAATGGAGATTCTTGAGGTTCTAGGATTTGCGAGCTACACTTCACAGAAATGAAGTTTCTTGAGGTTATAGGATTCGGTGGGCTACACTTGACAAAAATGAAGATTCTTGAGATTCTAGGAGTGGGGGGCTACACTTGACAAAAATGAAGTTTCTTGAGGGTCTAGGAGTTGGGGCTACACTTGACAAAAATGAAGTTTCTTGAGGTTCTAGGATTTGGGAGCTACACTTGAAAAAAATGAAGTGTCCGTGAGGTTCTAGGAGTCGGGGCTACACTTGACAAAAATGAAGTTTCTTGAGGTTATAGGATTCGGTGGGCTACACTTGACAAAAATGAAGATTCTTGAGATTCTAGGAGTGGGGGGCTACACTTGACAAAAATGAAGTTTCTTGAGGGTCTAGGAGTTGGGAGCTACACTTGAAAAAAATGAAGTTTCTTGATGTTCTAGGAGTTGGAGGGCTACACTTGACAAAAGTGAAGTTTCTTGAGGTTCTAGGAGTTGGAGGCTACACTTGAGAAAAATGAAGTTTCTTGAAGTTATAGGAGTTGGGGGGAGCTACACTTCACAAAAATGAAGTTTCTTGAGGTTGTAGGGGTGGGGGGCTATACTTGACAAAAATAAAGTTTCTTCAGTTTCTAAGAGTTGGGGGCTACACTTGAAAAAAATGAAGTTTCTTGAGGTTATAGGAGTTGGAGGGCTACACTTGACAAAAATGATGTTTCTTGAGGTTCTAGGAGTTGGGGGCTACACTTGACAAAAATGAATTTTCTTGGGGTTCTCGGAGTTGGGGGCTATACTTGACAAAAATAAAGTTTCTTCAGTTTCTAAGAGTTGGGGGCTACACTTGACAGAAATGAAGTTTCTTTAGGTTGTAGGAGTCGGGGAGCTACACTTGACAAAAATGAAGTTTCTTGATGTTCTAGGAGTCGGGGGCTGCACTGGACAAAAATGAAGTTTCTTGAGGTTCTAGGAGTTGGGGGCTACACTTGAGAAAAATGAAGTTTCTTGATGTTCTAGGAGTCGGGGAGCTACACTTGACAAAAATGAAGTTTCTTGAGGTTCAAGGAGTCGGGGAGCTACACTTGACAAAAATGAAGTTTCTTGAGGTTCTAGGAGTCGGGGAGCTACACTTGACAAAAATGAAGTTTCTTGAGGTTCTAGGAGTTGGGGGGCTACACTTGACAAAAGTGAAGTTTCTTGAGGTTCTAGGAGTTTGGGCTACACTTGATAAAAATGAAGTTTCTTGAGTTTCTAGGATTTGGGAGCTAAACTTGACAAAAATGAAGTTTCTTCAGGTTGTAGGGGTGGGGCTACACTTGACAAAAGTGAAGTTTCTTGAGGTTCTAGGAGTCGGGGGGGGGGGGAAACACTTGACAAAAATGAACTTTCTTGGGGTTCTAGGAGTTGGCGGCTACACTTGACAAAAATGAAGTTTCTTGAGGTTCTAGGAGATAGGGGTCTACACTTGACAAAAATGAAGTTTCTTGAGGTTCTAGGAGTTGGGGGGCTACACTTGACAAAAATAAAGTTTCTTGAGGTTATAGGAGTTGGGGGCGACACTTGACAAAATTAAAGTTTCTTGAGGTTGTAGGAGTTGGGGGCTACACTTGACAAAAATGAAGTTTCTTGAGGTTCTAGGAGTCGGGGAGCTACACTTGACAAAAATGAAGTTTCTTGAGGTTCTAGGAGTTGGGGGCTACACTTGAGAAAAATGAAGTTTCTTGATATTCTAGGAGTCGGGGAGCTACACTTGACAAAAATGAAGTTTCTTGAGGTTGTAGGGGTGGGGGGCTAAACTTGACAAAAATGAAGTTTCTTCATGTTGTAGGGGTGGGGCTACACTTGACAAAAGTGAAGTTTCTTGAGGTTCTAGGAGTCGGGGGGGGGGGAAACTTGACAAAAATGAACTTTCTTGGGGTTCTAGGAGTTGGCGGCTACACTTGACAAAAATGAAGTTTCTTGAGGTTCTAGGAGATAGGGGTCTACACTTGACAAAAATGAAGTTTCTTGAGGTTCTAGGAGTTGGGGGGCTACACTTGACAAAAATAAAGTTTCTTGAGGTTCTAGGAGTTGGGGGGGCTACACTTGACAAAAGTGAAGTTTCTTGAGGTTCTAGGAGTTTGGGCTACACTTGATAAAAATGAAGTTTCTTGAGTTTCTAGGATTTGGGAGCTAAACTTGACAAAAATGAAGTTTCTTCAGGTTGTAGGGGTGGGGCTACACTTGACAAAAGTGAAGTTTCTTGAGGTTCTAGGAGTCGGGGGGGGGAAACACTTCACAAAAATGAACTTTCTTGGGGTTCTAGGAGTTGGCGGCTACACTTGACAAAAATGAAGTTTCTTGAGGTTCTAGGAGGTAGGGGTCTACACTTGACAAAAATGAACTTTCTTGGGGTTCTAGGAGTTGGCGGCTACACTTGACAAAAATGAAGTTTCTTGAGGTTCTAGGAGTTGGGGGGCTACACTTGACAAAAATAAAGTTTCTTGAGGTTATAGGAGTTGGGGGCTACACTTGACAAAATTAAAGTTTCTTGAGGTTGTAGGAGTTGGGGGCTACACTTGACAAAAATGAAGTTTCTTGAGGTTCTAGGAGTCGGGGAGCTACACTTGACAAAAATGAAGTTTCTTGATGTTCTAGGAGTCGGGGAGCTACACTTGACAAAAATGAAGTTTCTTGAGGTTCTAGGAGTCGGGGAGCGACACTTGACAAAAATGAAGTTTCTTGAGGTTCAAGGAGTCGGGGGGCTACACTTGACAAAAATGAAGTTTCTTGAGGTTCTAGGAGTCGGGGAGCTACACTTGACAAAAATGAAGTTTCTTGAGGTTCTAGTAGTTGGGGGGCTACACTTGAGAAAAATGATGTTTCTTGAGGTTCTAGGAGTTGGGGGCTACACTTGACAAAAATGAAGTTTCTTGATGTTCTAGGAGTTAGGGGGCTACACTTGAGAAAAATGAAGTTTCTTGAGTTTATAGGAGTTGGAGGGCTACACTTGACAAAAATGATGTTTCTTGAGGTTCTAGGAGCCGAGGAGGCCACACTTGACAAAAATGAAGTTTCTTGAGGTTCTAGGGGTTGGGTGCTACACTTGACAAAAATGAAGTTTCTTGAGGTTCTAGGAGTCGGGAGCTACACTTGACAAAAATGAAGTTTCTTGAGGATCTAGGAGTCTGGGGGCTACACTTGACAAAAATGAAGTTTCTTGAGGTTCTAGGAGTTGGGGCTACACTTGACAAAAATGAAGTTTCTTGAGGTTCTAGGATTTGGGAGATACACTTGAAAAAATGAAATGTCCGTGAGGTTCTAGGAGTCGGGGCTACACTTGACAAAAATGAAGTTTCTTGAGGTTGTAGGGGTGGGGGCTATACTTGACAAAAATGAAGTTTCTTGAGGTTCTAGGAGATGGGGGGCTACACTTGTCAAAAATGAAGTTTCTTGAGGTTCTAGGAGTTAGGGGCTACACTTGACAAAAATGAAGTTTCTTGAGGTTCTAGGAGTTGGGGGCTACACTTGAGAAAAATGATGTTTCTTGGGGTTCTAGGAGTTTGGGGCTACACTTGACAAAAATGAAGCTTCTTGAGGTTCTAGGAGCCGAGGAGGCTACACTTGACAAAAATGAAGTTTCTTGAGGTTCTAGGAGTTTGGGGCTACACTTGATAAAAATGAAGTTTCTTGAGTTTCTAGGATTTGGGAGCTAAACTTAACAAAAATAAAGTTTCTTGAGGTTCTAGGAGATGGGGGGCTACACTTGACAAAAATGAAGTTTCTTGAGGTTCTAGGAGTCGGGGAGCTACACTTGACAAAAATGAAGTTTCTTTAGGTTCTAGGAGTCGGGGGCTACACTTGAGAAAAATGAAGTTTCTTGATGTTCTAGGAGTTAGGGGGCAACACTTGAGAAAAATGAAGTTTCTTGAGGTTATAGGAGTTGGGGTCTACACTTGACAAAAATGAAGTTTCTTGAGGTTCTAGGGGTTGGGTGCTACACTTGACAAAAATGAAGTTTCTTGAGGTTCTAGGAGATAGGGGTCTACACTTGACAAAAATGAAGTTTCTTGAGGTTCTAGGAGTTGGGGGGCTACACTTGACAAAAATAAAGTTTCTTGAGGTTCTAGGAGTTGGGGGGCTACACTTGACAAAAGTGAAGTTTCTTGAGGTTCTAGGAGTTTGGGCTACACTTGATAAAAATGAAGTTTCTTGAGTTTCTAGGATTTGGGAGCTAAACTTGACAAAAATGAAGTTTCTTCAGGTTCTAGGGGTGGGGCTACACTTGACAAAAGTGAAGTTTCTTGAGGTTCTAGGAGTCGGGGGGGGGGGGGGGGAAACGCTTCACAAAAATGAACTTTCTTGGGGTTCTAGGAGTTGGCGGCTACACTTGACAAAAATGAAGTTTCTTGAGGTTCTAGGAGGTAGGGGTCTACACTTGACAAAAATGAACTTTCTTGGGGTTCTAGGAGTTGGCGGCTACACTTGACAAAAATGAAGTTTCTTGAGGTTCTAGGAGTTGGGGGGCTACACTTGACAAAAATAAAGTTTCTTGAGGTTATAGGAGTTGGGGGCTACACTTGACAAAATTAAAGTTTCTTGAGGTTGTAGGAGTTGGGGGCTACACTTGACAAAAATGAAGTTTCTTGAGGTTCTAGGAGTCGGGGAGCTACACTTGACAAAAATGAAGTTTCTTGATGTTCTAGGAGTCGGGGAGCTACACTTGACAAAAATGAAGTTTCTTGAGGTTCTAGGAGTCGGGGAGCGACACTTGACAAAAATGAAGTTTCTTGAGGTTCAAGGAGTCGGGGAGCTACACTTGACAAAAATGAAGTTTCTTGAGGTTCTAGGAGTTGGAGGGCTACACTTGAGAAAAATGATGTTTCTTGAGGTTCTAGGAGTTGGGGGCTACACTTGACAAAAATGAAGTTTCTTGAGGTTCTAGTAGTTGGGGGGCTACACTTGAGAAAAATGATGTTTCTTGAGGTTCTAGGAGTTGGGGGCTACACTTGACAAAAATGAAGTTTCTTGATGTTCTAGGAGTTAGGGGGCTACACTTGAGAAAAATGAAGTTTCTTGAGTTTATAGGAGTTGGAGGGCTACACTTGACAAAAATGATGTTTCTTGAGGTTCTAGGAGCCGAGGAGGCCACACTTGACAAAAATGAAGTTTCTTGAGGTTCTAGGGGTTGGGTGCTACACTTGACAAAAATGAAGTTTCTTGAGGTTCTAGGAGTCGGGAGCTACACTTGACAAAAATGAAGTTTCTTGAGGATCTAGGAGTCTGGGGGCTACACTTGACAAAAATGAAGTTTCTTGAGGTTCTAGGAGTTGGGGCTACACTTGACAAAAATGAAGTTTCTTGAGGTTCTAGGATTTGGGAGCTACACTTGAGAAAAATGAAGTTTCTTGATGTTCTAGGAGTTAGGGGGCTACACTTGAGAAAAATGAAGTTTCTTGAGGTTGTAGGGGTGGGGGCTATACTTGACAAAAATGAAGTTTCTTGAGGTTCTAGGAGATGGGGGGCTACACTTGACAAAAATGAAGTTTCTTGAGGTTCTAGGAGTTAGGGGCTACACTTGACAAAAATGATGTTTCTTGAGGTTCTAGGAGTTGGGGGCTACACTTGAGAAAAATGATATTTCTTGGGGTTCTAGGAGTTTGGGGCTACACTTGACAAAAATGAAGCTTCTTGAGGTTCTAGGAGCCGAGGAGGCTACACTTGACAAAAATGAAGTTTCTTGAGGTTCTAGGAGTTTGGGGCTACACTTGATAAAAATGAAGTTTCTTGAGTTTCTAGGATTTGGGAGCTAAACTTGACAAAAATGAAGTTTCTTCAGGTTGTAGGGGTGGGGGCTACACTTGACAAAAGTGAAGTTTCTTGAGGTTGTAGGAGTTGTGGGCTTCACTTGACAAAAATGAAGTTTCTCGATGTTCTAGGAGTTGGGGGCTACACTTAACAAAAATAAAGTTTCTTGAGGTTCTAGGAGATGGGGGGCTACACTTGACAAAAATGAAGTTTCTTGAGGTTCTAGGAGTCGGGGAGCTACACTTGACAAAAATGAAGTTTCTTTAGGTTCTAGGAGTTGGCGGCTACACTTGACAAAAGTGAAGTTTCTTGAGGTTCTAGGAGTTGGGGGCTACACTTGAGAAAAATGAAGTTTCTTGATGTTCTAGGAGTTAGGGGGCTACACTTGAGAAAAATGAAGTTTCTTGAGGTTATAGGAGTTGGAGGGCTACACTTGACAAAAATGATGTTTCTTGAGGTTCTAGGAGCCGAGGAGGCCACACTTGACAAAAATGAAGTTTCTTGAGGTTCTAGGGGTTGGGTGCTACACTTGACAAAAATGAAGTTTCTTGAGGTTCTAGGAGTCGGGAGCTACACTTGACAAAAATGAAGTTTCTTTAGGTTCTAGGATTTGGGAGCTACACTTGACAAAAGTGAAGTTTCTTGAGGTTCTAGGAGTTGGGGGCTACACTTGAGAAAAATGAAGTTTCTTGATGTTCTAGGAGTTGGGGGGCTACACTTGACAATAATGAAGATTCTTGAGATTCTAGGAGTCGGGGGCTACACTTGACAAAAATGAAGTTTCTTGAGGTTCTAGTATTTGGGGGCTACACTTGACTAAAATGAAGTTTCTTGAGATTCTAGGATTTGGGAGCTACACTTGACAAAAATGAACTTTCTTTAGGTTCTAGGTGTCGGAGGGCGGGGGGAACACTTGACAAAAATGAACTTTCTTGGGGTTCTAGGAGTCGGGGGGCTACACTTGACAAAAATGAAGTTTCTTGAGGTTGTAGGAGTCGGGGAGCTACACTTGGCAAAAATGAAGTTTCTTGATGTTCTAGGGGTTGGGTGCTACACTTGACAAAAATGAAGTTTCTTGAGGTTCTAGGAGTCGGGGGGCTGCACTTCACAAAAATGAAGTTTCTTGAGGTTCTAGGAGTCGGGGAACTACACTTGACAAAAATGAAGTTTCTTGAGGTTCTATGAGTCGGGGAACTACACTTGATAAAAATGAAGTTTCTTGAGTTTCTAGGATTTGGTAGCTAAACTTGACAAAAATGAAGTTTCTTCAGGTTGTAGGGGTGGGGCTACACTTGACAAAAGTGAAGTTTCTTGAGGTTCTAGGAGTCGGGGGGGGGAAACACTTGACAAAAATGAACTTTCTTGGGGTTCTAGGAGTTGGCGGCTACACTTGACAAAAATGAAGTTTCTTGAGGTTCTAGGAGTTGGGGGGCTACACTTGACAAAAATAAAGTTTCTTGAGGTTATAGGAGTTGGGGGCTACACTTGACAAAATTAAAGTTTCTTGAGGTTGTAGGAGTTGGGGGCTACACTTGACAAAAATGAAGTTTCTTGAGGTTCTAGGAGTCGGGGAGCTACACTTGACAAAAATGAAGTTTCTTGATGTTCTAGGAGTCGGGGAGCTACACTTGACAAAAATGAAGTTTCTTGAGGTTCTAGGAGTCGGGGAGCGACACTTGACAAAAATGAAGTTTCTTGAGGTTCAAGGAGTCGGGGAGCTACACTTGACAAAAATGAAGTTTCTTGAGGTTCTAGGAGTCGGGGAGCTACACTTGACAAAAATGAAGTTTCTTGAGGTTCTAGGAGTTGGGGGGCTACACTTGACAAAAGTGAAGTTTCTTGAGGTTCTAGGAGTTGGGGGCTACACTTGCGAAAAATGATGTTTCTTGAGGTTCTAGGAGTTGGAGGGCTACACTTGACAAAAATGAAGCTTCTTGAGGTTCTCGGAGCCGAGGAGGCTACACTTGACAAAAATGAAGTTTCTTGAGGTTCTAGGAATTGGGGCTACACTTGACAAAAATGAAGTTTCTTGAGGTTCTAGGAGTCGGTGGGCTACACTTGACAAAAATGAAGTTTCTTAGGGTTCTAGGATTTGGGGCTACACTTGACAAAAATGAAGTTTCTTGAGGTTCTAGGAATTGGGGCTACACTTGACAAAAATGAAGTTTCTTGAGGATCTAGGAGTCGGGGGGCTACACTTGACAAAAATGAAGTTTCTTGAGGTTCTAGGAGTTGGGGCTACACTTGACAAAAATGAAGTTTCTTGAGGTTCTAGGATTTGGGAGCTACACTTGACAAAAATGAAGTGTCCGTGAGGTTCTAGGAGTCGGGGCTACACTTGACAAAAATGAAGTTTCTTGAGGTTGTAGGGGTGGGGGGCTATACTTGACAAAAATGAAGTTTCTTGAGGTTCTAGGAGATGGGGGGCTACACTTGATAAAAATGAAGTTTCTTGAGGTTCTAGGAGTTGGGGGCTACACTTGAGAAAAATGATGTTTCTTGGGGTTCTAGGAGTTGGGGGCTACACTTGACAAAAATGAAGCTTCTTGAGGTTCTAGGAGCCGAGGAGGCTACACTTGACAAAAATGAAGTTTCTTGAGGTTCTAGGAGTTTGGGGCTACACTTGATAAAAATGAAGTTTCTTGAGTTTCTAGGATTTGGGAGCTAAACTTGACAAAAATGAAGTTTCTTCAGGTTGTAGGGGTGGGGGCTACACTTGACAAAAGTGAAGTTTCTTGAGGTTCTAGGAGTTGTGGGCTTCACTTGACAAAAATGAAGTTTCTCGATGTTCTAGGAGTTGGGGGCTACACTTGACAAAAATAAAGTTTCTTGAGGTTCTAGGAGATGGGGGGCTACACTTGACAAAAATAAAGTTTCTTGAGGTTCTAGGAGTTGGGAGCTACACTTGACAAAAATGATGTTTCTTGAGGTTCTAGGAGTCAGGGAGCTACACTTGACAAAAATGAAGTTTCTTTAGGTTCTAGGAGTTGGGGGCTACACTTGACAAAAGTGAAGTTTCTTGAGGTTCTAGGAGTTGGGGGCTACACTTGAGAAAAATGAAGTTTCTTGATGTTCTAGGAGTTAGGGGGCTACACTTGAGAAAAATGAAGTTTCTTGAGGTTATAGGAGTTGGAGGGCTACACTTGACAAAAATGATGTTTCATGAGGTTCTAGGAGCCGGGGAGGCCACACTTGACAAAAATGAAGTTTCTTGAGGTTCTAGGGGTTGGGTGCTACACTTGACAAAAATGAAGTTTCTTGAGGTTCTAGGAATTGGGGTTACACTTGACAAAAATGAAGTTTTTTGAGGTTCTAGGAGTCGGGAGCTACATTTGAGAAAAATGAAGTTTCTTGAGGTTCAAGGAGTCGGGGAGCGACACTTGACAAAAATGAAGTTTCTTGAGGTTCAAGGAGTCGGGGAGCTACACTTGACAAAAATGAAGTTTCTTGAGGTTCTAGGAGTCGGGGAGCTACACTTGACAAAAATGAAGTTTCTTGAGGTTCTAGGAGTTGGGGGGCTACACTTGACAAAAGTGAAGTTTCTTGAGGTTCTAGGAGTTGGGGGCTACACTTGCGAAAAATGATGTTTCTTGAGGTTCTAGGAGTTGGAGGGCTACACTTGACAAAAATGAAGCTTCTTGAGGTTCTCGGAGCCGAGGAGGCTACACTTGACAAAAATGAAGTTTCTTGAGGTTCTAGGAATTGGGGCTACACTTGACAAAAATGAAGTTTCTTGAGGTTCTAGGAGTCGGTGGGCTACACTTGACAAAAATGAAGTTTCTTAGGGTTCTAGGATTTGGGGCTACACTTGACAAAAATGAAGTTTCTTGAGGTTCTAGGAATTGGGGCTACACTTGACAAAAATGAAGTTTCTTGAGGATCTAGGAGTCGGGGGGCTACACTTGACAAAAATGAAGTTTCTTGAGGTTCTAGGAGTTGGGGCTACACTTGACAAAAATGAAGTTTCTTGAGGTTCTAGGATTTGGGAGCTACACTTGACAAAAATGAAGTGTCCGTGAGGTTCTAGGAGTCGGGGCTACACTTGACAAAAATGAAGTTTCTTGAGGTTGTAGGGGTGGGGGGCTATACTTGACAAAAATGAAGTTTCTTGAGGTTCTAGGAGATGGGGGGCTACACTTGATAAAAATGAAGTTTCTTGAGGTTCTAGGAGTTGGGGGCTACACTTGAGAAAAATGATGTTTCTTGGGGTTCTAGGAGTTGGGGGCTACACTTGACAAAAATGAAGCTTCTTGAGGTTCTAGGAGCCGAGGAGGCTACACTTGACAAAAATGAAGTTTCTTGAGGTTCTAGGAGTTTGGGGCTACACTTGATAAAAATGAAGTTTCTTGAGTTTCTAGGATTTGGGAGCTAAACTTGACAAAAATGAAGTTTCTTCAGGTTGTAGGGGTGGGGGCTACACTTGACAAAAGTGAAGTTTCTTGAGGTTCTAGGAGTTGTGGGCTTCACTTGACAAAAATGAAGTTTCTCGATGTTCTAGGAGTTGGGGGCTACACTTGACAAAAATAAAGTTTCTTGAGGTTCTAGGAGATGGGGGGCTACACTTGACAAAAATAAAGTTTCTTGAGGTTCTAGGAGTTGGGAGCTACACTTGACAAAAATGATGTTTCTTGAGGTTCTAGGAGTCAGGGAGCTACACTTGACAAAAATGAAGTTTCTTTAGGTTCTAGGAGTTGGGGGCTACACTTGACAAAAGTGAAGTTTCTTGAGGTTCTAGGAGTTGGGGGCTACACTTGAGAAAAATGAAGTTTCTTGATGTTCTAGGAGTTAGGGGGCTACACTTGAGAAAAATGAAGTTTCTTGAGGTTATAGGAGTTGGAGGGCTACACTTGACAAAAATGATGTTTCATGAGGTTCTAGGAGCCGGGGAGGCCACACTTGACAAAAATGAAGTTTCTTGAGGTTCTAGGGGTTGGGTGCTACACTTGACAAAAATGAAGTTTCTTGAGGTTCTAGGAATTGGGGTTACACTTGACAAAAATGAAGTTTTTTGAGGTTCTAGGAGTCGGGAGCTACATTTGAGAAAAATGAAGTTTCTTGATGTTCTAGGAGTTGGGGGGCTACACTTGACAAAAATGGAGATTCTTGAGATTCTAGGATTTGCGAGCTACACTTGACAGAAATGAAGTTTCTTGAGGTTATAGGAGTTGGGGGGCTACACTTGACAAAAATGAAGATTCTTGAGATTCTAGGAGTCGGGGGCTACACTTGACAAAAATGAAGTTTCTTGAGGTTCTAGTATTTGGGGGCTACACTTGACTAAAATGAAGTTTCTTGAGATTCTAGGATTTGGGAGCTACACTTGACAAAAATGAACTTTCTTTAGGTTCTAGGTGTCAGGGGGGGGGGGGGGGGAAACACTTGACAAAAATGAACTTTCTTGGGGTTCTAGGAGTCGGGGGGCTACACTTGACAAAAATGAAGTTTCTTGAGGTTGTAGGGGTGGGGGGCTATACTTGACAAAAATAAAGTTTCTTCAGTTTCTAAGAGTTGGGGGCTACACTTGAAAAAAATGAAGTTTCTTGAGGTTATAGGAGTTGGAGGGCTACACATGACAAAAATGATGTTTCTTGAGGTTCTAGGAGTTGGGGGCTACGCTTGACAAAAATGAATTTTCTTTGCGTTCTCGGAGTTGGGGGCTACACTTGACAAAAATGAAGCTTCTTGAGGTTCTAGGAGCCGAGGAGGCTACACTTGACAAAAACGAAGTTTCTTTAGGTTGTAGGAGTCGGGGAGCTACACTTGACAAAAATGAAGTTTCTTGATGTTCTAGGGGTTGGGTGCTACACTTGACAAAAATGAAGTTTCTTGAGGTTCTAGGAGTCGGGGGGCTGCACTTGACAAAAATGAAGTTTCTTGAGTTTCTAGGATTTGGGAGCTAAACTTGACAAAAATGAAGTTTCTTCAGGTTGTAGGGGTGGGGCTACACTTGACAAAAGTGAAGTTTCTTGAGGTTCTAGGAGTCGGGGGGGAAACACTTGACAAAAATGAACTTTCTTGGGGTTCTAGGAGTTGGCGGCTACACTTGACAAAAATGAAGTTTCTTGAGGTTCTAGGAGATAGGGGTCTACACTTGACAAAAATGAAGTTTCTTGAAGTTCTAGGAGTTGGGGGGCTACACTTGACAAAAATAAAGTTTCTTGAGGTTATAGGAGTTGGGGGCTACACTTGACAAAATTAAAGTTTCTTGAGGTTGTAGGAGTTGGGGGCTACACTTGACAAAATTAAAGTTTCTTGAGGTTCTAGGAGTCGGGGAGCTACACTTGACAAAAATGAAGTTTC
Organism: Eledone cirrhosa; assembly: GCA_964016885.1. NCBI lineage: Eukaryota > Metazoa > Mollusca > Cephalopoda > Octopoda > Eledonidae > Eledone > Eledone cirrhosa. The sequence goes on along the minus strand of OZ024740.1, from coordinate 34,316,202 downwards.
TTGAGGTTCTAGGAGTTGGGGGCTACACTTGAGAAAAATGAAGTTTCTTGATGTTCTAGGAGTCGGGGAGCTACACTTGACAAAAATGAAGTTTCTTGAGGTTCTAGGAGTCGGGGAGCTACACTTGACAAAAATGAAGTTTCTTGAGGTTCAAGGAGTCGGGGAGCTACACTTGACAAAAATGAAGTTTCTTGAGGTTCTAGGAGTCGGGGAGCTACACTTGACAAAAATGAAGTTTCTTGAGGTTCTAGGAGTTGGGGGGCTACACTTGACAAAAGTGAAGTTTCTTGAGGTTCTAGGAGTTAGGGGCTACACTTGAGAAAAATGATGTTTCTTGAGGTTCTAGGAGTTGGAGGGCTACACTTGACAAAAATGAAGCTTCTTGAGGTTCTAGGAGCCGAGGAGGCTACACTTGACAAAAATGAAGTTTCTTGAGGTTCTAGGAGTTGGGGCTACACTTGACAAAAATGATGTTTCTTGGGGTTCTAGGAGTTTGGGGCTACACTTGATAAAAATGAAGTTTCTTGAGGTTCTAGGATTTGGGAGCTACACTTGACAAAAATGAAGTGTCCGTGAGGTTCTAGGAGTCGGGGCTACACTTGACAAAAATGAAGTTTCTTGAGGTTGTAGGAGTTGGGGGCTATACTTGACAAAAATGAAGTTTCTTGAGGTTCTAGGAGATGGGGGCTACACTTGACAAAAATGAAGTTTCTTGAGGTTCTAGGAGTTAGGGGGCTACACTTGACAAAAATAAAGTTTCTTGAGGTTCTAGGAGTTGGGGGCTACACTTGAGAAAAATGAAGTTTCTTGAGGTTATAGGAGTTGGAGGGCTACACTTGACAAAAATGATGTTTCTTGAGGTTCTAGGAGTTTGGGGCTACACTTGATAAAAATGAAGTTTCATGAGGTTCTAGGAGTCGGGAGGGGGGGAAACACTTGACGAAAATGAACTTTCTTGAGGTTGTAGGGGTGGGGGGCTACACTTGACAAAAGTGAAGTTTCTTGAGGTTGTAGGAGTTGTGGGCTTCACTTGACAAAAATGAAGTTTCATGAGGTTCTAGGAGTCGGGAGGGGGGGAAACACTTGACAAAAATGAACTTTCTTGGGGTTCTAGGAGTCGGGGGGCTACACTTGACAAAAATGAAGTTTCTTGAGGTTGTAGGGGTGGGGGGCTACACTTGACAAAAGTGAAGTTTCTTGAGGTTCTAGGAGTCGGGGAGCTACACTTGACAAAAATGAAGTTTCTTGAGGTTGTAGGGGTCGGGGAGCTACACTTGACAAAAATGAAGTTTCTTTAGGTTCTAGGAGTCGGGGAGCTACACTTGACAAAAATGAAGTTTCTTTAGGTTCTAGGAGTTGGGGGCTACACTTGAGAAAAATGAAGTTTCTTGATGTTCTAAGAGTTGGGGGCTACACTTGACAAAAATGAAGATTCTTGAGGTTCTAGGAGTCGGGGGCTACACTTGACAGAAATGAAGTTTCTTGAGGTTCTAGGAGTTGGAGGGCTACACCTGACAAAAATGATGTTTCTTGAGGTTCTAGGAGTTGGGGGGCTACACTTGACAAAAATGAAGCTTCTTGAGGTTCTAGGAGCCGAGGAGGCTACACTTGACAAAAATGAAGTTTCTTGAGGTTCTAGGAGTCGGGGGGTGTTGCTACACTTGACAAAAATGAACTTTCTTGGGGTTCTAGGAGTCGGGGGGCTACACTTGACAAAAATGAAGTTTCTTGAGGTTCAAGGAGTTTGGGGCTACACTTGATAAAAATGAAGTTTCTTGAGGTTCTAGGATTTGGGAGCTACACTTGACAAAAATGAAGTGTCCGTGAGGTTCTAGGAGTTGGGGCTACACTTGACAAAAATGAAGTTTCTTGAGGTTATAGGAGTCGGGGGGCTGCACTTGACAAAAATGAGGTTTCTTGAGGTTCTAGGAGTTTGGGGCTACACTTCATAAAAATGAAGTTTCTTGAGTTTCTAGGATTTGGGAGCTAAACTTGACAAAAATGAAGTTTCTTCAGGTTGTAGGGGTGGGGGCTACACTTGACAAAAATGAAGTTTCTTGGGGTTCTAGGAGTCGGGGGGCTACACTTGACAAAAATGAAGTTTCTTGAGGTTGTAGGGGGGGGGCTACACTTGACAAAAGTGAAGTTTCTTGAGGTTCTAGGAGTTGTGGTCTTCACTTGACAAAAATGAAGTTTCTCGATGTTCTAGGAGTTGGGGGCTACACTTGACTAAAATAAAGTTTCTTGAGGTTCTAGGAGATGGGGGGCTACACTTGACAAAAATAAAGTTTCTTGAGGTTCTAGGAGTTGGGGGCTACACTTGACAAAAATGAAGTTTCTGGAGGTTCTAGGAGTCGGGGAGCTACACTTGACAAAAATGAAGTTTCTTTAGGTTCTAGGATTTGGAGGGCTACACTTGACAAAAATGATGTTTCTTGAAGTTCTAGGAGTCGGGGAGCTACACTTGACAAAGGTGAAGTTTCTTGAGGTTCTAGGAGTTGGGGGGCTACACTTGACAAAAGTGAAGTTTCTTGAGGTTATAGGAGTTGGAGGGCTACACTTGACAAAAATGATGTTTCTTGAGGTTCTAGGAGTTGGGGAGCTACACTTGACAAAAATGAATCTTCTTGAGGTTCTAGGAGCCGAGGAGGCTACACCTGACAAAAATGTAGTTTTTTGAGGTTCTAGGGGTTGGGTGCTACACTTGACAAAAATGAAGTTTCTTGAGGTTCTAGGAATTGGGGCTACACTTGACAAAAAGGAAGTTTCTTGAGGTTCTAGGAGTCGGGGGGTGTTGCTACACTATACAAAAATGAACTTTCTTGGGGTTCTAGGAGTTGGTGGCTACACTTGACAAAAATGAAGTTTCTTAAGGTTCTAGGAGTCGGGGGGGGGAGGCTACACTTGACAAAAATAAAGTTTCTTGAGGTTGTAGGGGTGGGGGCTACACTTGACAAAAGTGAAGTTTCTTGAGGTTCTAGGAGTTGTGGGCTTCACTTGACATAAATGAAGTTTCTCGATGTTCTAGGAGTTGGGGGGCTACACTTGACAAAAATAAAGTTTCTTGAGGTTCTAGGAGATGGGGGGCTACACTTGACAAAAATAAAGTTTCTTGGGGTTCTAGGAGTTGTGGGCTACACTTGACAAAAATGAAGTTTCTTGAGGTTGTAGGAGTTGGGGGCTACACTTGAGAAAAATGAAGTTTCTTGAGGTTATAGGAGTTGGACGGCTACACTTGACAAAAATGATGTTTCTTGAGGTTCTAGGAGTTGGGGGGCTACACTTGACAAAAATGAAGCTTCTTGAGGTTCTAGGAGCCGAGGAGGCTACACTTGACAAAGATGAAGTTTTTTGAGGTTCTAGGGGTTGGGTGCTACACTTGACAAAAATGAAGTTTCTTGAGGTTCTAGGAATTGGGGCTACACTTGACAAAAATGAAGTTTCTTGACGTTCTAGGAGTCGGGGGCTACACTTGACAAAAATGAAGTTTCTTGAGGTTCTAGGAATTGGGGCTACACTTGACAAAAATGAAGTTTCTTGAGGTTCTAGGAGATGGGGGCTACACTTGTCAAACATGAAGTTTCTTGAGGTTCTAGGAGTTGGGTCTACACTTGCCAAAAATGAAGTTTCTTGAGGTTCTAGGAGTTGGGGGGCTACACTTGACAAAAGTGAAGTTTCTTGAGGTTGTAGGAGTTGGGGGCTACACTTGCCAAAAATGAAGTTTCTTGAGGTTCTAGGAGTCGGGGAGCTACACTTGACAAAGGTGAAGTTTCTTGAGGTTCTAGGAGTTGGGGGGCTACACTTGACAAAATTGAAGTTTCTTTAGGTTCTAGGAATTGGGGCTACACTTGACAAAAAGGAAGTTTCTTGAGGTTCTAGGAGTCGGGGGGGTGTTGCTACACTATACAAAAATGAACTTTCTTGGGGTTCTAGGAGTTGGTGCCTACACTTGACAAAAATGAAGTTTCTTGAGGTTCTAGGAGTCGGGGGAGGGAGGCTACACTTGACAAAAATAAAGTTTCTTGAGGTTCTAGGAGATGGGCGGGCTACACTTGACAAAAATAAAGTTTCTTTAGGTTCTAGGAGTTGGGAGCTACACTTGACAAAAGTGAAGTTTCTTGAGGTTCTAGGAGTTGGGGGCTACACTTGAGAAAAATGAAGTTTCTTGAGGTTATAGGAGTTGGACGGCTACACTTGACAAAAATGATGTTTCTTGAGGTTCTAGGAGTTGGGGGGGGGCTACACTTGACAAAAATGAAGCTTCTTGAGGTTCTAGGAGCCGAGGAGGCTACACTTGACAAAAATGAAGTTTTTTGAGGTTCTAGGGGTTGGGTGCTACACTTGACAAAAATGAAGTTTCTTGAGGTTCTAGGAATTGGGGCTACACTTGACAAAAATGAAGTTTCTTGAGGTTCTAGGAGTCGGGGGGTGTTGCTACACTATACAAAAATGAACTTTCTTGGGGTTCTAGGAGTTGGTGGCTACACTTGACAAAAATGAAGTTTCTTGAGGTTCTAGGAGTCGGTGGGCTACACTTGACAAAAATGAAGATTCTTGAGGTTCTAGGAGTCGGGGGCTATACTTGACAAAAATGAAGTTTCTTGATGTTCTAGGATTTGGGGGCTACACTTGACAAAAATGAAGTTTCTTGAGGTTCTAGGATTTGGGAGCTACACTTGACAGAAATGAAGTTCCTTGAGGTTGTAGGGGTGGGGGGCTACACTTGACAAAAATGAAGTTTCTTGAGGTTCTAGGAGATGGGGGTCTACACTTGACAAAAATGAAGTTTCTTGAGGTTCTAGGAGTTGGGGGGCTACACTTGACAAAAATAAAGTTTCTTGAGGTTCTAGGAGATGGGGGCTACACTTGACAAAAATAAAGTTTCTTGAGGTTGTAGGTGTTGGGGGCTACACTTGACAAAAGTGAAGTTTCTTGAGGTTCTAGGAGTTGGGGGCTACACTTGCCAAAAATGAAGTTTCTTGAGGTTCTAGGAGTCGGGGAGCTACACTTGACAAAAATGAAGTTTCTTTAGGTTCTAGGAGTTGGGAGCTACACTTGACAAAAATGAAGTTTCCTTAGGTTCTAGGAGTTGGGGGGCTACACTTGACAGAAGTGAAGTTTCTTGAGGTTCTAGGAGTTGGGGGCTACACTTGAGAAAAATGAAGTTTCTTGAGGTTATAGGAATTGGACGGCTACACTTGACAAAAATGATGTTTCTTGAGGTTCTAGGAGCCGAGGAGGCTACACTTGACAAAAATGAAGTTTTTTGAGGTTCTAGGGGTTGGGTGCTACACTTGACAAAAATGAAGTTTCTTGAGGTTCTAGGAATTGGGGCTACACTTGACAAAAATGAAGTTTCTTGAGGTTCTAGGAGTCGGGGGGTGTGGCTACACTTGACAAAAATGAACTTTCTTGGGGTTCTAGGAGTTGGTGGCTACACTTGACAAAAATGAAGTTTCTTGAGGTTCTAGGAGTCGGGGGCTACACTTGACAAAAATGAAGTTTCTTGAGGTTCTAGGAGTCGGTGGGCTACACTTGACAAAAATGAAGATTCTTGAGGTTCTAGGAGTCGGGGGCTATACTTGACAAAAATGAAGTTTCTTGAGGTTCTAGGATTTGGGGGCTACACTTGACAAAAATGAAGTTTCTTGAGGTTCTAGGATTTGGGAGCTACACTTGACAGAAATGAAGTTCCTTGAGGTTGTAGTGGTGGGGGGCTACACTTGACAAAAATGAAGTTTCTTGAGGTTCTAGGAGATGGGGGTCTACACTTGACAAAAATGAAGTTTCTTGAGGTTCTAGGAGTTGGGGTGGCTACACTTGACAAAAATGAAGTTTCTTGAGGTTCTAGGAGTTGGAGGGCTACACTTGACAAAAATAAAGTTTTTTGAGGTTGTAGGGGTTGGGTGCTACACTTGACAAAAATGAAGTTTCTTGAGGTTCTAGGAGTCGGGGGGTGTTGCTACACTATACAAAAATGAACTTTCTTGGGGTTCTAGGAGTTGGAGGCTACACTTGACAAAAATGAAGTTTCTCGATGTTCTAGGAGTTGGGGCTACACTTGACAAAAATAAAGTTTCTTGAGGTTCTAGGAGATGGGGGGCTACACTTGACAAAAATAAAGTTTCTTGAGGTTCTAGGAGTTGGGGGCTACACTTGATAAAAATGAAGTTTCTTTAGGTTCTAGGAGTTGGGAGCTACACTTGACAAAAGTGAAGTTTCTTGAGGTTCTAGGAGTTGGGGGCTACACTTGAGAAAAATGAAGTTTCTTGATGTTCTAGGAGTTGGGGGGCTACACTTGACAAAAGTGAAGTTTCTTGAAGTTCTAAGAGTTGGGGGCTACACTTGAGAAAAATGAAGTTTCTTGAGGTTATAGGAGTTGGAGGGCTACACTTGACAAAAATGATGTTTCTTGAGGTTCTAGGAGTTGGGGGGCTACACTTGACAAAAATGAAGTTTCTTGAGGTTCTAGGAGCCGAGGAGGCTACACTTGACAAAAATGAAGTTTTTTGAGGTTCTAGGGGTTGGGTGCTACACTTGACAAAAATGAAGTTTCTTGAGGTTCTAGGAGTCAGGGGGTGTTGCTACACTATACAAAAATAAACTTTCTTGGGGTTCTAGGAGTTGGTGGCTACACTTGAGAAAAATGAAGTTTCTTGAGGTTATAGGAGTCGGTGGGCTACACTTGACAAAAATGAAGATTCTTGAGGTTCTAGGAGTCGGGGGCTATACTTGACAAAAATGAGGTTTCTTGAGGTTCTAGGATTTGGGGGCTACACTTGACAAAAATGAAGTTTCTTGAGGTTCTAGGATTTGGGAGCTACACTTGACAGAAATGAAGTTTCTTGAGGTTGTAGGGGTGGGGGCTACACTTGACAAAAATGAAGTTTCTTGAGGTTCTAGGAGATGGGGGTCTACACTTGACAAAAATGAAGTATCTTGAGGTTCTAGGAGTTGGGGGGCTACACTTGACAAAAATAAAGTTTCTTGAGGTTCTAGGAGATGGGGCTACACTTGACAAAAATAAAGTTTCTTGAGGTTGTAGGAGTTGGGGGCTACACTTGACAAAAATGAAGTTTCTTGATGTTCTAGGAGTTGGAGGGCTACACTTGACAAAAGTGAAGTTTCTTGAGGTTCTAGGAGTTGGGGGCTACACTTGAGAAAAATGAAGTTTCTTGAAGTTATAGGGGTTGGAGGGCTACACTTGACAAAAATGATGTTTCTTGAGGTTCTAGGAGTTGGGGGGCTACACTTGACAAAAATGAAGTTTCTTGAGGTTCTAGGAGTTGGGGGCTACACTTGACAAAAATGAAGTTTCTTGAGGTTCTAGGAATTGGGGCTACACTTGACAAAAATGAAGTTTCTTGAGGTTCTAGGAGTTGGGCCGACACTTGACAAAATTGAAGTTTCTTGACGTTCTAGGAGTCGGGTGCTACACTTGACAAAAATGATGTTTCTTGAGGTTCTAGGAGTTGGAGGGCTACACTTGACAAAAATGAAGTTTCTTGAGGTTCTAGGAGATGGGGGCTACACTTGTCAAAAATGAAGTTTCTTGAGGTTCTAGGAGTTGGGGCTACACTTGCCAAAAATGAAGTTTCTTGAGGTTCTAGGAGTTGGGGGGCTACACTTGACAAAAGTGAAGTTTCTTGAGGTTCTAGGAGTTGGGGAGCTACACTTGACAAAAATGAAGTTTCTTGAGGTTCTAGGAGTTGGGGGGCTACACTTGACAAAAGTGAAGTTTCTTGATGTTCTAGGAGTTGGGGGGCTACACTTGACAAAAGTGAAGTTTCTTGAAGTTCTAAGAGTTGGGGGCTACACTTGAGAAAAATGAAGTTTCTTGAGGTTATAGGAGTTGGAGGGCTACACTTGACAAAAATGATGTTTCTTGAGGTTCTAGGAGTTGGGGGGCTACACTTGACAAAAATGAAGTTTCTTGAGGTTCTAGGAGCCGAGGAGGCTACACTTGACAAAAATGAAGTTTTTTGAGGTTCTAGGGGTTGGGTGCTACACTTGACAAAAATGAAGTTTCTTGAGGTTCTAGGAGTCGGGGGGTGTTGCTACACTATACAAAAATAAACTTTCTTGGGGTTCTAGGAGTTGGTGGCTACACTTGACAAAAATGAAGTTTCTTGAGGTTCTAGGAGTCGGGGGGGGAGGCTACACTTGACAAAAATAAAGTTTCTTGAGGTTGTAGGGGTGGGGGGCTACACTTGACAAAAGTGAAGTTTCTTGAGGTTTTAGGAGTTGTGGGCTTCACTTGACAAAAATGAAGTTTCTTGAGGTTCTAGGAGTCGGGGAGCTAAACTTGACAAAAATGAAGTTTCTTGAGGTTCTAGGAGATGGGGGGGCTACACTTGACAAAAATAAAGTTTCTTGAGGTTCTAGGAGTTGGAGGGCTACACTTGACAAAAATAAAGTTTCTTGAGGTTCTAGGAGATGGGGGCTACACTTGAGAAAAATGAAGTTTCTTGAGGTTATAGGAGTCGGGGGGTGTTGCTACACTATACAAAAATGAACTTTCTTGGGGTTCTAGGAGTTGGTGGCTACACTTGACAAAAATGAAGTTTCTTGAGGTTCTAGGAGTCGGTGGGCTACACTTGACAAAAATGAAGATTCTTGAGGTTCTAGGAGTCGGGGGCTATACTTGACAAAAATGAGGTTTCTTGAGGTTCTAGGATTTGGGGGCTACACTTGACAAAAATGAAGTTTCTTGAGGTTCTAGGATTTGGGAGCTACACTTGACAGAAATGAAGTTTCTTGAGGTTGTAGGGGTGGGGGGCTACACTTGACAAAAATGAAGTTTCTTGAGGTTCTAGGAGATGGGGGTCTACACTTGACAAAAATGAAGTATCTTGAGGTTCTAGGAGTTGGGGGGCTACACTTGACAAAAATAAAGTTTCTTGAGGTTCTAGGAGATGGGGCTACACTTGACAAAAATAAATTTTCTTGAGGTTGTAGGAGTTGGGGGCTACACTTGACAAAAATGAAGTTTCTTGATGTTCTAGGAGTTGGAGGGCTACACTTGACAAAAGTGAAGTTTCTTGATGTTCTAGGAGTTGGGGGCTACACTTGAGAAAAATGAAGTTTCTTGAAGTTATAGGGGTTGGAGGGCTACACTTGACAAAAATGATGTTTCTTGAGGTTCTAGGAGTTGGGGGGCTACACTTGACAAAAATGAAGTTTCTTGAGGTTCTAGGAGTTGGGGGCTACACTTGACAAAAATGAAGTTTCTTGAGGTTCTAGGAATTGGGGCTACACTTGACAAAAATGAAGTTTCTTGAGGTTCTAGGAGTTGGGCCGACACTTGACAAAAATGAAGTTTCTTGACGTTCTAGGAGTCGGGTGCTACACTTGACAAAAATGAAGTTTCTTGAGGTTATAGGAGTTGGAGGGCTACACTTGACAAAAATGAAGTTTCTTGAGGTTCTAGGAGTTGGGAGCTACACTTGACAAGAGTGAAGTTTCTTGAGGTTATAGGAGTCGGGGGTGTTGCTACACTATACAAAAATGAACTTTCTTGGGGTTCTAGGAGTTGGTGGCTACACTTGACAAAAATGAAGTTTCTTGAGGTTCTAGGAGTTGGTGGCTACACTTGACAAAAATGAAGTTTCTTGAGGTTCTAGGAGCCGAGGAGGCTACACTTGACAAAAATGAAGTTTTTTGAGGTTCTAGGGGTTGGGTGCTACACTTGACAAAAATGAAGTTTCTTGAGGTTCTAGGAATTGGGGCTACACTTGACAAAAATGAAGTTTCTTGAGGTTCTAGGAATTGGGGTACACTTGACAAAAATGAAGTTTCTTGAGGTTCTAGGAATTGGGGCTACACTTGACAAAAATGAAGTTTTTTGAGGTTCTAGGGGTTGGGTGCTACACTTGACAAAAATGAAGTTTCTTGAGGTTCTAGGAATTGGGGCTACACTTGACAAAAATGAAGTTTCTTGAGGTTCTAGGAATTGGGGCTACACTTGACAAAAATGAAGTTTTTTGAGGTTCTAGGGGTTGGGTGCTACACTTGACAAAAATGAAGTTTCTTGAGGTTCTAGGAGTCGGTGGGCTACACTTGACAAAAATGAAGATTCTTGAGGTTCTAGGAGTCGGGGGCTATACTTGACAAAAATGAGGTTTCTTGAGGTTCTAGGAGTTGTGGGCTTCACTTGACAAAAATGAAGTTTCTCGATGTTCTAGGAGTTGGGGGCTACACTTGACAAAAATAAAGTTTCTTGAGGTTCTAGGAGATGGGGGGCGGTACACTTGACAAAAATAAAGTTTCTTGAGGTTCTAGGGGTTGGGGGCTACACTTGACAATAATGAAGTTTCTTGAGGTTCTAGGAGTCGGGGAGCTACACTTGACAAAAATGAAGTTTCTTGAGGTTCTAGGAGTTGGGAGCTACACTTGACAAGAGTGAAGTTTCTTGAGGTTCTAGGAGTTGGGGGCTACACTTGAGAAAAATGAAGTTTCTTGAGGTTATAGGAGTCGGGGGTGTTGCTACACTATACAAAAATGAACTTTCTTGGGGTTCTAGGAGTTGGTGGCTACACTTGACAAAAATGAAGTTTCTTGAGGTTCTAGGAGTCGGTGGGCTACACTTGACAAAAATGAAGATTCTTGAGGTTCTAGGAGTCGGGGGCTATACTTGACAAAAATGAGGTTTCTTGAGGTTCTAGGATTTGGGGGCTACACTTGACAAAAATGAAGTTTCTTGAGGTTCTAGGAATTGGGGCTACACTTGACAAAAATGAAGTTTCTTGAGGTTCTAGGAGTTGGGCCGACACTTGACAAAAATGAAGTTTCTTGACGTTCTAGGAGTCGGGTGCTACACTTGACAAAAATGAAGTTTCTTGAGGTTATAGGAGTTGGAGGGCTACACTTGACAAAAATGAAGTTTCTTGAGGTTCTAGGAGATGGGGGCTACACTTGTCAAAAATGAAGTTTCTTGAGGTTCTAGGAGTTGGGGCTACACTTGCCAAAAATGAAGTTTCTTGAGGTTCTAGGAGTTGGGGGGCTACACTTGACAAAAGTGAAGTTTCTTGAGGTTCTAGGAGTTGGGGAGCTACACTTGACAAAAATGAAGTTTCTTGAGGTTCTAGGAGTCGGGGAGCTACACTTGACAAAAATGAAGTTTCTTTAGGTTCTAGGAGTTGGGAGCTACACTTGAGAAAAATGAAGTTTCTTGATGTTCTAGGAGTTGGGGGGCTACACTTGACAAAAGTGAAGTTTCTTGAAGTTCTAGGAGTTGGGGGCTACACTTGAGAAAAATGAAGTTTCTTGAGGTTATAGGAGTTGGGGGGCTACACTTGACAAAAATGAAGCTTCTTGAGGTTCTAGGAGCCGAGGAGGCTACACTTGACAAAAATGAAGTTTTTTGAGGTTCTAGGGGTTGGGTGCTACACTTGACAAAAATGAAGTTTCTTGAGGTTCTAGGAATTGGGGCTACACTTGACAAAAATGAAGTTTCTTGAGGTTCTAGGAATTGGGGGTACACTTGACAAAAATGAAGTTTCTTGAGGTTCTAGGAATTGGGGCTACACTTGACAAAAATGAAGTTTTTTGAGGTTCTAGGGGTTGGGTGCTACACTTGACAAAAATGAAGTTTCTTGAGGTTCTAGGAATTGGGGCTACACTTGACAAAAATGAAGTTTCTTGAGGTTCTAGGAATTGGGGCTACACTTGACAAAAATGAAGTTTTTTGAGGTTCTAGGGGTTGGGTGCTACACTTGACAAAAATGTAGTTTCTTGAGGTTCTAGGAGTCGGGGGGTGTTGCTACACTATACAAAAATGAACTTTCTTGGGGTTCTAGGAGTTGGTGGCTACACTTGACAAAAATGAAGTTTCTTGAGGTTCTAGGAGTCGGGGGGGAGGCTACACTTGACAAAAATAAAGTTTCTTGAGGTTCTAGGGGTGGGGGGCTACACTTGACAAAAGTGAAGTTTCTTGAGGTTCTAGGAGTTGTGGGCTTCACTTGACAAAAATGAAGTTTCTCGATGTTCTAGGAGTTGGGGGCTACACTTGACAAAAATAAAGTTTCTTGAGGTTCTAGGAGATGGGGGGCGGTACACTTGACAAAAATAAAGTTTCTTGAGGTTCTAGGGGTTGGGGGCTACACTTGACAAAAATGAAGTTTCTTGAGGTTCTAGGAGTCGGGGAGCTACACTTGACAAAAATGAAGTTTCTTGAGGTTCTAGGAGTTGGGAGCTACACTTGACAAGAGTGAAGTTTCTTGAGGTTATAGGAGTCGGGGGTGTTGCTACACTATACAAAAATGAACTTTCTTGGGGTTCTAGGAGTTGGTGGCTACACTTGACAAAAATGAAGTTTCTTGAGGTTCTAGGAGTTGGTGGCTACACTTGACAAAAATGAAGTTTCTTGAGGTTCTAGGAGCCGAGGAGGCTACACTTGACAAAAATGAAGTTTTTTGAGGTTCTAGGGGTTGGGTGCTACACTTGACAAAAATGAAGTTTCTTGAGGTTCTAGGAATTGGGGCTACACTTGACAAAAATGAAGTTTCTTGAGGTTCTAGGAATTGGGGTACACTTGACAAAAATGAAGTTTCTTGAGGTTCTAGGAATTGGGGCTACACTTGACAAAAATGAAGTTTTTTGAGGTTCTAGGGGTTGGGTGCTACACTTGACAAAAATGAAGTTTCTTGAGGTTCTAGGAATTGGGGCTACACTTGACAAAAATGAAGTTTCTTGAGGTTCTAGGAATTGGGGCTACACTTGACAAAAATGAAGTTTTTTGAGGTTCTAGGGGTTGGGTGCTACACTTGACAAAAATGAAGTTTCTTGAGGTTCTAGGAGTCGGGGGGTGTTGCTACACTATACAAAAATGAACTTTCTTGGGGTTCTAGGAGTTGGTGGCTACACTTGACAAAAATGAAGTTTCTTGAGGTTCTAGGAGTCGGGGGGGAGGCTACACTTGACAAAAATAAAGTTACTTGAGGTTCTAGGGGTGGGGGGCTACACTTGACAAAAGTGAAGTTTCTTGAGGTTCTAGGAGTTGTGGGCTTCACTTGACAAAAATGAAGTTTCTCGATGTTCTAGGAGTTGGGGGCTACACTTGACAAAAATAAAGTTTCTTGAGGTTCTAGGAGATGGGGGGCGGTACACTTGACAAAAATAAAGTTTCTTGAGGTTCTAGGGGTTGGGGGCTACACTTGACAAAAATGAAGTTTCTTGAGGTTCTAGGAGTCGGGGAGCTACACTTGACAAAAATGAAGTTTCTTGAGGTTCTAGGAGTTGGGAGCTACACTTGACAAGAGTGAAGTTTCTTGAGGTTCTAGGAGTTGGGGGCTACACTTGAGAAAAATGAAGTTTCTTGAGGTTATAGGAGTCGGGGGTGTTGCTACACTATACAAAAATGAACTTTCTTGGGGTTCTAGGAGTTGGTGGCTACACTTGACAAAAATGAAGTTTCTTGAGGTTCTAGGAGTCGGTGGGCTACACTTGACAAAAATGAAGATTCTTGAGGTTCTAGGAGTTGGGGGCTATACTTGACAAAAATGAGGTTTCTTGAGGTTCTAGGATTTGGGGGCTACACTTGACATAAATGAAGTTTCTTGAGGTTCTAGGATTTGGGAGCTACACTTGACAGAAATGAAGTTTCTTGAGGTTGTAGGGGTGGGGGGCTACACTTGACAAAAATGAAGTTTCTTGAGGTTCTAGGAGATGGGGGTCTACACTTGACAAAAATGAAGTATCTTGAGGTTCTAGGAGTTGGGGGGCTACACTTGACAAAAATAAAGTTTCTTGAGGTTCTAGGAGATGGGGGCTACACTTGACAAAAATAAAGTTTCTTGAGGTTGTAGGAGTTGGGGGCTACACTTGACAAAAATGAAGTATCTTGATGTTCTAGGAGTTGGGGGCTACACTTGACAAAAATGAAGTATCTTGATGTTCTAGGAGATGGGGGTCTACACTTGACAAAAATGAAGTATCTTGAGGTTCTAGGAGTTGGGGGGCTACACTTGACAAAAATAAAGTTTCTTGAGGTTGTAGGAGTTGGGGGCTACACTTGACAAAAATGAAGTATCTTGATGTTCTAGGAGTTGGAGGGCTACACTTGACAAAAGTGAAGTTTCTTGAGGTTCTAGGAGTTGGGGGCTACACTTGAGAAAAATGAAGTTTCTTGAAGTTATAGGAGTTGGAGGGCTACACTTGACAAAAATGATGTTTCTTGAGGTTCTAGGAGTTGGGGGGGCTACACTTGACAAAAATGAAGTTTCTTGAGGTTCTAGGAGTTGGGGGGGCTACACTTGACAAAAATAAAGTTTCTTGAGGTTCTAGGAATTGGGGCTACGCTTGACAAAAATGAAGTTTCTTGAGGTTCTAGGAGTTGGGCCTACACTTGACAAAAATGAAGTTTCTTGAGGTTCTAGGAGTCGGGGGCTACACTTGACAAAAATGAAGTTTCTTGAGGTTCTAGGAGTCGGGGGGTGTTGCTACACTATACAAAAATGAACTTTCTTGGGGTTCTAGGAGTTGGTGGCTACACTTGACAAAAATCAAGTTTCTTGAGGTTCTAGGAGTCGGGGGGGGAGGCTACACTTGACAAAAATAAAGTTTCTTGAGGTTCTAGGGGTGGGGGGCTACACTTGACAAAAGTGAAGTTTCTTGAAGTTCTAGGAGTTGTGGGCTTCACTTGACAAAAATGAAGTTTCTCGATGTTCTAGGAGTTGGGGGCTACACTTGACAAAAATAAAGTTTCTTGAGGTTCTAGGAGATGGGGGGGGGGGGGTACACTTGACAAAAATAAAGTTTCTTGAGGTTCTAGGGGTTGGGGGCTACACTTGACAAAAATGAAGTTTCTTGAGGTTCTAGGAGTCGGGGAGCTACACTTGACAAAAATGAAGTTTCTTTAGGTTCTAGGAGTTGGGAGCTACACTTGACAAGAGTGAAGTTTCTTGAGGTTCTAGGAGTTGGGGGCTACACTTGAGAAAAATGAAGTTTCTTGAGGTTATAGGAGTCGGGGGGTGTTGCTACACTATACAAAAATGAACTTTCTTGGGGTTCTAGGAGTTGGTGGCTACACTTGACAAATATGAAGTTTCTTGAGGTTCTAGGAGTCGGGGGGGGAGGCTACACTTGACAAAAATAAAGTTTCTTGAGGTTGTAGGGGTGGGGGGCTACACTTGAGAAAAGTGAAGTTTCTTGAGGTTCTAGGAGTTGTGGGCTTCACTTGACAAAAATGAAGTTTCTCGATGTTCTAGGAGTTGGGTGCTACACTTGAGAAAAATTAAGTTTCTTGAGGTTATAGGAGTCGGGGGGTGTTGCTACACTATACAAAAATGAACTTTCTTGGGGTTCTAGGAGTCGGTGGGCTACACTTGACAAAAATGAAGATTCTTGAGGTTCTAGGAGTCGGGCGCTATACTTGACAAAAATGAAGTTTCTTGAGGTTCTAGGATTTGGGGGCTACACTTGACAAAAATAAAGTTTCTTGACGTTCTAGGAGTCGGGGGCTACACTTGACAAAAATGAAGTTTCTTGAGGTTGTAGGGGTGGGGGGCTACACTTGACAAAAATGAAGTTTCTTGAGGTTCTAGGAGATGGGGGTCTACACTTGACAAAAATAAAGTTTCTTGAGGTTGTAGGAGTTGGCGGCTACACTTGACAAAAATGAAGTTTCTTGAGGTTCTAGGAGTCGGGGAGCTACACTTGACAAAAATGAAGTTTCTTTAGGTTCTAGGAGTTGGGAGCTACACTTGACAAAAGTGAAGTTTCTTGAGGTTCTAGGAGTTGGGGGCTACACTTGAGAAAAATGAAGTTTCTTGAGGTTCTAGGAATTGGGGCTACACTTGACAAAAATGAAGTTTCTTGAGGTTCTAGGAGTCGGGAGGTGTTGCTACACTATACAAAAATGAACTTTCTTGGGGTTCTAGGAGTTGGAGGCTACACTTGACAAAAATGAAGTTTCTTGAGGTTCTAGGAATCGGTGGGCTACACTTGACAAAAATGAAGATTCTTGAGGTTCTAGGAGTCGGGGGCTATACTTGACAAAAATGAAGTTTCTTGAGGTTCTAGGATTTGGGGGCTACACTTGACAAAAATGAAGTTTCTTGAGGTTCTAGGATTTGGGAGCTACACTTGACAGAAATGAAGTTTCTTGAGGTTGTAGGGGTGGGGGGCTACACTTGACAAAAATGAAGTTTCTTGAGGTTGTAGGGGTGGGTGGCTACACTTGACAAAAGTGAAGTTTCTTGAGGTTCTAGGAGTTGTGGGCTTCACTTGACAAAAATGAAGTTTCTCGATGTTCTAGGAGTTGGGGGCTACACTTGACAAAAATAAAGTTTCTTGCGGTTCTAGGAGATGGGGGCTACACTTGACAAAAATGAAGTTTCTTGAGGTTCTAGGAGTTGGGGGCTACACTTGCCAAAAATGAAGTTTCTTGAGGTTGTAGGAGTTGGGAACTACACTTGACAACAGTGAAGTTTCTTGAGGTTCTAGGAGTTGGGGGCTACACTTGAGAAAAATGAAGTTTCTTGACGTTCTAGGAGTTGGGGGGCTACACTTGACAAAAGTGAAGTTTCTTGAGGTTCTAGGAGATGGGGGGCTACACTTGACAAAAATGAAGTTTCTTGAGGTTCTAGGAGTCGGGGAGCTACACTTGACAAAAATGAAGTTTCTTTAGGTTCTAGGATTTGGGAGCTACACTTGACAAAAGTGAAGTTTCTTGAGGTTCTAGGAGTTGGGGGCTACACTTGAGAAAAATGAAGTTTCTTGAGGTTCTAGGAATTGGGGCTACACTTGACAAAAATGAAGTTTCTTGAGGTTCTAGGAGTCGGGAGGTGTTGCTACACTATACAAAAATGAACTTTCTTGGGGTTCTAGGAGTTGGAGGCTACACTTGACAAAAATGAAGTTTCTTGAGGTTCTAGGAATCGGTGGGCTACACTTGACAAAAATGAAGATTCTTGAGGTTCTAGGAGTCGGGGGCTATACTTGACAAAAATGAAGTTTCTTGAGGTTCTAGGATTTGGGGGCTACACTTGACAAAAATGAAGTTTCTTGAGGTTCTAGGATTTGGGAGCTACACTTGACAGAAATGAAGTTTCTTGAGGTTGTAGGGGTGGGGGGCTACACTTGACAAAAATGAAGTTTCTTGAGGTGGTAGGGGTGGGTGGCTACACTTGACAAAAGTGAAGTTTCTTGAGGTTCTAGGAGTTGTGGGCTTCACTTGACAAAAATGAAGTTTCTCGATGTTCTAGGAGTTGGGGGCTACACTTGACAAAAATAAAGTTTCTTGCGGTTCTAGGAGATGGGGGCTACACTTGACAAAAATGAAGTTTCTTGAGGTTCTAGGAGTTGGGGGCTACACTTGCCAAAAATGAAGTTTCTTGAGGTTGTAGGAGTTGGGAACTACACTTGACAACAGTGAAGTTTCTTGAGGTTCTAGGAGTTGGGGGCTACACTTGAGAAAAATGAAGTTTCTTGACGTTCTAGGAGTTGGGGGGCTACACTTGACAAAAGTGAAGTTTCTTGAGGTTCTAGGAGTTGGGGGCTACACTTGAGAAAAATGAAGTTTCTTGAGGTTATAGGAGATGGAGGGCTACACTTGACAAAAATGATGTTTCTTGAGGTTCTAGGAGTTGGGGGGCTACACTTGACAAAAATGAAGTTTTTTGAGGTTCTAGGGGTTGGGTGCTACACTTGACAAAAATGAAGTTTCTTGAGGTTCTAGGAATTGGGGCTACACTTGACAAAAATGAAGTTTCTTGAGGTTCTAGGAGTTGAGGGGTGTTGCTACACTATACAAAAATGAACTTTCTTGGGGTTCTAGGAGTTGGTGGCTACACTTGACAAAAATGAAGTTTCTTGAGGTTCTAGGAGTCGGTGGGCTACACTTGACAAAAATGAAGATTCTTGAGGTTCTAGGAGTAGGGGGCTATACTTGACAAAAATGAAGTTTCTTGAGGTTCTAGGATTTGGGGGCTACACTTGACAAAAATGAAGTTTCTTGAGGTTCTAGGATTTGGGAGCTACACTTGACAGAAATGAAGTTTCTTGAGGTTGTAGGGGTGGGGGGCTACACTTGACAAAAATGAAGTTTCTTGAGGTTCTAGGAGATGGGGGTCAACACTTGACAAAAATGAAGTTTCTTGACGTTGTAGGAGTTGGGGGTTACACTTGACAAAAATGAAGTTTCTTGATGTTCTAGGAGTTGGAGGGCTACACTTGACAAAAGTGAAGTTTCTTGAGGTTCTAGGAGTTGGGGGCTACACTTGAGAAAAATGAAGTTTCTTGAAGTTATAGGAGTTGGAGGGCTACACTTGACAAAAATGATGTTTCTTGAGGTTCTAGGAGTTGGGGGGCTACACTTGACAAAAATAAAGTTTCTTGAGGTTCTAGGAGATGGGGGCTACACTTGACAAAAATAAAGTTTCTTGAGGTTGTAGGAGTTGGGGGCTACACTTGACAAAAATGAAGTTTCTTGAGGTTCTAGGAGTTGGGGGGCTACACTTGAGAAAAATGAAGTTTCTTGAGGTTCTAGGAGTTGGGGGGCTACACTTGACAAAAATGAAGTTTCTTGAGGTTCTAGGGGTTGGAGGGCTACACTTGACAAAAGTGAAGTTTCTTGAGGTTCTAGGAGTTGGGGGGCTACACTTGAGAAAAATGAAGTTTCTTGAAGTTATAGGAGTTGGAGGGCTACACTTGACAAAAATGATGTTTCTTGAGGTTCTAGGAGTTGGGGGGCTACACTTGACAAAAGTGAAGTTTCTTGAGGTTCTAGGAGTTGGGGGCTACACTTGAGAAAAATGAAGTTTCTTGAAGTTATAGGAGTTGGAGGGCTACACTTGACAAAAATGATGTTTCTTGAGGTTCTAGGAGTTGGGGGGCTACACTTGAGAAAAATGAAGTTTCTTGAAGTTATAGGAGTTGGAGGGCTACACTTGACAAAAATGATGTTTCTTGAGGTTCTAGGAGCCGAGGAGGCTACACTTGACAAAAATGAAGTTTCTTTAGGTTCTAGGAGATGGGGGCTACACTTGACAAAAATAAAGTTTCTTGAGGTTGTAGGGGTGGGTGGCTACACTTCACAAAAATGAAGTTTCTTGAGGTTCTAGGAGTTGGGGGGCTACACTTGACAAAAATGAAGTTTCTTGAGGTTCTAGGAGTTGGGAGCTACACTTGACAAAAATGAAGCTTCTTGAGGTTCTAGGGGTTGGAGGGCTACACTTGACAAAAATGAAGCTTCTTGAGGTTCTAGGAGCCGAGGAGGCTACACTTGCCAAAAATGAAGTTTCTTTAGGTTCTAGGAGTTGGGGCTACACTTGACAAAAATAAAGTTTCTTGAGGTTCTAGGAGTTGGGGGGCTACACTTGACAAAAATAAAGTTTCTTGAGGTTCTAGGAGATGGGGGCTACACTTGACAAAAATAAAGTTTCTTGAGGTTGTAGGAGTTGGGGGCTACACTTGACAAAAATGAAGTTTCTTCATGTTCTAGGAGTTGGAGAGCTACACTTGACAAAAGTGAAGTTTCTTGAGGTTCTAGGAGATGGGGGCTACACTTGAGAAAAATGAAGTTTCTTTAGGTTCTAGGAGTTGGGGCTACACTTGACAAAAATGAAGTTTCTTTAGGTTCTAGGAGTTGGGGCTACACTTGACAAAAATAAAGTTTCTTGAGGTTCTAGGAGTTGGGGGGCTACACTTGACAAAAATAAAGTTTCTTGAGGTTCTAGGAGATGGGGGCTACACTTGACAAAAATAAAGTTTCTTGAGGTTGTAGGAGTTGGGGGCTACACTTGACAAAAATGAAGTTTCTTCATGTTCTAGGAGTTGGAGAGCTACACTTGACAAAAGTGAAGTTTCTTGAGGTTCTAGGAGATGGGGGCTACACTTGAGAAAAATGAAGTTTCTTGAGGTTCTAGGAGTTGGGGGCTACACTTGAGAAAAATGAAGTTTCTTGAGGTTCTAGGAGTTGGGGGCTACACTTGAGAAAAGTGAAGTTTCTTGAGGTTCTAGGAGTTGGGGGCTACACTTGAGAAAAATGAAGTTTCTTGAGGTTCTAGGAGTCGGGGGGTGTTGCTACACTATACAAAAATGAACTTTCTTGGGGTTGTAGGAGTTGGTGGCTACACTTGACAAAAATATGAAGTTTCTTGAGGTTCTAGGAGTCGGGGGGCTACACTTGAAAAAAGTGAAGTTTCTTGAGGTTCTAGGAGTCGGGGGCGGAGGCTACACTTGACAAAAATAAAGTTTCTTGAGGTTGTAGGGGTGGGTGGCTACACTTGAAAAAAGTGAAGTTTCTTGAGGTTCTAGGAGTTGTGGGCTTCACTTGACAAAAATGAAGTTTCTCGATGTTCTAGGAGTTGGGGGCTACACTTGTCAAAAATAAAGTTTCTTGCGGTTCTAGGAGTTGGGGGCTACACTTGTCAAAAATAAAGTTTCTTGCGGTTCTAGGAGTTGGGGGCTACACTTGACAAAAATGAAGTTTCTTGAGGTTCTAGGAGTTGGGAACTACACTTGACAAAAGTGAAGTTTCTTGAGGTTCTAGGAGTTGGGGGCTACACTTGAGAAAAATGAAGTTTCTTGATGTTCTAGGAGTTGGGGGGCTACACTTGACAAAAGTGAAGTTTCTTGAGGTTCTAGGGGTTGGGTGCTACACTTGACAAAAATGAAGTTTCTTGAGGTTCTAGGAATTGGGGCTACACTTGACAAAAATGAAGTTTCTTGAGGTTCTAGGAGTTGGGTGGTGTTGCTACACTATACAAAAATGAACTTTGATGGGGTTCTAGGAGTTGGTGGCTACACTTGACAAAAATGAAGTTTCTTGAGGTTCTAGGAGTCAGTGGGCTACACTTGACAAAAATGAAGATTCTTGAGGTTCTAGGAGTAGGGGGCTATACTTGACAAAAATGAAGTTTCTTGAGGTTCTAGGATTTGGGGGCTACACTTCACAAAAATGAAGTTTCTTGAGGTTCTAGGATTTGGGAGCTACACTTGACAGAAATGAAGTTTCTTGAGGTTGTAGGGGTGGGGGGCTACACTTGACAAAAATGAAGTTTCTTGAGGTTCTAGGAGATGGGGGTCTACACTTGACAAAAATGAAGTTTCTTGAGGTTGTAGGAGTTGGGGTTACACTTGACAAAAATGAAGTTTCTTGATGTTCTAGGAGTTGGAGGGCTACACTTGACAAAAGTGAAGTTTCTTGAGGTTCTAGGAGTTGGGGGCTACACTTGAGAAAAATGAAGTTTCTTGAAGTTATAGGAGTTGGAGGGCTACACTTGACAAAAATGATGTTTCTTGAGGTTCTAGGAGTTGGGGGGCTACACTTGACAAAAATAAAGTTTCTTGAGGTTCTAGGAGATGGGGGCTACACTTGACAAAAATAAAATTTCTTGAGGTTGTAGGAGTTGGGGGCTACACTTGACAAAAATGAAGTTTCTTGATGTTCTAGGAGTTGGAGGGCTACACTTGACAAAAATGATGTTTCTTGAAGTTCTAGGAGTTGGAGGGCTACACTTGACAAAAATGATGTTTCTTGAAGTTCTAGGAGTTGGGGGGCTACACTTGACGAAAATGAAGTTTCTTGAGGTTCTAGGAGTTGGGGGGCTACACTTGACAAAAATAAAGTTTCTTGAGGTTCTAGGAGATGGGGGCTACACTTGACAAAAATGAAGTTTCTTGAGGTTCTAGAAATTGGGGCTACACTTGACAAAAATGAAGTTTCTTGAGGTTATAGGAGTTGGAGGGCTACACTTGACAAAAATGAAGTTTCTTGAGGTTCTAGGAGATGGGGGCTACACTTGACAGAAATGAAGTTTCTTGAGGTTCTAGGAGATGGGGGCTACACTTGACAAAAATGAAGTTTCTTGAGGTTCTAGGAGTTGGAGGGCTACACTTGACAAAAATGAAGTTTCTTGAGGTTCTAGGAGATGGGGGCTACACTTGACAGAAATGAAGTTTCTTGAGGTTATAGGAGTTGGAGGGCTACACTTGACAAAAATGAAGTTTCTTGAGGTTCTAGGAGATGGGGCTACACTTGACAGAAATGAAGTTTCTTGAGGTTCTAGGAGATGGGGGCTACACTTGACAGAAATGAAGTTTCTTGAGGTTATAGGAGTTGGAGGGCTACACTTGACAAAAATGAAGTTTCTTGAGGTTCTAGGAGATGGGGCTACACTTGACAGAAATGAAGTTTCTTGAGGTTCTAGGAGTTGGGGCTACACTTGACAAAAATGAAGTTTCTTGAAGTTATAGGAGTCGGGGGCTACACTTGACAAAAATGAAGTTTCTTGAAGTTCTAGGAGTTGGGGCTACACTTGACAAAAATGAAGTTTCTTGAGGTTATAGGAGTTGGAGGGCTACACTTGACAAAAATGAAGTTTCTTGAGGTTCTAGGAGATGGGGCTACACTTGACAAAAATGAAGTTTCTTGAGGTTCTAGGAGTTGGGGCTACACTTGCCAAAAATGAAGTTTCTTGAGGTTCTAGGAGTTGGGGGGCTACTCTTGACAAAAGTGAAGTTTCTTGAGGTTCTAGGAGTTGGGGGCTACACTTGCCAAAAATGAAGTTTCTTGAGGTTCTAGGAGTCGGGGAGCTACACTTGGCAAAAATGAAGTTTCTTTAGGTTCTAGGAGTTGGGAGCTACACTTGACAAAGGTGAAGTTTCTTGAGGTTCTAGGAGTTGGGGGCTACACTTGAAAAAAATGAAGTTTCTTGAGGTTATAGGAGTTGGAGGGCTACACTTGACAAAAATGATGTTTCTTGAGGTTCTAGGAGTTGGGGGGGCTACACTTGACAAAAATGAAGCTTCTTGAGGTTCTAGGAGCCGAGGAGGCTACACTTGACAAAAATGAAGTTTTTTGAAGTTCTAGGGGTTGGGTGCTACACTTGACAAAAATGAAGTTTCTTGAGGTTCTAGGAATTGGGGCTACACTTGACAAAAATTAAGTTTCTTAAGGGTCTAGGAGTCGGGGGGTGTTGCTACACTATACAAAAATGAACTTTCTTGGGGTTCTAGGAGTTGGTGGCTACACTTGACAAAAATGAAGTTTCTTGAGGTTCTAGGAGTCGGTGGGCTACACTTGACAAAAATGAAGATTCTTGAGGTTCTAGGAGTCGGGGGCTATACTTGACAAAAATGAAGTTTCTTGAGGTTCTAGGATTTGGGGGCTACACTTGACAAAAATGAAGTTTCTTGAGGTTCTAGGATTTGGGAGCTACACTTGACAGAAATGAAGTTTCTTGAGGTTGTAGGGGTGGGGGGCTACACTTGACAAAAATGAAGTTTCTTGAGGTTCTAGGAGTTGGGGGCTACACTTGACAAAAATAAAGTTTCTTGAGGTTCTAGGAGATGGGGGCTACACTTGACAAAAATAAAGTTTCTTGAGGTTCTAGGATTTGGGGGCTACACTTGACAAAAATGAAGTTTCTTGAGGTTCTAGGATTTGGGAGCTACACTTGACAGAAATGAAGTTTCTTGAGGTTGTAGGGGTGGGGGGCTACACTTGACAAAAATGAAGTTTCTTGAGGTTCTAGGAGTCGGGGGCTACACTTGACAAAAATAAAGTTTCTTGAGGTTCTAGGAGATGGGGGCTACACTTGACAAAAATAAAGTTTCTTGAGGTTGTAGGAGTTGGGGGCTACACTTGACAAAAATGAAGTTTCTTGATGTTCTAGGAGTTGGAGGGCTACACTTGACAAAAGTGAAGTTTCTTGAGGTTCTAGGAGTTGGGGGCTACACTTGAGAAAAATGAAGTTTCTTGAAGTTATAGGAGTTGGAGGGCTACACTTGACAAAAATGAAGTTTCTTGAGGTTCTAGGAGTTGGGGCTACACTTGCCAAAAATGAAGTTTCTTGAGGTTCTAGGAGTTGGGGGGCTACACTTGACAAAAGTGAAGTTTCTTGAGGTTCTAGGAGTTGGGGGCTACACTTGCCAAAAATGAAGTTTCTTGAGGTTCTAGGAGTCGGGGAGCTACACTTGACAAAAATGAAGTTTCTTTAGGTTCTAGGAGTTGGGAGCTACACTTGACAAAGGTGAAGTTTCTTGAGGTTCTAGGAGTTGGGGGGCTACACTTGACAAAAGTGAAGTTTCTTGAGGTTCTAGGAGTTGGGGGCTACACTTGAGAAAAATGAAGTTTCTTGAGGTTATAGGAGTTGGAGGGCTACACTTGACAAAAATGATGTTTCTTGAGGTTCTAGGAGTTGGGGGGCTACACTTGACAAAAATGAAGCTTCTTGAGGTTCTAGGAGCCGAGGAGGCTACACTTGACAAAAATAAAGTTTCTTGAGGTTGTAGGGGTGGGTGGCTACACTTGAAAAAAGTGAAGTTTCTTGAGGTTCTAGGAGTTGTGGGCTTCACTTGACAAAAATGAAGTTTCTCGATGTTCTAGGAGTTGGGGGCTACACTTGTCAAAAATAAAGTTTCTTGCAGTTCTAGGAGATGGGGGCTACACTTGACAAAAATGAAGTTTCTTGAGGTTCTAGGAGTTGGGAACTACACTTGACAAAAGTGAAGTTTCTTGAGGTTCTAGGAGTTGGGGGCTACACTTGAGAAAAATGAAGTTTCTTGATGTTCTAGGAGTTGGGGGGCTACACTTGACAAAAGTGAAGTTTCTTGAGGTTCTAGGGGTTGGGTGCTACACTTGACAAAAATGAAGTTTCTTGAGGTTCTAGGAATTGGGGCTACACTTGACAAAAATGAAGTTTCTTGAGGTTCTAGGAGTTGGGTGGTGTTGCTACACTATACAAAAATGAACTTTGTTGGGGTTCTAGGAGTTGGTGGCTACACTTGACAAAAATGAAGTTTCTTGAGGTTCTAGGAGTCAGTGGGCTACACTTGACAAAAATGAAGATTCTTGAGGTTCTAGGAGTAGGGGGCTATACTTGACAAAAATGAAGTTTCTTGAGGTTCTAGGATTTGGGGGCTACACTTCACAAAAATGAAGTTTCTTGAGGTTCTAGGATTTGGGAGCTACACTTGACAGAAATGAAGTTTCTTGAGGTTGTAGGGGTGGGGGGCTACACTTGACAAAAATGAAGTTTCTTGAGGTTCTAGGAGATGGGGGTCTACACTTGACAAAAATGAAGTTTCTTGAGGTTGTAGGAGTTGGGGGCTACACTTGACAAAAATGAAGTTTCTTGATGTTCTAGGAGTTGGAGGGCTACACTTGACAAAAATGATGTTTCTTGAAGTTCTAGGAGTTGGAGGGCTACACTTGACAAAAATGATGTTTCTTGAAGTTCTAGGAGTTGGGGGGCTACACTTGACGAAAATGAAGTTTCTTGAGGTTCTAGGAGTTGGGGGGCTACACTTGACAAAAATAAAGTTTCTTGAGGTTCTAGGAGATGGGGGCTACACTTGACAAAAATGAAGTTTCTTGAGGTTCTAGAAATTGGGGCTACACTTGACAAAAATGAAGTTTCTTGAGGTTATAGGAGTTGGAGGGCTACACTTGACAAAAATGAAGTTTCTTGAGGTTCTAGGAGATGGGGGCTACACTTGACAGAAATGAAGTTTCTTGAGGTTATAGGAGTTGGAGGGCTACACTTGACAAAAATGAAGTTTCTTGAGGTTCTAGGAGATGGGGGCTACACTTGACAGAAATGAAGTTTCTTGAGGTTCTAGGAGTTGGGGCTACACTTGACAAAAATGAAGTTTCTTGAAGTTATAGGAGTCGGGGGCTACACTTGACAAAAATGAAGTTTCTTGAAGTTCTAGGAGTTGGGGCTACACTTGACAAAAATGAAGTTTCTTGAGGTTATAGGAGTTGGAGGGCTACACTTGACAAAAATGAAGTTTCTTGAGGTTCTAGGAGATGGGGCTACACTTGACAAAAATGAAGTTTCTTGAGGTTCTAGGAGTTGGGGCTACACTTGCCAAAAATGAAGTTTCTTGAGGTTCTAGGAGTTGGGGGGCTACTCTTGACAAAAGTGAAGTTTCTTGAGGTTCTAGGAGTTGGGGGCTACACTTGCCAAAAATGAAGTTTCTTGAGGTTCTAGGAGTCGGGGAGCTACACTTGGCAAAAATGAAGTTTCTTTAGGTTCTAGGAGTTGGGAGCTACACTTGACAAAGGTGAAGTTTCTTGAGGTTCTAGGAGTTGGGGGGCTACACTTGACAAAAGTGAAGTTTCTTGAGGTTCTAGGAGTTGGGGGGGCTACACTTGACAAAAATGATGTTTCTTTAGGTTCTAGGAGTTGGGAGCTACACTTGACAAAGGTGAAGTTTCTTGAGGTTCTAGGAGTTGGGGGGCTACACTTGACAAAGGTGAAGTTTCTTGAGGTTCTAGGAGTTGGGGGGCTACACTTGACAAAGGTGAAGTTTCTTGAGGTTCTAGGAGTTGGGGAGCTACACTTGACAAAAATGATGTTTCTTGAGGTTCTAGGAGTTGGGGGGGCTACACTTGACAAAAATGAAGCTTCTTGAGGTTCTAGGAGCCGAGGAGGCTACACTTGACAAAAATGAAGTTTTTTGAAGTTCTAGGGGTTGGGTGCTACACTTGACAAAAATGAAGTTTCTTGAGGTTCTAGGAATTGGGGCTACACTTGACAAAAATTAAGTTTCTTAAGGGTCTAGGAGTCGGGGGGTGTTGCTACACTATACAAAAATGAACTTTCTTGGGGTTCTAGGAGTTGGTGGCTACACTTGACAAAAATGAAGTTTCTTGAGGTTCTAGGAGTCGGTGGGCTACACTTGACAAAAATGAAGATTCTTGAGGTTCTAGGAGTCGGGGGCTATACTTGACAAAAATGAAGTTTCTTGAGGTTCTAGGATTTGGGGGCTACACTTGACAAAAATGAAGTTTCTTGAGGTTCTAGGATTTGGGAGCTACACTTGACAGAAATGAAGTTTCTTGAGGTTGTAGGGGTGGGGGGCTACACTTGACAAAAATGAAGTTTCTTGAGGTTCTAGGAGTTGGGGGGCTACACTTGACAAAAATAAAGTTTCTTGAGGTTCTAGGAGATGGGGGCTACACTTGACAAAAATAAAGTTTCTTGAGGTTGTAGGAGTTGGGGGCTACACTTGACAAAAATGAAGTTTCTTGATGTTCTAGGAGTTGGAGGGCTACACTTGACAAAAGTGAAGTTTCTTGAGGTTCTAGGAGTTGGGGGCTACACTTGAGAAAAATGAAGTTTCTTGAAGTTATAGGAGTTGGAGGGCTACACTTGACAAAAATGAAGTTTCTTGAGGTTCTAGGAGATGGGGCTACACTTGACAAAAATGAAGTTTCTTGAGGTTCTAGGAGTTGGGGCTACACTTGCCAAAAATGAAGTTTCTTGAGGTTCTAGGAGTTGGGGGGCTACACTTGACAAAAGTGAAGTTTCTTGAGGTTCTAGGAGTTGGGGGCTACACTTGCCAAAAATGAAGTTTCTTGAGGTTCTAGGAGTCGGGGAGCTACACTTGACAAAAATGAAGTTTCTTTAGGTTCTAGGAGTTGGGAGCTACACTTGACAAAGGTGAAGTTTCTTGAGGTTCTAGGAGTTGGGGGGCTACACTTGACAAAAGTGAAGTTTCTTGAGGTTCTAGGAGTTGGGGGCTACACTTGAGAAAAATGAAGTTTCTTGAGGTTATAGGAGTTGGAGGGCTACACTTGACAAAAATGATGTTTCTTGAGGTTCTAGGAGTTGGGGGGCTACACTTGACAAAAATGAAGCTTCTTGAGGTTCTAGGGGTTGGGTGCTACACTTGACAAAAATGAAGTTTCTTGAGGTTCTAGGAATTGGGGCTACACTTGACAGAAATGAAGTTTCTTGAGGTTGTAGGGGTGGGGGGCTACACTTGACAAAAATGAAGTTTCTTGAGGTTCTAGGAGTTGGGGGGCTACACTTGACAAAAATAAAGTTTCTTGAGGTTCTAGGAGATGGGGGCTACACTTGACAAAAATAAAGTTTCTTGAGGTTGTAGGAGTTGGGGGCTACACTTGAGAAAAATGAAGTTTCTTGAAGTTATAGGAGTTGGAGGGCTACACTTGACAAAAATGAAGTTTCTTGAGGTTATAGGAGTTGGAGGGCTACACTTGACAAAAATGAAGTTTCTTGAGGTTATAGGAGTTGGAGGGCTACACTTGACAAAAATGAAGTTTCTTGAGGTTCTAGGAGTCGGGGGCTACACTTGACAAAAATGAAGTTTCTTTAGGTTCTAGGAGTTGGGGCTACACTTGCCAAAAATGAAGTTTCTTGAGGTTCTAGGAGTCGGGGGCTACACTTGACAAAAATGAAGTTTCTTGAGGTTATAGGAGTTGGAGGGCTACACTTGACAAAAATGAAGTTTCTTGAGGTTCTAGGAGATGGGGCTACACTTGACAAAAATGAAGTTTCTTGAGGTTCTAGGAGTTGGGGCTACACTTGCCAAAAATGAAGTTTCTTGAGGTTCTAGGAGTTGGGGGCTACACTTGACAAAAGTGAAGTTTCTTGAGGTTCTAGGAGTTGGGGCCTACACTTGCCAAAAATGAAGTTTCTTGAGGTTCTAGGAGTCGGGGAGCTACACTTGACAAAAATGAAGTTTCTTTAGGTTCTAGGAGTTGGGAGCTACACTTGACAAAAATGAAGTTTCTTTAGGTTCTAGGAGTTGGGAGCTACACTTGACAAAGGTGAAGTTTCTTGAGGTTCTAGGAGTTGGGGGCTACACTTGACAAAAGTGAAGTTTCTTGAGGTTCTAGGAGTTGGGGCCTACACTTGCCAAAAATGAAGTTTCTTGAGGTTCTAGGGGTTGGGTGCTACACTTGACAAAAATGAAGTTTCTTTAGGTTCTAGGAGTTGGGGCTACACTTGACAAAAATGAACTTTCTTGGGGTTCTAGGAGTTGGTGGCTACACTTGACAAAAATGAAGTTTCTTGAGGTTCTAGGAGTCGGTGGGCTACACTTGACAAAAATGAAGATTCTTGAGGTTCTAGGAGTCGGGGGCTACACTTGACAAAAATGAAGTTTCTTGAGGTTCTACAATTTGGGGGCTACACTTGACAAAAATGAAGTTTCTTGAGGTTCTAGGATTTGGGAGCTACACTTGACAGAAATGAAGTTTCTTGAGGTTCTAGGATTTGGGAGCTACACTTGACAGAAATGAAGTTTCTTGAGGTTGTAGGGGTGCGGGCTACACTTGACAAAAATGAAGTTTCTTGAGGTTCTAGGAGATGGGGGTCTACACTTGACAAAAATGAAGTTTCTTGAGGTTCTAGGAGTTGGGGGGCTACACTTGACAAAAATGAAGTTTCTTGAGGTTCTAGGAGTCGGGGAGCTACACTTGACAAAAATGAAGTTTCTTGAGGTTCTACAATTTGGGGGCTACACTTGACAAAAATGAAGTTTCTTGAGGTTCTAGGATTTGGGAGCTACACTTGACAGAAATGAAGTTTCTTGAGGTTCTAGGATTTGGGAGCTACACTTGACAGAAATGAAGTTTCTTGAGGTTGTAGGGGTGCGGGCTACACTTGACAAAAATGAAGTTTCTTGAGGTTCTAGGAGATGGGGGTCTACACTTGACAAAAATGAAGTTTCTTGAGGTTCTAGGAGTTGGGGGGCTACACTTGACAAAAATGAAGTTTCTTGAGGTTCTAGGAGTCGGGGAGCTACACTTGACAAAAATGAAGTTTCTTTAGGTTCTAGGAGTTGGGAGCTACACTTGACAAAGGTGAAGTTTCTTGAGGTTCTAGGGGTTGGGGGGCTACACTTGACAAAAGTGAAGTTTCTTGAGGTTCTAGGAGTTGGGGGCTACACTTGAGAAAAATGAAGTTTCTTGAGGTTATAGGAGTTGGAGGGCTACACTTGACAAAAATGATGTTTCTTGAGGTTCTAGGAGTTGGGGGGCTACACTTGACAAAAATGAAGCTTCTTGAGGTTCTAGGAGCCGAGGAGGCTACACTTGACAAAAATGAAGTTTTTTGAGGTTCTAGGAGTTGGGGCCTACACTTGCCAAAAATGAAGTTTCTTGAGGTTCTAGGAGTCGGGGAGCTACACTTGAC
This sequence comes from Eledone cirrhosa, assembly GCA_964016885.1. Taxonomy (NCBI): domain Eukaryota; kingdom Metazoa; phylum Mollusca; class Cephalopoda; order Octopoda; family Eledonidae; genus Eledone; species Eledone cirrhosa. The sequence continues at coordinate 34,286,305 of OZ024740.1, read as the reverse complement.
AAAAATGAAGTTTCTTTAGGTTCTAGGAGTTGGGAGCTACACTTGACAAAAATGAAGTTTCTTTAGGTTCTAGGAGTTGGGAGCTACACTTGACAAAGGTGAAGTTTCTTGAGGTTCTAGGATTTGGGGGCTACACTTGACAAAAGTGAAGTTTCTTGAGGTTCTAGGAGTTGGGGCCTACACTTGCCAAAAATGAAGTTTCTTGAGGTTCTAGGGGTTGGGTGCTACACTTGACAAAAATGAAGTTTCTTGAGGTTCTAGGAATTGGGGCTACACTTGACAAAAATGAAGTTTCTTGAGGTTCTAGGAGTCGGCGGGTGTTGCTACACTATACAAAAATGAACTTTCTTGGGGTTCTAGGAGTTGGTGGCTACACTTGACAAAAATGAAGTTTCTTGAGGTTCTAGGAGTCGGTGGGCTACACTTGACAAAAATGAAGATTCTTGAGGTTCTAGGAGTCGGGGGCTACACTTGACAAAAATGTAGTTTCTTGAGGTTCTACAATTTGGGGGCTACACTTGACAAAAATGAAGTTTCTTGAGGTTCTAGGATTTGGGAGCTACACTTGACAGAAATGAAGTTTCTTGAGGTTGTAGGGGTGCGGGCTACACTTGACAAAAATGAAGTTTCTTGAGGTTCTAGGAGATGGGGGTCTACACTTGACAAAAATGAAGTTTCTTGAGGTTCTAGGAGTTGGGGGGCTACACTTGACAAAAATGAAGTTTCTTGAGGTTCTAGGAGTCGGGGAGCTACACTTGACAAAAATGAAGTTTCTTTAGGTTCTAGGAGTTGGGAGCTACACTTGACAAAGGTGAAGTTTCTTGAGGTTCTAGGGGTTGGGGGGCTACACTTGACAAAAGTGAAGTTTCTTGAGGTTCTAGGAGTTGGGGGCTACACTTGAGAAAAATGAAGTTTCTTGAGGTTATAGGAGTTGGAGGGCTACACTTGACAAAAATGATGTTTCTTGAGGTTCTAGGAGTTGGGGGGCTACACTTGACAAAAATGAAGCTTCTTGGGGTTCTAGGAGCCGAGGAGGCTACACTTGACAAAAATGAAGTTTTTTGAGGTTCTAGGGGTTGGGTGCTACACTTGACAAAAATGAAGTTTCTTGAGGTTCTAGGAATTGGGGCTACACTTGACAAAAATGAAGTTTCTTGAGGTTCTAGGAATTGGGGTACACTTGACAAAAATGAAGTTTCTTGAGGTTCTAGGAATTGGGGCTACACTTGACAAAAATGAAGTTTTTTGAGGTTCTAGGGGTTGGGTGCTACACTTGACAAAAATGAAGTTTCTTGAGGTTCTAGGAATTGGGGGGGCTGCACTTGACAAAAATGAAGCTTCTTGAGGTTCTAGGAGTCGGTGGGCTACACTTGACAAAAATGAAGATTCTTGAGGTTCTAGGAGTCGGGGGCTACACTTGACAAAAATGAAGTTTCTTGAGGTTCTAGGATTTGGGAGGTACACTTGACAGAAATGAAGTTTCTTGAGGTTGTAGGGGTGCGGGCTACACTTGACAAAAATGAAGTTTCTTGAGGTTCTAGGAGATGGGGGTCTACACTTGACAAAAATGAAGTTTCTTGAGGTTCTAGGAGTTGGGGGGCTACACTTGACAAAAATGAAGTTTCTTGAGGTTCTAGGAGTTGGGGCTACACTTGCCAAAAATGAAGTTTCTTGAGGTTCTAGGAGTTGCGGGCTACACTTGACAAAAGTGAAGTTTCTTGAGGTTCTAGGAGTTGGGGGGCTACACTTGACAAAAGTGAAGTTTCTTGAGGTTCTAGGAGTTGGGGGCTACACTTGAGAAAAATGAAGTTTCTTGAGGTTATAGGAGTTGGAGGGCTACACTTGACAAAAATGATGTTTCTTGAGGTTCTAGGAGTTGGGGGGGCTGCACTTGACAAAAATGAAGCTTCTTGAGGTTCTAGGAGCCGAGGAGGCTACACTTGACAAAAATGAAGTTTTTTGAAGTTCTAGGGGTTGGGTGCTACACTTGACAAAAATGAAGTTTCTTGAGGTTCTAGGAATTGGGGCTACACTTGACAAAAATGAAGTTTCTTAAGGTTCTAGGAGTCGGGGGGTGTTGCTACACTATACAAAAATGAGGTTCTAGGAGTTGGGGGGGCTACACTTGACAAAAATGAAGCTTCTTGAGGTTCTAGGAGCCGAGGAGGCTACACTTGACAAAAATGAAGTTTTTTGAAGTTCTAGGGGTTGGGTGCTACACTTGACAAAAATGAAGTTTCTTGAGGTTCTAGGAGATGGGGCTACACTTGACAAAAATGAAGTTTCTTGAGGTTCTAGGAGTTGGGGCTACACTTGCCAAAAATGAAGTTTCTTGAGGTTCTAGGAGTTGGGGGCTACACTTGACAAAAGTGAAGTTTCTTGAGGTTCTAGGAGTTGGGGCCTACACTTGCCAAAAATGAAGTTTCTTGAGGTTCTAGGAGTCGGGGAGCTACACTTGACAAAAATGAAGTTTCTTTAGGTTCTAGGAGTTGGGAGCTACACTTGACAAAGGTGAAGTTTCTTGAGGTTCTAGGAGTTGGGGGGCTACACTTGACAAAAGTGAAGTTTCTTGAGGTTCTAGGAGTTGGGGGCTACACTTGACAAAAATGAAGTTTCTTGAGGTTCTAGGAGATGGGGCTACACTTGACAAAAATGAAGTTTCTTGAGGTTCTAGGAGTTGGGGCTACACTTGCCAAAAATGAAGTTTCTTGAGGTTCTAGGAGTTGGGGGCTACACTTGACAAAAGTGAAGTTTCTTGAGGTTCTAGGAGTTGGGGCCTACACTTGCCAAAAATGAAGTTTCTTGAGGTTCTAGGAGTCGGGGAGCTACACTTGACAAAAATGAAGTTTCTTTAGGTTCTAGGAGTTGGGAGCTACACTTGACAAAGGTGAAGTTTCTTGAGGTTCTAGGAGTTGGGGGGCTACACTTGACAAAAGTGAAGTTTCTTGAGGTTCTAGGAGTTGGGGGCTACACTTGAGAAAAATGAAGTTTCTTGAGGTTATAGGAGTTGGAGGGCTACACTTGACAAAAATGATGTTTCTTGAGGTTCTAGGAGTTGGGGGGCTACACTTGACAAAAATGAAGCTTCTTGAGGTTCTAGGAGCCGAGGAGGCTACACTTGACAAAAATGAAGATTTTTGAGGTTCTAGGGGTTGGGTGCTACACTTGACAAAAATGAAGTTTCTTGAGGTTCTAGGAATTGGGGCTACACTTGACAAAAATGAAGTTTCTTGAGGTTCTAGGAGTCGGGGGGTGTTGCTACACTATACAAAAATGAACTTTCTTGGGGTTCTAGGAGTTGGTGGCTACACTTGACAAAAATGAAGTTTCTTGAGGTTCTAGGAGTCGGTGGGCTACACTTGACAAAAATGAAGATTCTTGAGGTTCTAGGAGTCGGGGGCTACACTTGACAAAAATGAAGTTTCTTGAGGTTCTAGGATTTGGGAGGTACACTTGACAGAAATGAAGTTTCTTGAGGTTGTAGGGGTGCGGGCTACACTTGACAAAAATGAAGTTTCTTGAGGTTCTAGGAGATGGGGGTCTACACTTGACAAAAATGAAGTTTCTTGAGGTTCTAGGAGTTGGGGGGCTACACTTGACAAAAATGAAGTTTCTTGAGGTTCTAGGAGTTGGGGCTACACTTGCCAAAAATGAAGTTTCTTGAGGTTCTAGGAGTTGCGGGCTACACTTGACAAAAGTGAAGTTTCTTGAGGTTCTAGGAGTTGGGGGCTACACTTGACAAAAGTGAAGTTTCTTGAGGTTCTAGGAGTTGGGGGCTACACTTGAGAAAAATGAAGTTTCTTGAGGTTATAGGAGTTGGAGGGCTACACTTGACAAAAATGATGTTTCTTGAGGTTCTAGGAGTTGGGGGGGCTGCACTTGACAAAAATGAAGCTTCTTGAGGTTCTAGGAGCCGAGGAGGCTACACTTGACAAAAATGAAGTTTTTTGAAGTTCTAGGGGTTGGGTGCTACACTTGACAAAAATGAAGTTTCTTGAGGTTCTAGGAATTGGGGCTACACTTGACAAAAATGAAGTTTCTTAAGGTTCTAGGAGTCGGGGGGTGTTGCTACACTATACAAAAATGAGGTTCTAGGAGTTGGGGGGGCTACACTTGACAAAAATGAAGCTTCTTGAGGTTCTAGGAGCCGAGGAGGCTACACTTGACAAAAATGAAGTTTTTTGAAGTTCTAGGGGTTGGGTGCTACACTTGACAAAAATGAAGTTTCTTGAGGTTCTAGGAGATGGGGCTACACTTGACAAAAATGAAGTTTCTTGAGGTTCTAGGAGTTGGGGCTACACTTGCCAAAAATGAAGTTTCTTGAGGTTCTAGGAGTTGGGGGCTACACTTGACAAAAGTGAAGTTTCTTGAGGTTCTAGGAGTTGGGGCCTACACTTGCCAAAAATGAAGTTTCTTGAGGTTCTAGGAGTCGGGGAGCTACACTTGACAAAAATGAAGTTTCTTTAGGTTCTAGGAGTTGAGAGCTACACTTGACAAAGGTGAAGTTTCTTGAGGTTCTAGGAGTTGGGGGGCTACACTTGACAAAAGTGAAGTTTCTTGAGGTTCTAGGAGTTGGGGGCTACACTTGAGAAAAATGAAGTTTCTTGAGGTTATAGGAGTTGGAGGGCTACACTTGACAAAAATGATGTTTCTTGAGGTTCTAGGAGTTGGGGGGCTACACTTGACAAAAATGAAGTTTCTTGAGGTTCTAGGAATTGGGGCTACACTTGACAAAAATGAAGTTTCTTGAGGTTCTAGGAGTCGGGGGGTGTTGCTACACTATACAAAAATGAACTTTCTTGGGGTTCTAGGAGTTGGTGGCTACACTTGACAAAAATGAAGTTTCTTGAGGTTCTAGGAGTCGGTGGGCTACACTTGACAAAAATGAAGATTCTTGAGGTTCTAGGAGTCGGGGGCTACACTTGACAAAAATGAAGTTTCTTGAGGTTCTACGATTTGGGGGCTACACTTGACAAAAATGAAGTTTCTTGAGGTTCTAGGATTTGGGAGCTACACTTGACAGAAATGAAGTTTCTTGAGGTTGTAGGGGTGCGGGCTACACTTGACAAAAATGAAGTTTCTTGAGGTTCTAGGAGATGGGGGTCTACACTTGACAAAAATGAAGTTTCTTGAGGTTCTAGGAGTTGGGGGGCTACACTTGACAAAAATGAAGTTTCTTGAGGTTCTAGGAGTCGGGGAGCTACACTTGACAAAAATGAAGTTTCTTTAGGTTCTAGGAGTTGGGAGCTACACTTGACAAAGGTGAAGTTTCTTGAGGTTCTAGGAGTTGGGGGGCTACACTTGACAAAAGTGAAGTTTCTTGAGGTTCTAGGAGTTGGGGGCTACACTTGAAAAAAATGAAGTTTCTTGAGGTTATAGGAGTTGGAGGGCTACACTTGACAAAAATGATGTTTCTTGAAGTTCTAGAAGTTGGGGGGGTTACACTTGACAAAAATGAAGCTTCTTGAGGTTCTAGGAGCCGAGGAGGCTACACTTGACAAAAATGAAGTTTTTTGAAGTTCTAGGGGTTGGGTGCTACACTTGACAAAAATGAAGTTTCTTGAGGTTCTAGGAGATGGGGCTACACTTGCCAAAAATGAAGTTTCTTGAGGTTCTAGGAGTTGGGGGCTACACTTGACAAAAGTGAAGTTTCTTGAGGTTCTAGGAGTTGGGGCCTACACTTGCCAAAAATGAAGTTTCTTGAGGTTCTAGGAGTCGGGGAGCTACACTTGACAAAAATGAAGTTTCTTTAGGTTCTAGGAGTTGAGAGCTACACTTGACAAAGGTGAAGTTTCTTGAGGTTCTAGGAGTTGGGGGGCTACACTTGACAAAAGTGAAGTTTCTTGAGGTTCTAGGAGTTGGGGGCTACACTTGAGAAAAATGAAGTTTCTTGAGGTTATAGGAGTTGGAGGGCTACACTTGACAAAAATGATGTTTCTTGAGGTTCTAGGAGTTGGGGGGCTACACTTGACAAAAATGAAGCTTCTTGAGGTTCTAGGAGCCGAGGAGGCTACACTTGACAAAAATGAAGTTTTTTGAGGTTCTAGGGGTTGGGTGCTACACTTGACAAAAATGAAGTTTCTTGAGGTTCTAGGAATTGGGGCTACACTTGACAAAAATGAAGTTTCTTGAGGTTCTAGGAGTCGGGGGGTGTTGCTACACTATACAAAAATGAACTTTCTTGGGGTTCTAGGAGTTGGTGGCTACACTTGACAAAAATGAAGTTTCTTGAGGTTCTAGGAGTCGGTGGGCTACACGAGACAAAAATGAAGATTCTTGAGGTTCTAGGAGTCGGGGGCTACACTTGACAAAAATGAAGTTTCTTGAGGTTGTACGATTTGGGGGCTACACTTGACAAAAATGAAGTTTCTTGAGGTTCTAGGATTTGGGAGCTACACTTGACAGAAATGAAGTTTCTTGAGGTTGTAGGGGTGCGGGCTACACTTGACAAAAATGAAGTTTCTTGAGGTTCTAGGAGATGGGGCTACACTTGACAAAAATGAAGTTTCTTGAGGTTCTAGGAGTTGGGGCTACACTTGCCAAAAATGAAGTTTCTTGAGGTTCTAGGAGTTGGGGGCTACACTTGACAAAAGTGAAGTTTCTTGAGGTTCTAGGAGTTGGGGCCTACACTTGCCAAAAATGAAGTTTCTTGAGGTTCTAGGAGTCGGGGAGCTACACTTGACAAAAATGAAGTTTCTTTAGGTTCTAGGAGTTGGGAGCTACACTTGACAAAGATGAAGTTTCTTGAGGTTCTAGGAGTTGGGGGGCTACACTTGACAAAAGTGAAGTTTCTTGAGGTTCTAGGAGTTGGGGGCTACACTTGAGAAAAATGAAGTTTCTTGAGGTTATAGGAGTTGGAGGGCTACACTTGACAAAAATGATGTTTCTTGAGGTTCTAGGAGTTGGGGGGCTACACTTGACAAAAATGAAGTTTCTTGAGGTTATAGGAGCTGGAGGGCTACACTTGACAAAAATGATGTTTCTTGAGGTTCTAGGAGTTGGGGGCTACACTTGACAAAAGTGAAGTTTCTTGAGGTTCTAGGAGTTGGGGCCTACACTTGCCAAAAATGAAGCTTCTTGAGGTTCTAGGAGCCGAGGAGGCTACACTTGACAAAAATGAAGTTTTTTGAGGTTCTAGGGGTTGGGTGCTACACTTGACAAAAATGAAGTTTCTTGAGGTTCTAGGAATTGGGGCTACACTTGACAAAAATGAAGTTTCTTGAGGTTCTAGGAGTCGGGGGGTGTTGCTACACTATACAAAAATGAACTTTCTTGGGGTTCTAGGAGTTGGTGGCTACACTTGACAAAAATGAAGTTTCTTGAGGTTCTAGGAGTCGGTGGGCTACACTTGACAAAAATGAAGATTCTTGAGGTTCTAGGAGTCGGGGGCTACACTTGACAAAAATGAAGTTTCTTGAGGTTCTACGATTTGGGGGCTACACTTGACAAAAATGAAGTTTCTTGAGGTTCTAGGATTTGGGAGCTACACTTGACAGAAATGAAGTTTCTTGAGGTTGTAGGGGTGCGGGCTACACTTGACAAAAATGAAGTTTCTTGAGGTTCTAGGAGATGGGGGTCTACACTTGACAAAAATGAAGTTTCTTGAGGTTCTAGGAGTTGGGGGGCTACACTTGACAAAAATGAAGTTTCTTGAGGTTCTAGGAGTCGGGGAGCTACACTTGACAAAAATGAAGTTTCTTTAGGTTCTAGGAGTTGGGAGCTACACTTGACAAAGGTGAAGTTTCTTGAGGTTCTAGGAGTTGGGGGGCTACACTTGACAAAAGTGAAGTTTCTTGAGGTTCTAGGAGTTGGGGGCTACACTTGAAAAAAATGAAGTTTCTTGAGGTTATAGGAGTTGGAGGGCTACACTTGACAAAAATGATGTTTCTTGAAGTTCTAGAAGTTGGGGGGGCTACACTTGTCAAAAATGAAGCTTCTTGAGGTTCTAGGAGCCGAGGAGGCTACACTTGACAAAAATGAAGTTTTTTGAAGTTCTAGGGGTTGGGTGCAACACTTGACAAAAATGAAGTTTCTTGAGGTTCTAGGAATTGGGGCTACACTTGACAAAAATGAAGTTTCTTAAGGTTCTAGGAGTCGGGGGGGGTTGCTACACTATACAAAAATGAACTTTCTTGGGGTTCTAGGAGTTGGTGGCTACACTTGATAAAAATGAAGTTTCTTGAGGTTCTAGGAGTCGGTGGGCTACACTTGACAGAAATGAAGATTCTTGAGGTTCTAGGAGTCGGGGGCTACACTTGACAAAAATGAAGTTTCTTGAGGTTCTAGGATTTGGGAGCTACACTTGACAGAAATGAAGTTTCTTGAGGTTGTAGGGGTGGGGGGCTACACTTGACAAAAATGAAGTTTCTTGAGGTTCTAGGAGATGGGGTCTACACTTGACAAAAATGAAGTTTCTTGAGGTTCTAGGAGTTGGGGGGCTACACTTGACAAAAATAAAGTTTCTTGAGGTTCTAGGAGATGGGGGCTACACTTGACAAAAATAAAGTTTCTTGAGGTTGTAGGAGTTGGGGGCTACACTTGACAAAAATGAAGTTTCTTGATGTTCTAGGAGTTGGAGGGCTACACTTGACAAAAGTGAAGTTTCTTGAGGTTCTAGGAGTTGGGGGCTACACTTGAGAAAAATGAAGTTTCTTGAAGTTATAGGAGTTGGAGGGCTACACTTGACAAAAATGAAGTTTCTTGAGGTTCTAGGAGTTGGGGCTACACTTGCCAAAAATGAAGTTTCTTGAGGTCCTAGGAGTTGGAGGGCTACACTTGACAAAAATGAAGTTTCTTGAGGTTCTAGGAGATGGGGCTACACTTGACAAAAATGAAGTTTCTTGAGGTCCTAGGAGTTGGAGGGCTACACTTGACAAAAGTGAAGTTTCTTGAGGTTCTAGGAGTTGGGGCTACACTTGCCAAAATGAAGTTTCTTGAGGTTCTAGGAGTTGGGGGGCTACAATTGACAAAAGTGAAGTTTCTTGAGGTTCTAGGAGTTGGGGGCTACACTTGCCAAAAATGAAGTTTCTTGAGGTCCTAGGAGTTGGAGGGCTACACTTGACAAAAATGAAGTTTCTTGAGGTTCTAGGAGATGGGGGTCTACACTTGACAAAAATGAAGTTTCTTGAGGTTCTAGGAGTTGGGGCTACACTTGCCAAAATGAAGTTTCTTGAGGTTCTAGGAGTTGGGGGGCTACAATTGACAAAAGTGAAGTTTCTTGAGGTTCTAGGAGTTGGGGGCTACACTTGCCAAAAATGAAGTTTCTTTAGGTTCTAGGAGTTGGGAGCTACACTTGACAAAGGTGAAGTTTCTTGAGGTTCTAGGGGTTGGGGGGCTACACTTGACAAAAGTGAAGTTTCTTGAGGTTCTAGGAGTTGGGGGCTACACTTGAGAAAAATGAAGTTTCTTGAGGTTATAGGAGTTGGAGGGCTACACTTGACAAAAATGATGTTTCTTGAGGTTCTAGGAGTTGGGGGGCTACACTTGACAAAAATGAAGCTTCTTGAGGTTCTAGGAGCCGAGGAGGCTACACTTGACAAAAATGAAGTTTTTTGAGGTTCTAGGGGTTGGGTGCTACACTTGACAAAAATGAAGTTTCTTGAGGTTCTAGGAATTGGGGCTACACTTGACAAAAATGAAGTTTCTTGAGGTTCTAGGAGTCGGGGGGTGTTGCTACACTATACAAAAATGAACTTTCTTGGGGTTCTAGGAGTTGGTGGCTACACTTGACAAAAATGAAGTTTCTTGAGGTTCTAGGAGTCGGTGGGCTACACTTGACAAAAATGAAGATTCTTGAGGTTCTAGGAGTCGGGGGCTACACTTGACAAAAATGAAGTTTCTTGAGGTTCTACGATTTGGGGGCTACACTTGACAAAAATGAAGTTTCTTGAGGTTCTAGGATTTGGGAGCTACACTTGACAGAAATGAAGTTTCTTGAGGTTGTAGGGGTGCGGGCTACACTTGACAAAAATGAAGTTTCTTGAGGTTCTAGGAGATGGGGGTCTACACTTGACAAAAATGAAGTTTCTTGAGGTTCTAGGAGTTGGGGGGCTACACTTGACAAAAATGAAGTTTCTTGAGGTTCTAGGAGTCGGGGAGCTACACTTGACAAAAATGAAGTTTCTTTAGGTTCTAGGAGTTGGGAGCTACACTTGACAAAGGTGAAGTTTCTTGAGGTTCTAGGAGTTGGGGGGCTACACTTGACAAAAGTGAAGTTTCTTGAGGTTCTAGGAGTTGGGGGCTACACTTGAAAAAAATGAAGTTTCTTGAGGTTATAGGAGTTGGAGGGCTACACTTGACAAAAATGATGTTTCTTGAAGTTCTAGAAGTTGGGGGGGCTACACTTGACAAAAATGAAGCTTCTTGAGGTTCTAGGAGCCGAGGAGGCTACACTTGACAAAAATGAAGTTTTTTGAAGTTCTAGGGGTTGGGTGCAACACTTGACAAAAATGAAGTTTCTTGAGGTTCTAGGAATTGGGGCTACACTTGACAAAAATGAAGTTTCTTAAGGTTCTAGGAGTCGGGGGGGGGTTGCTACACTATACAAAAATGAACTTTCTTGGGGTTCTAAGAGTTGGTGGCTACACTTGATAAAAATGAAGTTTCTTGAGGTTCTAGGAGTCGGTGGGCTACACTTGACAGAAATGAAGATTCTTGAGGTTCTAGGAGTCGGGGGCTACACTTGACAAAAATGAAGTTTCTTGAGGTTCTAGGATTTGGGAGCTACACTTGACAGAAATGAAGTTTCTTGAGGTTGTAGGGGTGGGGGGCTACACTTGACAAAAATGAAGTTTCTTGAGGTTCTAGGAGATGGGGTCTACACTTGACAAAAATGAAGTTTCTTGAGGTTCTAGGAGTTGGGGGGCTACACTTGACAAAAATAAAGTTTCTTGAGGTTCTAGGAGATGGGGGCTACACTTGACAAAAATAAAGTTTCTTGAGGTTGTAGGAGTTGGGGGCTACACTTGACAAAAATGAAGTTTCTTGATGTTCTAGGAGTTGGAGGGCTACACTTGACAAAAGTGAAGTTTCTTGAGGTTCTAGGAGTTGGGGGCTACACTTGAGAAAAATGAAGTTTCTTGAAGTTATAGGAGTTGGAGGGCTACACTTGACAAAAATGAAGTTTCTTGAGGTTCTAGGAGTTGGGGCTACACTTGCCAAAAATGAAGTTTCTTGAGGTCCTAGGAGTTGGAGGGCTACACTTGACAAAAATGAAGTTTCTTGAGGTTCTAGGAGATGGGGCTACACTTGACAAAAATGAAGTTTCTTGAGGTTCTAGGAGTTGGGGGGCTACAATTGACAAAAGTGAAGTTTCTTGAGGTTCTAGGAGTTGGGGGCTACACTTGCCAAAAATGAAGTTTCTTTAGGTTCTAGGAGTTGGGAGCTACACTTGACAAAGGTGAAGTTTCTTGAGGTTCTAGGGGTTGGGGGGCTACACTTGACAAAAGTGAAGTTTCTTGAGGTTCTAGGAGTTGGGGGCTACACTTGAGAAAAATGAAGTTTCTTGAGGTTATAGGAGTTGGAGGGCTACACTTGACAAAAATGATGTTTCTTGAGGTTCTAGGAGTTGGGGGGCTACACTTGACAAAAATGAAGCTTCTTGAGGTTCTAGGAGCCGAGGAGGCTACACTTGACAAAAATGAAGTTTTTTGAGGTTCTAGGGGTTGGGTGCTACACTTGACAAAAATGAAGTTTCTTGAGGTTCTAGGAATTGGGGCTACACTTGACAAAAATGAAGTTTCTTGAGGTTCTAGGAGTCGGGGGGTGTTGCTACACTATACAAAAATGAACTTTCTTGGGGTTCTAGGAGTTGGTGGCTACACTTGACAAAAATGAAGTTTCTTGAGGTTCTAGGAGTCGGTGGGCTACACTTGACAAAAATGAAGATTCTTGAGGTTCTAGGAGTCGGGGGCTACACTTGACAAAAATGAAGTTTCTTGAGGTTCTAGGATTTGGGAGGTACACTTGACAGAAATGAAGTTTCTTGAGGTTGTAGGGGTGCGGGCTACACTTGACAAAAATGAAGTTTCTTGAGGTTCTAGGAGATGGGGGTCTACACTTGACAAAAATGAAGTTTCTTGAGGTTCTAGGAGTTGGGGGGCTACACTTGACAAAAATGAAGTTTCTTGAGGTTCTAGGAGTTGGGGCTACACTTGCCAAAAATGAAATTTCTTGAGGTTCTAGGAGTTGGGGGGCTACACTTGACAAAAGTGAAGTTTCTTGAGGTTCTAGGAGTTGGGGGGCTACACTTGACAAAAGTGAAGTTTCTTGAGGTTCTAGGAGTTGGGGGCTACACTTGAGAAAAATGAAGTTTCTTGAGGTTCTAGGAGTTGGGGGGGCTACACTTGACAAAAATGAAGCTTCTTGAGGTTCTAGGAGCCGAGGAGGCTACACTTGACAAAAATGAAGTTTTTTGAAGTTCTAGGGGTTGGGTGCTACACTTGACAAAAATGAAGTTTCTTGAGGTTCTAGGAATTGGGGCTACACTTGACAAAAATGAAGTTTCTTAAGGTTCTAGGAGTCGGGGGGTGTTGCTACACTATACAAAAATGAGGTTCTAGGAGTTGGGGGGGCTACACTTGACAAAAATGAAGCTTCTTGAGGTTCTAGGAGCCGAGGAGGCTACACTTGACAAAAATGAAGTTTTTTGAAGTTCTAGGGGTTGGGTGCTACACTTGACAAAAATGAAGTTTCTTGAGGTTCTAGGAGTTGGTGCTACACTTGCCAAAAATGAAGTTTCTTGAGGTTCTAGGAGTTGGGGGGCTACACTTGACAAAAGTGAAGTTTCTTGAGGTTCTAGGAGTTGGGGGCTACACTTGAGAAAAATGAAGTTTCTTGAGGTTATAGGAGTTGGTGGCTACACTTGACAAAAATGAAGTTTCTTGAGGTTCTAGGAGTCGGTGGGCTACACTTGACAAAAATGAAGATTCTTGAGGTTCTAGGAGTCGGGGGCTATACTTGACAAAAATGAATTTTCTTGAGTTTCTAGGATTTGGGGGCTACACTTGACAAAAATGAAGTTTCTTGAGGTTCTAGGATTTGGGAGCTACACTTGACAGAAATGAAGTTTCTTGAGGTTGTAGGGGTGGGGGGCTACACTTGACAAAAATGAAGTTTCTTGAGGTTCTAGGAGATGGGGGTCTACACTTGACAAAAATGAAGTTTCTTGAGGTTCTAGGAGTTGGGGGGGCTACCCTTGACAAAAATAAAGTTTCTTGAGGTTCTAGGAGATGGGGGCTACACTTGACAAAAATAAAGTTTCTTGAGGTTGTAGGAGTTGGGGGCTACACTTGACAAAAATGAAGTTTCTTGATGTTCTAGGAGTTGGAGGGCTACACTTGACAAAAGTGAAGTTTCTTGAGGTTCTAGGAGTTGGAGGCTACACTTGAGAAAAATGAAGTTTCTTGAAGTTATAGGAGTTGGAGGGCTACACTTGACAAAAATGATGTTTCTTGAGGTTCTAGGAGTTGGGGGGCTACACTTGACAAAAATGAAGTTTCTTGAGGTTCTAGGAGTTGGGGTGCTACACTTGACAAAAATAAAGTTTCTTGAGGTTCTAGGAGATGGGGGCTACACTTGTAAAAAATGAAGTTTCTTGAGGTTCTAGGAGTTGGGGCTACACTTGACAAAAAGCAAGTTTCTTGAGGTTATAGGAGTTGGAGGGCTACACTTGACAAAAATCAAGTTTCTTGAGGTTCTAGGAGATGAGTCTACACTTGACAAAAATGAAGTTTCTTGAGGTTATAGGAGTTGGAGGGCTACACTTGACAAAAATCAAGTTTCTTGAGGTTCTAGGAGATGAGTCTACACTTGACAAAAATGAAGTTTCTTGAGGTTCTAGGAGTTGGGGGGCTACACTTGACAAAAATGAAGTTTCTTGAGGTTCTAGGAGTTGGGGTGCTACACTTGACAAAAATAAAGTTTCTTGAGGTTCTAGGAGATGGGGGCTACACTTGTAAAAAATGAAGTTTCTTGAGGTTCTAGGAGTTGGGGCTACACTTGACAAAAAGCAAGTTTCTTGAGGTTATAGGAGTTGGAGGGCTACACTTGACAAAAATCAAGTTTCTTGAGGTTCTAGGAGATGAGTCTACACTTGACAAAAATGAAGTTTCTTGAGGTTATAGGAGTTGGAGGGCTACACTTGACAAAAATCAAGTTTCTTGAGGTTATAGGAGATGGGGGTCTACACTTGACAAAAATGAAGTTTCTTGAGGTTCTAGGAGATGAGTCTACACTTGACAAAAATGAAGTTTCTTGAGGTTCTAGGAGTTGGGGTGCTACACTTGACAAAAATGAAGTTTCTTGAGGTTCTAGGAGATGGGGGTCTACACTTGACAAAAATGAAGTTTCTTGAGGTTCTAGGAGTTGGGGGGCTACACTTGACAAAAATCAAGTTTCTTGAGGTTCTAGGAGATGAGTCTACACTTGACAAAAATGAAGTTTCTTTAGGTTCTAGGAGTTGGGAGCTACACTTGACAAAGGTGAAGTTTCTTGAGGTTCTAGGAGTTGGGGGGCTACACTTGCCAAAAATGAAGTTTTTTGAGGTTCTAGGGGTTGGGTGCTACACTTGAGAAAAATGAAGTTTCTTGAGGTTCTAGGAGTTGGAGGGCTACACTTGACAAAAATCAAGTTTCTTGAGGTTCTAGGAGATGAGTCTACACTTGACAAAAATGAAGTTTCTTTAGGTTCTAGGAGTTGGGAGCTACACTTGACAAAGGTGAAGTTTCTTGAGGTTCTAGGAGTTGGGGGGCTACACTTGCCAAAAATGAAGTTTTTTGAGGTTCTAGGGGTTGGGTGCTACACTTGAGAAAAATGAAGTTTCTTGAGGTTCTAGGAGTTGGAGGGCTACACTTGACAAAAATCAAGTTTCTTGAGGTTCTAGGAGATGAGTCTACACTTGACAAAAATGAAGTTTCTTTAGGTTCTAGGAGTTGGGAGCTACACTTGACAAAGGTGAAGTTTCTTGAGGTTCTAGGAGTTGGGGGGCTACACTTGCCAAAAATGAAGTTTTTTGAGGTTCTAGGGGTTGGGTGCTACACTTGAGAAAAATGAAGTTTCTTGAGGTTCTAGGAGTTGGAGGGCTACACTTGCCAAAAATGAAGTTTTTTGAGGTTCTAGGGGTTGGGTGCTACACTTGAGAAAAATGAAGTTTCTTGAGGTTCTAGGAATTGGGGCTACACTTGACAAAAATGAAGTTTCTTGAGGTTCTAGGATTTGGGAGCTACACTTGACAGAAATGAAGTTTCTTGAGGTTGTAGGGGTGCGGGCTACACTTGACAAAAATGAAGTTTCTTGAGGTTCTAGGAGATGGGGGTCTACACTTGACAAAAATGAAGTTTCTTGAGGTTCTAGGAGTTGGGGGGCTACACTTGACAAAAATAAAGTTTCTTTAGGTTCTAGGAGTTGGGAGCTACACTTGACAAAGGTGAAGTTTCTTGAGGTTCTAGGAGTTGGGGGGCTACACTTGACAAAAGTGAAGTTTCTTGAGGTTCTAGGAGTTGGGGGCTACACTTGAAAAAAATGAAGTTTCTTGAGGTTATAGGAGTTGGAGGGCTACACTTGACAAAAATGATGTTTCTTGAGGTTCTAGAAGTTGGGGGGGCTACACTTGACAAAAATGAAGCTTCTTGAGGTTCTAGGAGCCGAGGAGGCTACACTTGACAAAAATGAAGTTTTTTGAAGTTCTAGGGGTTGGGTGCAACACTTGACAAAAATGAAGTTTCTTGAGGTTCTAGGAATTGGGGCTACACTTGACAAAAATGAAGTTTCTTAAGGTTCTAGGAGTCGGGGGGTGTTGCTACACTATACAAAAATGAACTTTCTTGGGGTTCTAGGAGTTGGTGGCTACACTTGATAAAAATGAAGTTTCTTGAGGTTCTAGGAGTCGGTGGGCTACACTTGACAGAAATGAAGATTCTTGAGGTTCTAGGAGTCGGGGGCTATACTTGACAAAAATGAAGTTTCTTGAGGTTCTAGGATTTGGGGGCTACACTTGACAAAAATGAAGTTTCTTGAGGTTCTAGGATTTGGGAGCTACACTTGACAGAAATGAAGTTTCTTGAGGTTGTAGGGGTGGGGGGCTACACTTGACAAAAATGAAGTTTCTTGAGGTTCTAGGAGATGGGGGTCTACACTTGACAAAAATGAAGTTTCTTGAGGTTCTAGGAGTTGGGGGGCTACACTTGACAAAAATAAAGTTTCTTGAGGTTCTAGGAGATGGGGGGCTACACTTGACAAAAATAAAGTTTCTTGAGGTTCTAGGAGTTGGGGAGCTACACTTGACAAAAATAAAGTTTCTTGAGGTTGTAGGAGTTGGGGGCTACACTTGACAAAAATGAAGTTTCTTGATGTTCTAGGAGTTGGAGGGCTACACTTGACAAAAGTGAAGTTTCTTGAGGTTCTAGGAGTTGGGGGCTACACTTGAGAAAAATGAAGTTTCTTGAAGTTATAGGAGTTGGAGGGCTACACTTGACAAAAATGAAGTTTCTTGAGGTTCTAGGAGATGGGGCTACACTTGACAAAAATGAAGTTTCTTGAGGTTCTAGGAGTTGGGGCTACACTTGCCAAAATGAAGTTTCTTGAGGTTCTAGGAGTTGGGGGGCTACAATTGACAAAAGTGAAGTTTCTTGAGGTTCTAGGAGTTGGGGGCTACACTTGCCAAAAATGAAGTTTCTTGAGGTTCTAGGATTCGGGGAGCTACACTTGACAAAAATGAAGTTTCTTTAGGTTCTAGGAGTTGGGAGCTACACTTGACAAAGGTGAAGTTTCTTGAGGTTCTAGGGGTTGGGGGGCTACACTTGACAAAAGTGAAGTTTCTTGAGGTTCTAGGAGTTGGGGGCTACACTTGAGAAAAATGAAGTTTCTTGAGGTTATAGGAGTTGGAGGGCTACACTTGACAAAAATGATGTTTCTTGAGGTTCTAGGAGTTGGGGGGCTACACTTGACAAAAATGAAGCTTCTTGAGGTTCTAGGAGCCGAGGAGGCTACACTTGACAAAAATGAAGTTTTTTGAGGTTCTAGGGGTTGGGTGCTACACTTGACAAAAATGAAGTTTCTTGAGGTTCTAGGAGTCGGGGGGTGTTGCTACACTATACAAAAATGAACTTTCTTGGGGTTCTAGGAGTTGGTGGCTACACTTGACAAAAATGAAGTTTCTTGAGGTTCTAGGAGTCGGGGGCTACACTTGACAAAAATGAAGTTTCTTGAGGTTCTAGGATTTGGGAGGTACACTTGACAGAAATGAAGTTTCTTGAGGTTGTAGGGGTGCGGGCTACACTTGACAAAAATGAAGTTTCTTGAGGTTCTAGGAGATGGGGGTCTACACTTGACAAAAATGAAGTTTCTTGAGGTTCTAGGAGTTGGGGGGCTACACTTGACAAAAATGAAGTTTCTTGAGGTTCTAGGAGTTGGGGCTACACTTGCCAAAAATGAAGTTTCTTGAGGTTCTAGGAGTTGGGGGGCTACACTTGACAAAAGTGAAGTTTCTTGAGGTTCTAGGAGTTGGGGGGCTACACTTGACAAAAGTGAAGTTTCTTCAGGTTCTAGGAGTTGGGGGCTACACTTGAGAAAAATGAAGTTTCTTGAGGTTATAGGAGTTGGAGGGCTACACTTGACAAAAATGATGTTTCTTGAGGTTCTAGGAGCCGAGGAGGCTACACTTGACAAAAATGAAGTTTTTTGAAGTTCTAGGGGTTGGGTGCTACACTTGACAAAAATGAAGTTTCTTGAGGTTCTAGGAATTGGGGCTACACTTGACAAAAATGAAGTTTCTTAAGGTTCTAGGAGTCGGGGGGTGTTGCTACACTATACAAAAATGAGGTTCTAGGAGTTGGGGGGGCTACACTTGACAAAAATGAAGCTTCTTGAGGTTCTAGGAGCCGAGGAGGCTACACTTGACAAAAATGAAGTTTTTTGAAGTTCTAGGGGTTGGGTGCTACACTTGACAAAAATGAAGTTTCTTGAGGTTCTAGGAGTTGGTGCTACACTTGCCAAAAATGAAGTTTCTTGAGGTTCTAGGAGTTGGGGGGCTACACTTGACAAAAGTGAAGTTTCTTGAGGTTCTAGGAGTTGGGGGGCTGCACTTGACAAAAGTGAAGTTTCTTGAGGTTCTAGGAGTTGGGGGCTACACTTGAGAAAAATGAAGTTTCTTGAGGTTATAGGAGTTGGTGGCTACACTTGACAAAAATGAAGTTTCTTGAGGTTCTAGGAGTCGGTGGGCTACACTTGACAAAAATGAAGATTCTTGAGGTTCTAGGAGTCGGGGGCTATACTTGACAAAAATGAAGTTTCTTGAGGTTCTAGGATTTGGGGGCTACACTTGACAAAAATGAAGTTTCTTGAGGTTCTAGGATTTGGGAGCTACACTTGACAGAAATGAAGTTTCTTGAGGTTGTAGGGGTGGGGGGCTACACTTGACAAAAATGAAGTTTCTTGAGGTTCTAGGAGATGGGGGTCTACACTTGACAAAAATGAAGTTTCTTGAGGTTCTAGGAGTTGGGGGGCTACCCTTGACAAAAATAAAGTTTCTTGAGGTTCTAGGAGATGGGGGCTACACTTGACAAAAATAAAGTTTCTTGAGGTTGTAGGAGTTGGGGGCTACACTTGACAAAAATGAAGTTTCTTGATGTTCTAGGAGTTGGAGGGCTACACTTGACAAAAGTGAAGTTTCTTGAGGTTCTAGGAGTTGGAGGCTACACTTGAGAAAAATGAAGTTTCTTGAAGTTATAGGAGTTGGAGGGCTACACTTGACAAAAATGAAGTTTCTTGAGGTTCTAGGAGTTGGGGCTACACTTGACAAAAATGAAGTTTCTTGAGGTTCTAGGAGTTGGGGTGCTACACTTGACAAAAATAAAGTTTCTTGAGGTTCTAGGAGATGGGGGCTACACTTGTCAAAAATGAAGTTTCTTGAGGTTCTAGGAATTGGGGCTACACTTGACAAAAATGAAGTTTCTTGAGGTTCTAGGAGTTGGGGCTACACTTGACAAAAATGAAGTTTCTTGAGGTTCTAGGAGTCGGGGGCTACACTTGACAAAAATGAAGTTTCTTGAGGTTATAGGAGTTGGAGGGCTACACTTGACAAAAATGAAGTTTCTTGAGGTTCTAGGAGTTGGGGGGCTACACTTGACAAAAGTGAAGTTTCTTGAGGTTCTAGGAGTCGGGGAGCTACACTTGACAAAAATGAAGTTTCTTTAGGTTCTAGGAGTTGGGAGCTACACTTGACAAAGGTGAAGTTTCTTGAGGTTCTAGGAGTTGGGGGGCTACACTTGACAAAAGTGAAGTTTCTTGAGGTTCTAGGGGTTGGTGGCTACACTTGACAAAAATGAAGTTTCTTGAGGTTCTAGGAGTCGGTGGGCTACACTTGACAAAAATGAAGATTCTTGAGGTTCTAGGAGTCGGGGGCTACACTTGACAAAAATGATGTTTCTTGAGGTTCTACGATTTGGGGGCTACACTTGACAAAAATGAAGTTTCTTGAGGTTCTAGGATTTGGGAGCTACACTTGACAGAAATGAAGTTTCTTGAGGTTGTAGGGGTGCGGGCTACACTTGACAAAAATGAAGTTTCTTGAGGTTCTAGGAGATGGGGGTCTACACATGACAAAAATGAAGTTTCTTGAGGTTCTAGGAGTTGGGGGCTACACTTGAAAAAAATGAAGTTTCTTGAGGTTATAGGAGTTGGAGGGCTACACTTGACAAAAATGATGTTTCTTGAGGTTCTAGAAGTTGGGGGGGCTACACTTGACAAAAATGAAGCTTCTTGAGGTTCTAGGAGCCGAGGAGGCTACACTTGACAAAAATGAAGTTTCTTGAGGTTGTAGGGGTGGGGGGCTACACTTGACAAAAATGAAGTTTCTTGAGGTTCTAGGAGATGGGGGTCTACACTTGACAAAAATGAAGTTTCTTGAGGTTCTAGGAGTTGGGGGGCTACACTTGACAAAAATAAAGTTTCTTGAGGTTCTAGGAGATGGGGGCTACACTTGACAAAAATAAAGTTTCTTGAGGTTGTAGGAGTTGGGGGCTACACTTGACAAAAATGAAGTTTCTTGATGTTCTAGGAGTTGGAGGGCTACACTTGACAAAAGTGAAGTTTCTTGAGGTTCTAGGAGTTGGGGGCTACACTTGAGAAAAATGAAGTTTCTTGAAGTTATAGGAGTTGGAGGGCTACACTTGACAAAAATGAAGTTTCTTGAGGTTCTAGGAGTTGGGGCTACACTTGACAAAAATGAAGTTTCTTGAGGTTATAGGAGTTGGGGCTACACTTGACAAAAATGAAGTTTCTTGAGGTTATAGGAGTTGGGGCTACACTTGACAAAAATGAAGTTTCTTGAGGTTCTAGGAATTGGGGCTACACTTGACAAAAATGAAGTTTCTTGAGGTTCTAGGAGATGGGGCTACACTTGACAAAAATGAAGTTTCTTGAGGTTCTAGGAATTGGGGCTACACTTGACAAAAATGAAGTTTCTTGAGGTTCTAGGAATTGGGGCTACACTTGACAAAAATGAAGTTTCTTGAGGTTCTAGGAGTTGGGGCTACACTTGCCAAAATGAAGTTTCTTGAGGTTCTAGGAGTTGGGGGGCTACACTTGACAAAAGTGAAGTTTCTTGAGGTTCTAGGAGTTGGGGGCTACACTTGAGAAAAATGAAGTTTCTTGAGGTTATAGGAGTTGGAGGGCTACACTTGACAAAAATGAAGATTCTTGAGGTTCTAGGAGTCGGGGGCTACACTTGACAAAAATGAAGTTTCTTGAGGTTCTAGGATTTGGGAGGTACACTTGACAGAAATGAAGTTTCTTGAGGTTGTAGGGGTGCGGGCTACACTTGACAAAAATGAAGTTTCTTGAGGTTCTAGGAGATGGGGGTCTACACTTGACAAAAATGAAGTTTCTTGAGGTTCTAGGAGTTGGGGGCTACACTTGAAAAAAATGAAGTTTCTTGAGGTTATAGGAGTTGGAGGGCTACACTTGACAAAAATGATGTTTCTTGAGGTTCTAGAAGTTGGGGGGGATACACTTGACAAATATGAAGCTTCTTGAGGTTCTAGGAGCCGAGGAGGCTACACTTGACAAAAATGAAGTTTTTTGAAGTTCTAGGGGTTGGGTGCAACACTTGACAAAAATGAAGTTTCTTGAGGTTCTAGGAATTGGGGCTACACTTGACAAAAATGAAGTTTCTTAAGGTTCTAGGAGTCGGGGGGTGTTGCTACACTATACAAAAATGAACTTTCTTGGGGTTCTAGGAGTTGGTGGCTACACTTGATAAAAATGAAGTTTCTTGAGGTTCTAGGAGTCGGTGGGCTACACTTGACAGAAATGAAGATTCTTGAGGTTCTAGGAGTCGGGGGCTATACTTGACAAAAATGAAGTTTCTTGAGGTTCTAGGATTTGGGGGCTACACTTGACAAAAATGAAGTTTCTTGAGGTTCTAGGAGTTGGGGGCTACACTTGAAAAAAATGAAGTTTCTTGAGGTTATAGGAGTTGGAGGGCTACACTTGACAAAAATGATGTTTCTTGAGGTTCTAGAAGTTGGGGGGGATACACTTGACAAATATGAAGCTTCTTGAGGTTCTAGGAGCCGAGGAGGCTACACTTGACAAAAATGAAGTTTTTTGAAGTTCTAGGGGTTGGGTGCAACACTTGACAAAAATGAAGTTTCTTGAGGTTCTAGGAATTGGGGCTACACTTGACAAAAATGAAGTTTCTTAAGGTTCTAGGAGTCGGGGGGTGTTGCTACACTATACAAAAATGAACTTTCTTGGGGTTCTAGGAGTTGGTGGCTACACTTGATAAAAATGAAGTTTCTTGAGGTTCTAGGAGTCGGTGGGCTACACTTGACAGAAATGAAGATTCTTGAGGTTCTAGGAGTCGGGGGCTATACTTGACAAAAATGAAGTTTCTTGAGGTTCTAGGATTTGGGGGCTACACTTGACAAAAATGAAGTTTCTTGAGGTTCTAGGATTTGGGAGCTACACTTGACAGAAATGAAGTTTCTTGAGGTTGTAGGGGTGGGGGGCTACACTTGACAAAAATGAAGTTTCTTGAGGTTCTAGGAGATGGGGGTCTACACTTGACAAAAATGAAGTTTCTTGAGGTTCTAGGAGTTGGGGGGCTACACTTGACAAAAATAAAGTTTCTTGAGGTTCTAGGAGATGGGGGCTACACTTGACAAAAATAAAGTTTCTTGAGGTTGTAGGAGTTGGGGGCTACACTTGACAAAAATGAAGTTTCTTGATGTTCTAGGAGTTGGAGGGCTACACTTGACAAAAGTGAAGTTTCTTGAGGTTCTAGGAGTTGGGGGCTACACTTGAGAAAAATGAAGTTTCTTGAAGTTATAGGAGTTGGAGGGCTACACTTGACAAAAATGAAGTTTCTTGAGGTTCTAGGAGTTGGAGGGCTACACTTGACAAAAATGAAGTTTCTTGAGGTTCTAGGAGATGGGGCTACACTTGACAAAAATGAAGTTTCTTGAGGTTCTAGGAGTTGGGGCTACACTTGCCAAAAATGAAGTTTCTTGAGGTTCTAGGAGTCGGGGAGCTACACTTGACAAAAATGAAGTTTCTTTAGGTTCTAGGAGTTGTGGGCTACACTTGACAAAGGTGAAGTTTCTTGAGGTTCTAGGGGTTGGGGGGCTACACTTGACAAAAGTGAAGTTTCTTGAGGTTCTAGGAGTTGGGGGCTACACTTGAGAAAAATGAAGTTTCTTGAGGTTATAGGAGTTGGAGGGCTACACTTGACAAAAATGAAGATTCTTGAGGTTCTAGGAGTTGGGGGGCTACACTTGACAAAAATGAAGTTTCTTGAGGTTCTAGGGGTTGGGGGGCTACACTTGACAAAAATGAAGATTCTTGAGGTTCTAGGAGTTGGGGGGCTACACTTGACAAAAATGAAGATTCTTGAGGTTCTAGGAGTTGGGGGGCTACACTTGAGAAAAATGAAGTTTCTTGAGGTTCTAGGAGTTGGGGGGCTACACTTGACAAAAATGAAGATTCTTGAGGTTCTAGGAGTTGGGGGGCTACACTTGAGAAAAATGAAGTTTCTTGAGGTTCTAGGAGTCGGGGGCTACACTTGACAAAAATGAAGTTTCTTGAGGTTCTAGGATTTGGGAGGTACACTTGACAGAAATGAAGTTTCTTGAGGTTGTAGGGGTGCGGGCTACACTTGACAAAAATGAAGTTTCTTGAGGTTCTAGGAGATGGGGGTCTACACTTGACAAAAATGAAGTTTCTTGAGGTTCTAGGAGTTGGGGGGCTACACTTGACAAAAATGAAGTTTCTTGAGGTTCTAGGAGTTGGGGCTACACTTGCCAAAAATGAAGTTTCTTGAGGTTCTAGGAGTTGGGGGGCTACACTTGACAAAAGTGAAGTTTCTTGAGGTTCTAGGAGTTGGGGGGCTACACTTGACAAAAGTGAAGTTTCTTGAGGTTCTAGGAGTTGGGGGCTACACTTGAGAAAAATGAAGTTTCTTGAGGTTATAGGAGTTGGAGGGCTACACTTGACAAAAATGATGTTTCTTGAGGTTCTAGGAGTTGGGGGGGCTACACTTGACAAAAATGAAGCTTCTTGAGTTTCTAGGAGTTGGGGGGCTACACTTGACAAAAATGATGTTTCTTGAGGTTCTAGGAGTTGGGGGGGCTACACTTGACAAAAATGAAGCTTCTTGAGGTTCTAGGAGCCGAGGAGGCTACACTTGACAAAAATGAAGTTTTTTCAAGTTCTAGGGGTTGGGTGCTACACTTGACAAAAATGAAGTTTCTTGAGGTTCTAGGAATTGGGGCTACACTTGACAAAAATGAAGTTTCTTAGGGTTCTAGGAGTCGGGGGGTGTTGCTACACTATACAAAAATGAGGTTCTAGGAGTTGGGGGGGCTACACTTGACAAAAATGAAGCTTCTTGAGGTTCTAGGAGCCGAGGAGGCTACACTTGACAAAAATGAAGTTTTTTGAAGTTCTAGGGGTTGGGTGCTACACTTGACAAAAATGAAGTTTCTTGAGGTTCTAGGAGTTGGAGGCTACACTTGAGAAAAATGAAGTTTCTTGAAGTTATAGGAGTTGGAGGGCTACACTTGACAAAAATGATGTTTCTTGAGGTTCTAGGAGTTGGGGGGCTACACTTGACAAAAATGAAGTTTCTTGAGGTTCTAGGAGTTGGGGTGCTACACTTGACAAAAATAAAGTTTCTTGAGGTTCTAGGAGATGGGGGCTACACTTGTCAAAAATGAAGTTTCTTGAGGTTCTAGGAATTGGGGCTACACTTGACAAAAATGAAGTTTCTTGAGGTTCTAGGAGATGGGGGCTACACTTGACAAAAATAAAGTTTCTTGAGGTTCTAGGAGATGGGGGCTACACTTGTCAAAAATGAAGTTTCTTGAGGTTCTAGGAATTGGGGCTACACTTGACAAAAATGAAGTTTCTTGAGGTTCTAGGAGTTGGGGCTACACTTGACAAAAATGAAGTTTCTTGAGGTTCTAGGAGATGGGGGCTACACTTGACAAAAATAAAGTTTCTTGAGGTTCTAGGAGATGGGGGCTACACTTGTCAAAAATGAAGTTTCTTGAGGTTCTAGGAATTGGGGCTACACTTGACAAAAATGAAGTTTCTTGAGGTTCTAGGAGATGGGGGCTACACTTGACAAAAATAAAGTTTCTTGAGGTTCTAGGAGATGGGGGCTACACTTGTCAAAAATGAAGTTTCTTGAGGTTCTAGGAATTGGGGCTACACTTGACAAAAATGAAGTTTCTTGAGGTTCTAGGAGATGGGGGCTACACTTGTCAAAAATGAAGTTTCTTGAGGTTCTAGGAATTGGGGCTACACTTGACAAAAATGAAGTTTCTTGAGGTTCTAGGAGTTGGGGCTACACTTGACAAAAATGAAGTTTCTTGAGGTTCTAGGAGTCGGGGGCTACACTTGACAAAAATGAAGTTTCTTGAGGTTATAGGAGTTGGAGGGCTACACTTGACAAAAATGAAGTTTCTTGAGGTTCTAGGAGATGAGGCTACGCTTGACAAAAATGAAGTTTCTTGAGGTTCTAGGAGTTGGGGGGCTACACTTGACAAAAGTGAAGTTTCTTGAGGTTCTAGGAGTCGGGGAGCTACACTTGACAAAAATGAAGTTTCTTTAGGTTCTAGGAGTTGGGAGCTACACTTGACAAAGGTGAAGTTTCTTGAGGTTCTAGGAGTTGGGGGGCTACACTTGACAAAAGTGAAGTTTCTTGAGGTTCTAGGAGTTGGGGGCTACACTTGAGAAAAATGAAGTTTCTTGAGGTTATAGGAGTTGGAGGGCTACACTTGACAAAAGTGAAGTTTCTTGAGGTTCTAGGGGTTGGGTGCTACACTTGACAAAAATGAAGTTTCTTGAGGTTCTAGGAATTGGGGCTACACTTGACAAAAATGAAGTTTCTTGAGGTTCTAGGAGTCGGTGGGCTACACTTGACAAAAATGAAGATTCTTGAGGTTCTAGGAGTCGGGGGCTACACTTGACAAAAATGAAGTTTCTTGAGGTTCTACGATTTGGGGGCTACACTTGACAAAAATGAAGTTTCTTGAGGTTCTAGGATTTGGGAGCTACACTTGACAGAAATGAAGTTTCTTGAGGTTGTAGGGGTGCGGGCTACACTTGACAAAAATGAAGTTTCTTGAGGTTCTAGGAGATGGGGGTCTACACATGACAAAAATGAAGTTTCTTGAGGTTCTAGGAGTTGGGGGGCTACACTTGACAAAAATAAAGTTTCTTGAGGTTCTAGGAGATGGGGGCTACACTTGACAAAAATAAAGTTTCTTGAGGTTGTAGGAGTTGGGTGCTACACTTGACAAAAATGAAGTTTCTTGAGGTTCTAGGAGTCGGTGGGCTACACTTGACAAAAATAAAGTTTCTTGAGGTTCTAGGAGATGGGGGCTACACTTGACAAAAATAAAGTTTCTTGAGGTTGTAGGAGTTGGGGGCTACACTTGACAAAAATGAAGTTTCTTGATGTTCTAGGAGTTGGAGGGCTACACTTGACAAAAGTGAAGTTTCTTGATGTTCTAGGAGTTGGGGGCTACACTTGAGAAAAATGAAGTTTCTTGAAGTTATAGGAGTTGGAGGGCTACACTTGACAAAAATGATGTTTCTTGAGGTTCTAGGAGTTGGGGCTACACATGACAAAAATGAAGTTTCTTGAGGTTCTAGGAGTTGGGGCTACACTTGACAAAAATGAAGTTTCTTGAGGTTCTAGGAGTCGGGGGCTACACTTGACAAAAATGAAGTTTCTTGAGGTTATAAGAGTTGGAGGGCTACACTTGACAAAAATGAAGTTTCTTGAGGTTCTAGGAGTTGGGCTACACTTGACAAAAATGAAGTTTCTTGAGGTTCTAGGAGTTGGGGCTACACTTGCCAAAAATGAAGTTTCTTGGGGTTCTAGGAATTGGGGCTACACTTGACAAAAATGAAGTTTCTTGAGGTTCTAGGAGATGGGGCTACACTTGACAAACATGAAGTTTCTTGAGGTTCTAGGAATTGGGTCTACACTTGACAAAAATGAAGTTTCTTGAGGTTCTAGGAGTTGGGGCTACACTTGACAAAAATGAAGTTTCTTGAGGTTCTAGGAGTCGGGGGCTACACTTGACAAAAATGAAGTTTCTTGAGGTTATAGGAGTTGGAGGGCTACACTTGACAAAAATGAAGTTTCTTGAGGTTCTAGGAGTTGGGGCTACACTTGCCAAAAATGAAGTTTCTTGAGGTTCTAGGAGTTGGGGGGCTACACTTGACAAAAGTGAAGTTTCTTGAGGTTCTAGGAGTTGGGGGCTACACTTGCCAAAAATGAAGTTTCTTGAGGTTCTAGGAGTCGGGGAGCTACACTTGACAAAAATGAAGTTTCTTTAGGTTCTAGGAGTTGGGAGCTACACTTGACAAAGGTGAAGTTTCTTGAGGTTCTAGGAGTTGGGGGGCTACACTTGACAAAAGTGAAGTTTCTTGAGGTTCTAGGAGTTGGGGGCTACACTTGAGAAAAATGAAGTTTCTTGAGGTTATAGGAGTTGGAGGGCTACACTTGACAAAAATGATGTTTCTTGAGGTTCTAGGAGTTGGGGGGGCTACACTCTACAAAAATGAAGCTTCTTGAGGTTCTAGGAGCCGAGGAGGCTACACTTGACAAAAATGAAGTTTCTTGAGGTTCTAGGAGTTGTGGGCTTCACTTAACAAAAATGAAGTTTCTCGATGTTCTAGGAGTTGGGGGCTAAACTTGACAAAAATAAAGTTTCTTGAGGTTCTAGGAGATGGGGGGCTACACTTGACAAAAATAAAGTTTCTTGAGGTTCTAGGAGTTGGGGGCTACACTTGACAAAAATGAAGTTTCTTTAAGTTCTAGGAGTTGGGAGCTACCCTTGACAAAAGTGAAGTTTCTTGAGGTTCTAGGAGTTGGAGGCTACACTTGAGAAAAAGGAAGTTTCTTGATGTTCTAGGAGTTGGGGGGCTACACTTGACAAAAGTGAAGTTTCTTGAGGTTCTAGGAGTTGGGGGCTACACTTGAGAAAAATGAAGTTTCTTGAGGTTATACGAGTTGGAGGGCTACACTTGACAAAAATGATGTTTCTTGAGGTTCTAGGAGTCGGGGGGCTACACTTGACAAAAATGAAGCTTCTTGAGGTTCTAGGAGCCGAGGAGGCTACACTTGACAAAAATGAAGTTTTTTGAGGTTCTAGGGGTTGGGTGCTACACTTGACAAAAATGAAGTTTCTTGAGGTTCTAGGAATTGGGGCTACACTTGACAAAAATGAAGTTTCTTGAGGTTCTAGGATTTGGGGGCTACACTTGACAAAAATGAAGTTTCTTGAGGTTCTAGGATTTGGGAGCTACACTTGACAGAAATGAAGTTTCTTGAGGTTGTAGGGGTGGGGGGCTACACTTGACAGAAATGAAGTTTCTTGAGGTTGTAGGGGTGGGGGGCTACACTTGACAAAAATGAAGTTTCTTGAGGTTCTAGGAGTTGGGGGGCTACACTTGACAAAAGTGAAGTTTCTTGAGGTTCTAGGAGTTGGGGGCTATACTTGACAAAAGTGAAGTTTCTTGAGGTTCTAGGAGTTGGGGGCTACACTTGAGAAAAATGAAGTTTCTTGAGGTTATACGAGTTGGAGGGCTACACTTGACAAAAATGATGTTTCTTGAGGTTCTAGGAGTCGGGGGGCTACACTTGACAAAAATGAAGTTTCTTGAGGTTCTAGGAATTGGGGCTACACTTGACAAAAATGAAGCTTCTTGAGGTTCTAGGAGCCGAGGAGGCTACACTTGACAAAAATGAAGTTTTTTGAGGTTCTAGGGGTTGGGTGCTACACTTGACAAAAATGATTTTTCTTGAGGTTCTAGGAGTTGGGGGGCTACACTTGACAAAAATGAAGCTTCTTGAGGTTCTAGGAGCCGAGGAGGCTACACTTGACAAAAATGAAGTTTTTTGAGGTTCTAGGGGTTGGGTGCTACACTTGACAAAAATGAAGTTTCTTGAGGTTCTAGGAATTGGGGCTACACTTGACAAAAATGAAGTTTCTTGAGGTTCTAGGATTTGGGGGCTACACTTGACAAAAATGAAGTTTCTTGAGGTTCTAGGATTTGGGAGCTACACTTGACAGAAATGAAGTTTCTTGAGGTTGTAGGGGTGGGGGGCTACACTTGACAGAAATGAAGTTTCTTGAGGTTGTAGGGGTGGGGGGCTACACTTGACAAAAATGAAGTTTCTTGAGGTTCTAGGAGTTGGGGGGCTACACTTGACAAAAGTGAAGTTTCTTGAGGTTCTAGGAGTTGGGGGCTACACTTGAGAAAAATGAAGTTTCTTGAGGTTATAGGAGTTGGAGGGCTACACTTGACAAAAATGATGTTTCTTGAGGTTCTAGGAGTTGGGGGGGCTACACTTGACAAAAATGAAGCTTCTTGAGGTTCTAGGAGCCGAGGAGGCTACACTTGACAAAAATGAAGTTTTTTGAAGTTCTAGGGGTTGGGTGCTACACTTGACAAAAATGAAGTTTCTTGAGGTTCTAGGAATTGGGGCTACACTTGAGAAAAATGAAGTTTCTTAAGGTTCTAGGAGTCGGGGGGTGTTGCTACACTATACAAAAATGAGGTTCTAGGAGTTGGGGGGGCTACACTTGACAAAAATGAAGCTTCTTGAGGTTCTAGGAGCCGAGGAGGCTACACTTGACAAAAATGAAGTTTTTTGAAGTTCTAGGGGTTGGGTGCTACACTTGACAAAAATGAAGTTTCTTGAGGTTCTAGGAGTTGGTGCTACACTTGCCAAAAATGAAGTTTCTTGAGGTTCTAGGAGTGGGGGGGCTACACTTGACAAAAGTGAAGTTTCTTGAGGTTCTAGGAGTTGGGGAGCTACACTTGACAAAAGTGAAGTTTCTTGAGGTTCTAGGAGTTGGGGGCTACACTTGAGAAAAATGAAGTTTC
Source organism: Eledone cirrhosa (assembly GCA_964016885.1). Taxonomy (NCBI): domain Eukaryota; kingdom Metazoa; phylum Mollusca; class Cephalopoda; order Octopoda; family Eledonidae; genus Eledone; species Eledone cirrhosa. The sequence continues at coordinate 34,256,899 of OZ024740.1, read as the reverse complement.
TTGAGGTTATAGGAGTTGGTGGCTACACTTGACAAAATGAAGTTTCTTGAGGTTCTAGGAGTCGGTGGGCTACACTTGACAAAAATGAAGATTCTTGAGGTTCTAGGAGTCGGGGGCTATACTTGACAAAAATAAAGTTTCTTGAGGTTCTAGGATTTGGGGGCTACACTTGACAAAAATGAAGTTTCTTGAGGTTCTAGGATTTGGGAGCTACACTTGACAGAAATGAAGTTTCTTGAGGTTGTAGGGGTGGGGGGCTACACTTGACAAAAATGAAGTTTCTTGAGGTTCTAGGAGATGGGGGTCTACACTTGACAAAAATGAAGTTTCTTGAGGTTCTAGGAGTTGGGGGGCTACACTTGACAAAAATAAAGTTTCTTGAGGTTCTAGGAGATGGGGGCTACACTTGACAAAAATAAAGTTTCTTGAGGTTGTAGGAGTTGGGGGCTACACTTGACAAAAATGAAGTTTCTTGATGTTCTAGGAGTTGGAGGGCTACACTTGACAAAAGTGAAGTTTCTTGAGGTTCTAGGAGTTGGAGGCTACACTTGAGAAAAATGAAGTTTCTTGAAATTATAGGAGTTGGAGGGCTACACTTGACAAAAATGATGTTTCTTGAGGTTCTAGGAGTTGGGGGGCTACACTTGACAAAAATAAAGTTTCTTGAGGTTCTAGGAGATGGGGGCTACACTTGACAAAAGTGAAGTTTCTTGAGGTTCTAGGAGTCGGGGAGCTACACTTGACAAAAATGAAGTTTCTTGAGGTTCTAGGAGTCGGGGGCTACACTTGACAAAAATGAAGTTTCTTGAGGTTCTAGGAGTCGGGGGGTGTTGCTACACTATACAAAAATGAACTTTCTTGGGGTTCTAGGAGTTGGAGGGCTACACTTGAGAAAAATGAAGTTTCTTGAGGTTCTAGGAATTGGGGCTACACTTGACAAAAATGAAGTTTCTTGAGGTTCTAGGAGTCGGGGGGTGTTGCTACACTATACAAAAATGAACTTTCTTGGGGTTCTAGGAGTTGGTGGCTACACTTGACAAAAATGAAGATTCTTGAGGTTCTAGGAGTCGGGGGCTATACTTGACAAAAATGAAGTTTCTTGAGGTTCTACGATTTGGGGGCTACACTTGACAAAAATGAAGTTTCTTGAGGTTCTAGGATTTGGGGCTACACTTGACAAAAATGAAGTTTCTTGAGGTTCTAGGAGATGGGGGTCTACACTTGACAAAAATGAAGTTTCTTGAGGTTCTAGGAGTTGGGGGGCTACACTTGACAAAAATAAAGTTTCTTGAGGTTCTAGGAGATGGGGGCTACACTTGACAAAAATAAAGTTTCTTGAGGTTGTAGGAGTTGGGTGCTACACTTGACAAAAATGAAGTTTCTTGAGGTTCTAGGAGTCGGTGGGCTACACTTGACAAAAATAAAGTTTCTTGAGGTTCTAGGAGATGGGGGCTACACTTGACAAAAATAAAGTTTCTTGAGGTTGTAGGAGTTGGGGCTACACTTGACAAAAATGAAGTTTCTTGATGTTCTAGGAGTTGGAGGGCTACACTTGACAAAAGTGGAGTTTCTTGATGTTCTAGGAGTTGGGGGCTACACTTGAGAAAAATGAAGTTTCTTGAAGTTATAGGAGTTGGAGGGCTACACTTGACAAAGGTGAAGTTTCTTGAGGTTCTAGGAGTTGGGGGCTACACTTGACAAAGGTGAAGTTTCTTGAGGTTCTAGGAGTTGGGGGGCTACACTTGACAAAAGTGAAGTTTCTTGAGGTTCTAGGAGTTGGGGCTACACTTGACAAAAATGAAGTTTCTTGAGGTTCTAGGAGTTGGGGCTACACTTGACAAAAATGAAGTTTCTTGAGGTTATAAGAGTTGGAGGGCTACACTTGACAAAAATGAAGTTTCTTGAGGTTATAGGAGTTGGAGGGCTACACTTGACAAAAATGAAGTTTCTTGAGGTTCTAGGAGTTGGGGGGCTACACTTGACAAAAGTGAAGTTTCTTGAGGTTCTAGGAGTTGGGGGCTACACTTGCCAAAAATGAAGTTTCTTGAGGTTCTAGGATTCGGGGAGCTACACTTGACAAAAATGAAGTTTCTTTAGGTTCTAGGAGTTGGGAGCTACACTTGACAAAGGTGAAGTTTCTTGAGGTTCTAGGAGTTGGGGGCTACACTTGACAAAGGTGAAGTTTCTTGAGGTTCTAGGAGTTGGGGGGCTACACTTGACAAAAGTGAAGTTTCTTGAGGTTCTAGGAGTTGGGGGCTACACTTGAGAAAAATGAAGTTTCTTGAGGTTCTAGGAGTTGGGGGGGCTACACTCTACAAAAATGAAGCTTCTTGAGGTTCTAGGAGCCGAGGAGGCTACACTTGACAAAAATGAAGTTTCTTGAGGTTCTAGGAGTCGGGGGCGGAGGCTACACTTGACAAAAATAAAGTTTCTTGAGGTTGTAGGGGTGGGTGGCTACACTTGACAAAAGTGAAGTTTCTTGAGGTTCTAGGAGTTGTGGGCTTCACTTGACAAAAATGAAGTTTCTCGATGTTCTAGGAGTTGGGGGCTAAACTTGACAAAAATAAAGTTTCTTGAGGTTCTAGGAGATGGGGGGCTACACTTGACAAAAATAAAGTTTCTTGAGGTTCTAGGAGTTGGGGGCTACACTTGACAAAAATGAAGTTTCTTTAGGTTCTAGGAGTTGGGAGCTACCCTTGACAAAAGTGAAGTTTCTTGAGGTTCTAGGAGTTGGAGGCTACACTTGAGAAAAATGAATTTTCTTGATGTTCTAGGAGTTGTGGGCTTCACTTGACAAAAATGAAGTTTCTCGATGTTCTAGGAGTTGGGGGCTAAACTTGACAAAAATAAAGTTTCTTGAGGTTCTAGGAGTTGGGGGCTACACTTGAGAAAAATGAAGTTTCTTGAGGTTATAGGAGTTGGAGGGCTACACTTGACAAAAATGATGTTTCTTGAGGTTCTAGGAGTCGGGGGGCTACACTTGACAAAAATGAAGTTTCTTGAGGTTCTAGGAATTGGGGCTACACTTGACAAAAATGAAGCTTCTTGAGGTTCTAGGAGCCGAGGAGGCTACACTTGACAAAAATGAAGTTTTTTGAGGTTCTAGGGGTTGGGTGCTACACTTGACAAAAATGATTTTTCTTGAGGTTCTAGGAGTTGGAGGGCTACACTTGACAAAAATGAAGTTTCTTGAGGTTCTAGGAATTGGGGCTACACTTGACAAAAATGAAGCTTCTTGAGGTTCTAGGAGCCGAGGAGGCTACACTTGACAAAAATGAAGTTTTTTGAGGTTCTAGGGGTTGGGTGCTACACTTGACAAAAATGATGTTTCTTGAGGTTCTAGGAGTCGGGGGGCTACACTTGACAAAAATGAAGTTTCTTGAGGTTCTAGGAATTGGGGCTACACTTGACAAAAATGAAGCTTCTTGAGGTTCTAGGAGCCGAGGAGGCTACACTTGACAAAAATGAAGTTTTTTGAGGTTCTAGGGGTTGGGTGCTACACTTGACAAAAATGATGTTTCTTGAGGTTCTAGGAGTCGGGGGGCTACACTTGACAAAAATGAAGTTTCTTGAGGTTCTAGGAATTGGGGCTACACTTGACAAAAATGAAGCTTCTTGAGGTTCTAGGAGCCGAGGAGGCTACACTTGACAAAAATGAAGCTTCTTGAGGTTCTAGGGGTTGGGTGCTACACTTGACAAAAATGAAGTTTCTTGAGGTTCTAGGATTTGGGAGCTACACTTGACAGAAATGAAGTTTCTTGAGGTTATAGGAGTTGGAGGGCTACACTTGACAAAAATGAAGTTTCTTGAGGTTATAGGAGTTGGAGGGCTACACTTGACAAAAATGAAGTTTCTTGAGGTTCTAGGAGATGGGGGCTACACTTGACAAAAATAAAGTTTCTTGAGGTTGTAGGAGTTGGGGGCTACACTTGACAAAAATGAAGTTTCTTGATGTTCTAGGAGTCGGGGGCTACACTTGACAAAAATGAAGTTTCTTGAGGTTCTAGGAGATGGGGGCTACACTTGACAAAAATAAAGTTTCTTGAGGTTCTAGGAGTTGGAGGGGCTACACTTGACAGAAATGAAGTTTCTTGAGGTTATAGGAGTTGGAGGGCTACACTTGACAAAAGTGAAGTTTCTTGAGGTTCTAGGAGTTGGAGGGCTACACTTGAGAAAAATGAAGTTTCTTGATGTTCTAGGAGTTGGAGGGCTACACTTGACAAAAATGAAGTTTCTTGATGTTCTAGGAGTTGGAGGGGCTACACTTGACAAAAATGAAGTTTCTTGAAGTTATAGGAGTTGGAGGGCTACACTTGACAAAAGTGAAGTTTCTTGAGGTTCTAGGAGTTGGAGGCTACACTTGAGAAAAATGAAGTTTCTTGAAGTTATAGGAGTTGGGGCTACACTTGACAAAAATAAAGTTTCTTGAGGTTCTAGGAGATGGGGGCTACACTTGACAAAAATGAAGTTTCTTGAGGTTCTAGGAATTGGGGCTACACTTGACAAAAATGAAGTTTCTTGAGGTTCTAGGAGTCGGGGGCTACACTTGACAAAAATGAAGTTTCTTGAGGTTATAGGAGTTGGAGGGCTACACTTGACAAAAATGAAGTTTCTTGAGGTCCTAGGAGTTGGGGCTACACTTGACAAAAATGAAGTTTCTTGAGGTTCTAGGAGTCGGGGGCTACACTTGACAAAAATGAAGTTTCTTGAGGTTCTAGGAGTTGGAGGGCTACACTTGACAAAAATGAAGTTTCTTGAGGTTCTAGGAGTTGGAGGGCTACACTTGCCAAAAATGAAGTTTCTTGAGGTTCTAGGAGTTGGGGGGCTACACTTGACAAAGGTGAAGTTTCTTGAGGTTCTAGGAGTTGGGGGCTACACTTGCCAAAAATGAAGTTTCTTGAGGTTCTAGGAGTTGGAGGGCTACACTTGCCAAAAATGAAGTTTCTTGAGGTTCTAGGAGTTGGGGGACTACACTTGCCAAAAATGAAGTTTCTTGAGGTTCTAGGAGTTGGAGGGCTACACTTGACACAAATGATGTTTCTTGATGTTCTAGGAGTTGGGGGGCTACACTTGACAAAAATGAAGCTTCTTGAGGTTCTAGGAGCCGAGGAGGCTACACTTGACAAAAATGAAGTTTTTTGAGGTTCTAGGGGTTGGGTGCTACACTTGAGAAAAATGAAGTTTCTTGAGGTTCTAGGAATTGGGGCTACACTTGACAAAAATGAAGTTTCTTGAGGTTCTAGGAGTCGGGGGGTGTTGCTACACTATACAAAAATGAACTTTCTTGGGGTTCTAGGAGTTGGTGGCTACACTTGACAAAAATGAAGTTTCTTGAGGTTCTAGGAGTCGGGGGGGGAGGGGGGGCTACACTTGACAAAAATGAAGTTTCTTGAGGTTCTACGATTTGGGGGCTACACTTGACAAAAATGAAGTTTCTTGAGGTTCTAGGATTTGGGAGCTACACTTGACAGAAATGAAGTTTCTTGAGGTTCTAGGATTTGGGAGGTACACTTGACAGAAATGAAGTTTCTTGAGGTTGTAGGGGTGCGGGCTACACTTGACAAAAATGAAGTTTCTTGAGGTTCTAGGAGTTGGGGGGCTACACTTGACAAAAATAAAGTTTCTTGAGGTTCTAGGAGATGGGGGCTACACTTGACAAAAATAAAGTTTCTTGAGGTTGTAGGAGTTGGGGGCTACACTTGACAAAAATGAAGTTTCTTGAGGTTCTAGGAGTCGGTGGGCTACACTTGACAAAAATAAAGTTTCTTGAGGTTCTAGGAGATGGGGGCTACACTTGACAAAAATAAAGTTTCTTGAGGTTGTAGGAGTTGGGGGCTACACTTGACAAAAATGAAGTTTCTTGATGTTCTAGGAGTTGGAGGGCTACACTTGACAAAAGTGAAGTTTCTTGATGTTGTAGGAGTTGGGGGCTACACTTGAGAAAAATGAAGTTTCTTGAAGTTCTAGGAGTTGGGGCTACACTTGACAAAAAATGAAGTTTCTTGAGGTTCTAGGAGTTGGGGCTACACTTGACAAAAATGATGTTTCTTGAGGTTCTAGGAGTTGGAGGGCTACACTTGACAAAAATGATGTTTCTTGAGGTTCTAGGAGTTGGGGCTACACTTGACAAAAAATGAAGTTTCTTGAGGTTCTAGGAGTTGGGGCTACACTTGACAAAAATGAAGTTTCTTGTGGTTCTAGGAGTCGGGGGCTACACTTGACAAAAATGAAGTTTCTTGAGGTTATAAGAGTTGGAGGGCTACACTTGACAAAAATGAAGTTTCTTGAGGTTCTAGGAGATGGGGGCTACACTTGCCAAAAATGAAGTTTCTTGGGGTTCTAGGAATTGGGGCTACACTTGACAAAAATGAAGTTTCTTGAGGTTCTAGGAGATGGGGCTACACTTGACAAAAATGAAGTTTCTTGGGGTTCTAGGAGTTGGGGCTACACTTGCCAAAAATGAAGTTTCTTGGGGTTCTAGGAATTGGGGCTACACTTGACAAAAATGAAGTTTCTTGAAGTTCTAGGAGTTGGGGCTACACTTGCCAAAAATGAAGTTTCTTGGGGTTCTAGGAATTGGGGCTACACTTGACAAAAATGAAGTTTCTTGAAGTTCTAGGAGTTGGGGCTACACTTGCCAAAAATGAAGTTTCTTGGGGTTCTAGGAATTGGGGCTACACTTGACAAAAATGAAGTTTCTTGAAGTTCTAGGAGTTGGGGCTACACTTGCCAAAAATGAAGTTTCTTGGGGTTCTAGGAATTGGGGCTACACTTGACAAAAATGAAGTTTCTTGAAGTTCTAGGAGTTGGGGCTACACTTGCCAAAAATGAAGTTTCTTGGGGTTCTAGGAATTGGGGCTACACTTGACAAAAATGAAGTTTCTTGAGGTTCTAGGAGATGGGGCTACACTTGACAAAAATGAAGTTTTTTGAGGTTCTAGGAATTGGGTCTACACTTGACAAAAATGAAGTTTCTTGAGGTTCTAGGAGTTGGGGCTACACTTGACAAAAATGAAGTTTCTTGAGGTTCTAGGAGTCGGGGGTTACACTTGACAAAAATGAAGTTTCTTGAGGTTATAGGAGTTGGAGGGCTACACTTGACAAAAATAAAGTTTCTTGAGGTTCTAGGAGATGGGGCTACACTTGACAAAAATGAAGTTTCTTGAGGTTCTAGGAGTTGGGGCTACACTTGACAAAAATGAAGTTTCTTGAGGTTCTAGGAGATGGGGCTACACTTGACAAAAATGAAGTTTCTTGAGGTTCTAGGAGATGGGGCTACACTTGCCAAAAATGAAGTTTCTTGAGGTTCTAGGAGTTGGGGGGCTACACTTGACAAAAGTGAAGTTTCTTGAGGTTCTAGGAGTTGGGGGCTACACTTGACAAAAAGGAAGTTTCTTGAGGTTCTAGGAGATGGGGCTACACTTGCCAAAAATGAAGTTTCTTGAGGTTCTAGGAGTCGGGGAGCTACACTTGACAAAAATGAAGTTTCTTTAGGTTCTAGGAGTTGGGAGCTACACTTGACAAAGGTGAAGTTTCTTGAGGTTCTAGGAGTTGGGGGCTACACTTGACAAAAATAAAGTTTCTTGAGGTTCTAGGAGTTGGGGGCTACACTTGACAAAAATGAAGTTTCTTTAGGTTCTAGGAGTTGGGAGCTACACTTGACAAAAATGAAGTTTCTTGAGGTTCTAGGAGTTGGGGGGCTACACTTGACAAAAATGAAGTTTCTTTAGGTTCTAGGAGTTGGGAGCTACACTTGACAAAAATGAAGTTTCTTTAGGTTCTAGGAGTTGGGAGCTACACTTGACAAAAATGAAGTTTCTTTAGGTTCTAGGAGTTGGGAGCTACACTTGACAAAAATGAAGTTTCTTGTTGTTCTAGGAGTTGGGGGCTACACTTGAGAAAAATGAAGTTTCTTGATGTTCTAGGAGTTGGGGGGCTACACTTGACAAAAGTGAAGTTTCTTGAGGTTCTAGGAGTTGGGGGCTACACTTGAGAAAAATGAAGTTTCTTGAGGTTATAGGAATTGGGGCTACACTTGACAAAAATGAAGCTTCTTGAGGTTCTAGGAGCCGAGGAGGCTACACTTGACAAAAATGAAGTTTTTTGAGGTTCTAGGGGTTGGGTGCTACACTTGACAAAAATGAAGTTTCTTGAGGTTCTAGGAGTCGGGGGGTGTTGCTACACTATACAAAAATGAACTTTCTTGGGGTTCTAGGAGTTGGTGGCTACACTTGACAAAAATGAAGTTTCTTGAGGTTGTAGGGGTGCGGGCTACACTTGACAAAAATGAAGTTTCTTGAGGTTCTAGGAGTTGGGGCTACACTTGCCAAAAATGAAGTTTCTTGGGGTTCTAGGAATTGGGGCTACACTTGACAAAAATGAAGTTTCTTGAGGTTCTAGGAGATGGGGCTACACTTGACAAAAATGAAGTTTTTTGAGGTTCTAGGAATTGGGTCTACACTTGACAAAAATGAAGTTTCTTGAGGTTCTAGGAGTTGGGGCTACACTTGACAAAAATGAAGTTTCTTGAGGTTCTAGGAGTCGGGGGTTACACTTGACAAAAATGAAGTTTCTTGAGGTTATAGGAGTTGGAGGGCTACACTTGACAAAAATGAAGTTTCTTGAGGTTCTAGGAGATGGGGCTACACTTGACAAAAATGAAGTTTCTTGAGGTTCTAGGAGTTGGGGCTACACTTGCCAAAAATGAAGTTTCTTGAGGTTCTAGGAGTTGGGGGGCTACACTTGACAAAAGTGAAGTTTCTTGAGGTTCTAGGAGTTGGGGGCTACACTTGCCAAAAATGAAGTTTCTTGAGGTTCTAGGAGTCGGGGAGCTACACTTGACAAAAATGAAGTTTCTTTAGGTTCTAGGAGTTGGGAGCTACACTTGACAAAGGTGAAGTTTCTTGAGGTTCTAGGAGTTGGGGGGCTACACTTGACAAAAGTGAAGTTTCTTGAGGTTCTAGGAGTTGGGGGCTACACTTGAGAAAAATGAAGTTTCTTGAGGTTATAGGAGTTGGAGGGCTACACTTGACAAAAATGATGTTTCTTGAGGTTCTAGGAGTTGGGGGGGCTACACTCTACAAAAATGAAGCTTCTTGAGGTTCTAGGAGCCGAGGAGGCTACACTTGACAAAAATGAAGTTTCTTGAGGTTCTAGGAGTCGGGGGCGGAGGCTACACTTGACAAAAATAAAGTTTCTTGAGGTTGTAGGGGTGGGTGGCTACACTTGACAAAAGTGAAGTTTCTTGAGGTTCTAGGAGTTGTGGGCTTCACTTGACAAAAATGAAGTTTCTCGATGTTCTAGGAGTTGGGGGCTAAACTTGACAAAAATAAAGTTTCTTGAGGTTCTAGGAGATGGGGGGCTACACTTGACAAAAATAAAGTTTCTTGAGGTTCTAGGAGTTGGGGGCTACACTTGACAAAAATGAAGTTTCTTTAGGTTCTAGGAGTTGGGAGCTACACTTGACAAAAATGAAGTTTCTTGAGGTTCTAGGAGTTGGGGGCTACACTTGAGAAAAATGAAGTTTCTTGATGTTCTAGGAGTTGGGGGGCTACACTTGACAAAAGTGAAGTTTCTTGAGGTTCTAGGAGTTGGGGGCTACACTTGAGAAAAATGAAGTTTCTTGAGGTTCTAGGAGTTGGAGGGCTACACTTGACAAAAATGATGTTTCTTGAGGTTCTAGGAGTCGGGGGGCTACACTTGACAAAAATGAAGTTTCTTGAGGTTCTAGGAGTCGGGGAGCTACACTTGACAAAAATGAAGTTTCTTTAGGTTCTAGGAGTTGGGAGCTACACTTGACAAAGGTGAAGTTTCTTGAGGTTCTAGGAGTTGGGGGGCTACACTTGACAAAAGTGAAGTTTCTTGAGGTTCTAGGAGTTGGGGGCTACACTTGAGAAAAATGAAGTTTCTTGAGGTTATAGGAGTTGGAGGGCTACACTTGACAAAAATGATGTTTCTTGAGGTTCTAGGAGTTGGGGGGGCTACACTCTACAAAAATGAAGCTTCTTGAGGTTCTAGGAGCCGAGGAGGCTACACTTGACAAAAATGAAGTTTCTTGAGGTTCTAGGAGTCGGGGGCGGAGGCTACACTTGACAAAAATAAAGTTTCTTGAGGTTGTAGGGGTGGGTGGCTACACTTGACAAAAGTGAAGTTTCTTGAGGTTCTAGGAGTTGTGGGCTTCACTTGACAAAAATGAAGTTTCTCGATGTTCTAGGAGTTGGGGGCTAAACTTGACAAAAATAAAGTTTCTTGAGGTTCTAGGAGATGGGGGGCTACACTTGACAAAAATAAAGTTTCTTGAGGTTCTAGGAGTTGGGGGCTACACTTGACAAAAGTGAAGTTTCTTGAGGTTCTAGGAGTTGGAGGCTACACTTGACAAAAATGAAGTTTCTTGAGGTTCTAGGAGTTGGGGGCTACACTTGAGAAAAATGAAGTTTCTTGATGTTCTAGGAGTTGGGGGGCTACACTTGACAAAAGTGAAGTTTCTTGAGGTTCTAGGAGTTGGGGGCTACACTTGAGAAAAATGAAGTTTCTTGAGGTTATAGGAGTTGGAGGGCTACACTTGACAAAAATGATGTTTCTTGAGGTTCTAGGAGTCGGGGCGCTACACTTGACAAAAATGAAGTTTCTTGAGGTTCTAGGAGTTGGGGCTACACTTGCCAAAAATGAAGTTTCTTGGGGTTCTAGGAATTGGGGCTACACTTGACAAAAATGAAGTTTCTTGAGGTTCTAGGAGATGGGGCTACACTTGACAAAAATGAAGTTTTTTGAGGTTCTAGGAATTGGGTCTACACTTGACAAAAATGAAGTTTCTTGAGGTTCTAGGAGTTGGGGCTACACTTGACAAAAATGAAGTTTCTTGAGGTTCTAGGAGTCGGGGGTTACACTTGACAAAAATGAAGTTTCTTGAGGTTATAGGAGTTGGAGGGCTACACTTGACAAAAATGAAGTTTCTTGAGGTTCTAGGAGATGGGGCTACACTTGACAAAAATGAAGTTTCTTGAGGTTCTAGGAGTTGGGGCTACACTTGCCAAAAATGAAGTTTCTTGAGGTTCTAGGAGTTGGGGGGCTACACTTGACAAAAGTGAAGTTTCTTGAGGTTCTAGGAGTTGGGGGCTACACTTGCCAAAAATGAAGTTTCTTGAGGTTCTAGGAGTCGGGGAGCTACACTTGACAAAAATGAAGTTTCTTTAGGTTCTAGGAGTTGGGAGCTACACTTGACAAAGGTGAAGTTTCTTGAGGTTCTAGGAGTTGGGGGGCTACACTTGACAAAAGTGAAGTTTCTTGAGGTTCTAGGAGTTGGGGGCTACACTTGAGAAAAATGAAGTTTCTTGAGGTTATAGGAGTTGGAGGGCTACACTTGACAAAAATGATGTTTCTTGAGGTTCTAGGAGTTGGGGGGGCTACACTCTACAAAAATGAAGCTTCTTGAGGTTCTAGGAGCCGAGGAGGCTACACTTGACAAAAATGAAGTTTCTTGAGGTTCTAGGAGTCGGGGGCGGAGGCTACACTTGACAAAAATAAAGTTTCTTGAGGTTGTAGGGGTGGGTGGCTACACTTGACAAAAGTGAAGTTTCTTGAGGTTCTAGGAGTTGTGGGCTTCACTTGACAAAAATGAAGTTTCTCGATGTTCTAGGAGTTGGGGGCTAAACTTGACAAAAATAAAGTTTCTTGAGGTTCTAGGAGATGGGGGGCTACACTTGACAAAAATAAAGTTTCTTGAGGTTCTAGGAGTTGGGGGCTACACTTGACAAAAATGAAGTTTCTTTAGGTTCTAGGAGTTGGGAGCTACACTTGACAAAAATGAAGTTTCTTGAGGTTCTAGGAGTTGGGGGCTACACTTGAGAAAAATGAAGTTTCTTGATGTTCTAGGAGTTGGGGGGCTACACTTGACAAAAGTGAAGTTTCTTGAGGTTCTAGGAGTTGGGGGCTACACTTGAGAAAAATGAAGTTTCTTGAGGTTATAGGAGTTGGAGGGCTACACTTGACAAAAATGATGTTTCTTGAGGTTCTAGGAGTCGGGGGGCTACACTTGACAAAAATGAAGTTTCTTGAGGTTCTAGGAATTGGGGCTACACTTGACAAAAATGAAGCTTCTTGAGGTTCTAGGAGCCGAGGAGGCTACACTTGACAAAAATGAAGTTTTTTGAGGTTCTAGGGGTTGGGTGCTACACTTGACAAAAATGATTTTTCTTGAGGTTCTAGGAGTTGGGGGGCTACACTTGACAAAAATGAAGCTTCTTGAGGTTCTAGGAGCCGAGGAGGCTACACTTGACAAAAATGAAGTTTTTTGAGGTTCTAGGGGTTGGGTGCTACACTTGACAAAAATGAAGTTTCTTGAGGTTCTAGGAGTCGGGGGGTGTTGCTACACTATACAAAAATGAACTTTCTTGGGGTTCTAGGAGTTGGTGGCTACACTTGACAAAAATGAAGTTTCTTGAGGTTGTAGGGGTGCGGGCTACACTTGACAAAAATGAAGTTTCTTGAGGTTCTAGGAGATGGGGGTCTACACTTGACAAAAATGAAGTTTCTTGAGGTTCTAGGAGATGGGGGCTACACTTGACAAAAATAAAGTTTCTTGAGGTTGTAGGAGTTGGGGGCTACACTTGACAAAAATGAAGTTTCTTGAGGTTCTAGGAGTCGGTGGGCTACACTTGACAAAAATAAAGTTTCTTGAGGTTCTAGGAGATGGGGGCTACACTTGACAAAAATAAAGTTTCTTGAGGTTGTAGGAGTTGGGGGCTACACTTGACAAAAATGAAGTTTCTTGAGGTTCTAGGAGTCGGTGGGCTACACTTGACAAAAATAAAGTTTCTTGAGGTTCTAGGAGATGGGGGCTACACTTGACAAAAATAAAGTTTCTTGAGGTTGTAGGAGTTGGGTGCTACACTTGACAAAAATGAAGTTTCTTGAGGTTCTAGGAGTCGGTGGGCTACACTTGACAAAAATAAAGTTTCTTGAGGTTCTAGGAGATGGGGGCTACACTTGACAAAAATAAAGTTTCTTGAGGTTGTAGGAGTTGGGGGCTACACTTGACAAAAATGAAGTTTCTTGAGGTTCTAGGAGTTGGAGGGCTACACTTGAGAAAAATGAAGTTTCTTGAGGTTATAGGAGCTGGAGGGCTACACTTGACAAAAATGAAGTTTCTTGAGGTTCTAGGAATTGGGGCTACACTTGACAAAAATGAAGCTTCTTGAGGTTCTAGGAGCCGAGGAGGCTACACTTGACAAAAATGAAGTTTTTTGAGGTTCTAGGGGTTGGGTGCTACACTTGACAATAATGATTTTTCTTGAGGTTCTAGGAGTTGGGGGGCTACACTTGACAAAAATGAAGCTTCTTGAGGTTCTAGGAGTCGGGGGGTGTTGCTACACTATACAAAAATGAACTTTCTTGGGGTTCTAGGAGTTGGTGGCTACACTTGACAAAAATGAAGTTTCTTGAGGTTCTACGATTTGGGGGCTACACTTGACAAAAATGAAGTTTCTTGAGGTTCTAGGATTTGGGAGCTACACTTGACAGAAATGAAGTTTCTTGAGGTTGTAGGGGTGCGGGCTACACTTGACAAAAATGAAGTTTCTTGAGGTTCTAGGAGATGGGGGTCTACACTTGACAAAAATGAAGTTTCTTGAGGTTCTAGGAGATGGGGGCTACACTTGACAAAAATAAAGTTTCTTGAGGTTGTAGGAGTTGGGGGCTACACTTGACAAAAATGAAGTTTCTTGAGGTTCTAGGAGTCGGTGGGCTACACTTGACAAAAATAAAGTTTCTTGAGGTTCTAGGAGATGGGGGCTACACTTGACAAAAATAAAGTTTCTTGAGGTTGTAGGAGTTGGGGGCTACACTTGACAAAAATGAAGTTTCTTGAGGTTCTAGGAGTCGGTGGGCTACACTTGACAAAAATAAAGTTTCTTGAGGTTCTAGGAGATGGGGCTACACTTGACAAAAATGAAGTTTCTTGAGGTTCTAGGAGTTGGGGCTACACTTGCCAAAAATGAAGTTTCTTGAGGTTCTAGGAGTTGGGGGGCTACACTTGACAAAAGTGAAGTTTCTTGAGGTTCTAGGAGTTGGGGGCTACACTTGCCAAAAATGAAGTTTCTTGAGGTTCTAGGAGTCGGGGAGCTACACTTGACAAAAATGAAGTTTCTTTAGGTTCTAGGAGTTGGGAGCTACACTTGACAAAGGTGAAGTTTCTTGAGGTTCTAGGAGTTGGGGGGCTACACTTGACAAAAGTGAAGTTTCTTGAGGTTCTAGGAGTTGGGGGCTACACTTGAGAAAAATGAAGTTTCTTGAGGTTATAGGAGTTGGAGGGCTACACTTGACAAAAATGATGTTTCTTGAGGTTCTAGGAGTTGGGGGGGCTACACTCTACAAAAATGAAGCTTCTTGAGGTTCTAGGAGCCGAGGAGGCTACACTTGACAAAAATGAAGTTTCTTGAGGTTCTAGGAGTCGGGGGCGGAGGCTACACTTGACAAAAATAAAGTTTCTTGAGGTTGTAGGGGTGGGTGGCTACACTTGACAAAAGTGAAGTTTCTTGAGGTTCTAGGAGTTGTGGGCTTCACTTGACAAAAATGAAGTTTCTCGATGTTCTAGGAGTTGGGGGCTAAACTTGACAAAAATAAAGTTTCTTGAGGTTCTAGGAGATGGGGGGCTACACTTGACAAAAATAAAGTTTCTTGAGGTTCTAGGAGTTGGGGGCTAAACTTGACAAAAATAAAGTTTCTTGAGGTTCTATGAGTTGGGGGGCTACACTTGACAAAAATAAAGTTTCTTGAGGTTCTAGGAGTTGGGGGCTACACTTGACAAAAATGAAGTTTCTTTAGGTTCTAGGAGTTGGGAGCTACCCTTGACAAAAGTGAAGTTTCTTGAGGTTCTAGAAGTTGGAGGCTACACTTGAGAAAAATGAAGTTTCTTGATGTTCTAGGAGTTGTGGGCTTCACTTGACAAAAATGAAGTTTCTCGATGTTCTAGGAGTTGGGGGCTAAACTTGACAAAAATAAAGTTTCTTGAGGTTCTAGGAGTTGGGGGCTACACTTGAGAAAAATGAAGTTTCTTGAGGTTATAGGAGTTGGAGGGCTACACTTGACAAAAATGATGTTTCTTGAGGTTCTAGGAGTCGGGGGGCTACACTTGACAAAAATGAAGTTTCTTGAGGTTCTAGGAATTGGGGCTACACTTGACAAAAATGAAGCTTCTTGAGGTTCTAGGAGCCGAGGAGGCTACACTTGACAAAAATGAAGTTTTTTGAGGTTCTAGGGGTTGGGTGCTACACTTGACAAAAATGATTTTTCTTGAGGTTCTAGGAGTTGGGGGGCTACACTTGACAAAAATGAAGCTTCTTGAGGTTCTAGGAGCCGAGGAGGCTACACTTGACAAAAATGAAGTTTTTTGAGGTTCTAGGGGTTGGGTGCTACACTTGACAAAAATGAAGTTTCTTGAGGTTCTAGGAGTCGGGGGGTGTTGCTACACTATACAAAAATGAACTTTCTTGGGGTTCTAGGAGTTGGTGGCTACACTTGACAAAAATGAAGTTTCTTGAGGTTGTAGGGGTGCGGGCTACACTTGACAAAAATGAAGTTTGTTGAGGTTCTAGGAGATGGGGGTCTACACTTGACAAAAATGAAGTTTCTTGAGGTTCTAGGAGATGGGGGCTACACTTGACAAAAATAAAGTTTCTTGAGGTTGTAGGAGTTGGGGGCTACACTTGACAAAAATGAAGTTTCTTGAGGTTCTAGGAGTCGGTGGGCTACACTTGACAAAAATAAAGTTTCTTGAGGTTCTAGGAGATGGGGGCTACACTTGACAAAAATAAAGTTTCTTGAGGTTGTAGGAGTTGGGGGCTACACTTGACAAAAATGAAGTTTCTTGAGGTTCTAGGAGTCGGTGGGCTACACTTGACAAAAATAAAGTTTCTTGAGGTTCTAGGAGATGGGGGCTACACTTGACAAAAATAAAGTTTCTTGAGGTTGTAGGAGTTGGGGGCTACACTTGACAAAAATGAAGTTTCTTGAGGTTCTAGGAGTCGGTGGGCTACACTTGACAAAAATAAAGTTTCTTGAGGTTCTAGGAGATGGGGGCTACACTTGACAAAAATAAAGTTTCTTGAGGTTGTAGGAGTTGGGGGCTACACTTGACAAAAATGAAGTTTCTTGAGGTTCTAGGAGTTGGAGGGCTACACTTGACAAAAGTGAAGTTTCTTGAGGTTCTAGGAGTTGGGGGCTACACTTGAGAAAAATGAAGTTTCTTGAGGTTATAGGAGCTGGAGGGCTACACTTGACAAAAATGATGTTTCTTGAGGTTCTAGGAGTCGGGGGGCTACACTTGACAAAAATGAAGTTTCTTGAGGTTCTAGGAATTGGGGCTACACTTGACAAAAATGAAGCTTCTTGAGGTTCTAGGAGCCGAGGAGGCTACACTTGACAAAAATGAAGTTTTTTGAGGTTCTAGGGGTTGGGTGCTACACTTGACAAAAATGATTTTTCTTGAGGTTCTAGGAGTTGGGGGGCTACACTTGACAAAAATGAAGCTTCTTGAGGTTCTAGGAGTCGGGGGGTGTTGCTACACTATACAAAAATGAACTTTCTTGGGGTTCTAGGAGTTGGTGGCTACACTTGACAAAAATGAAGTTTCTTGAGGTTCTACGATTTGGGGGCTACACTTGACAAAAATGAAGTTTCTTGAGGTTCTAGGATTTGGGAGCTACACTTGACAGAAATGAAGTTTCTTGAGGTTGTAGGGGTGCGGGCTACACTTGACAAAAATGAAGTTTCTTGAGGTTCTAGGAGATGGGGGTCTACACTTGACAAAAATGAAGTTTCTTGAGGTTCTAGGAGATGGGGGCTACACTTGACAAAAATAAAGTTTCTTGAGGTTGTAGGAGTTGGGGGCTACACTTGACAAAAATGAAGTTTCTTGAGGTTCTAGGAGTCGGTGGGCTACACTTGACAAAAATAAAGTTTCTTGAGGTTCTAGGAGATGGGGGCTACACTTGACAAAAATAAAGTTTCTTGAGGTTGTAGGAGTTGGGGGCTACACTTGACAAAAATGAAGTTTCTTGAGGTTCGAGGAGTCGGTGGGCTACACTTGACAAAAATAAAGTTTCTTGAGGTTCTAGGAGATGGGGCTACACTTGACAAAAATGAAGTTTCTTGAGGTTCTAGGAGTTGGGGCTACACTTGCCAAAAATGAAGTTTCTTGAGGTTCTAGGAGTTGGGGGGCTACACTTGACAAAAGTGAAGTTTCTTGAGGTTCTAGGAGTTGGGGGCTACACTTGCCAAAAATGAAGTTTCTTGAGGTTCTAGGAGTCGGGGAGCTACACTTGACAAAAATGAAGTTTCTTTAGGTTCTAGGAGTTGGGAGCTACACTTGACAAAGGTGAAGTTTCTTGAGGTTCTAGGAGTTGGGGGGCTACACTTGACAAAAGTGAAGTTTCTTGAGGTTCTAGGAGTTGGGGGCTACACTTGAGAAAAATGAAGTTTCTTGAGGTTATAGGAGTTGGAGGGCTACACTTGACAAAAATGATGTTTCTTGAGGTTCTAGGAGTTGGGGGGGCTACACTCTACAAAAATGAAGCTTCTTGAGGTTCTAGGAGCCGAGGAGGCTACACTTGACAAAAATGAAGTTTCTTGAGGTTCTAGGAGTCGGGGGCGGAGGCTACACTTGACAAAAATAAAGTTTCTTGAGGTTGTAGGGGTGGGTGGCTACACTTGACAAAAGTGAAGTTTCTTGAGGTTCTAGGAGTTGTGGGCTTCACTTGACAAAAATGAAGTTTCTCGATGTTCTAGGAGTTGGGGGCTAAACTTGACAAAAATAAAGTTTCTTGAGGTTCTAGGAGATGGGGGGCTACACTTGACAAAAATAAAGTTTCTTGAGGTTCTAGGAGTTGGGGGCTACACTTGACAAAAATGAAGTTTCTTTAGGTTCTAGGAGTTGGGAGCTACACTTGACAAAAATGAAGTTTCTTGAGGTTCTAGGAGTTGGGGGCTACACTTGAGAAAAATGAAGTTTCTTGATGTTCTAGGAGTTGGGGGGCTACACTTGACAAAAGTGAAGTTTCTTGAGGTTCTAGGAGTTGGGGGCTACACTTGAGAAAAATGAAGTTTCTTGAGGTTATAGGAGTTGGAGGGCTACACTTGACAAAAATGATGTTTCTTGAGGTTCTAGGAGTCGGGGGCTACACTTGACAAAAATGAAGTTTCTTGAGGTTCTAGGAATTGGGGCTACACTTGACAAAAATGAAGCTTCTTGAGGTTCTAGGAGCCGAGGAGGCTACACTTGACAAAAATGAAGTTTTTTGAGGTTCTAGGGGTTGGGTGCTACACTTGACAAAAATGATTTTTCTTGAGGTTCTAGGAGTTGGGGGGCTACACTTGACAAAAATGAAGCTTCTTGAGGTTCTAGGAGCCGAGGAGGCTACACTTGACAAAAATGAAGTTTTTTGAGGTTCTAGGGGTTGGGTGCTACACTTGACAAAAATGAAGTTTCTTGAGGTTCTAGGAGTCGGGGGGTGTTGCTACACTATACAAAAATGAACTTTCTTGGGGTTCTAGGAGTTGGTGGCTACACTTGACAAAAATGAAGTTTCTTGAGGTTGTAGGGGTGCGGGCTACACTTGACAAAAATGAAGTTTCTTGAGGTTCTAGGAGATGGGGGTCTACACTTGACAAAAATGAAGTTTCTTGAGGTTCTAGGAGATGGGGGCTACACTTGACAAAAATAAAGTTTCTTGAGGTTGTAGGAGTTGGGGGCTACACTTGACAAAAATGAAGTTTCTTGAGGTTCTAGGAGTCGGTGGGCTACACTTGACAAAAATAAAGTTTCTTGAGGTTCTAGGAGATGGGGGCTACACTTGACAAAAATAAAGTTTCTTGAGGTTGTAGGAGTTGGGGGCTACACTTGACAAAAATGAAGTTTCTTGAGGTTCTAGGAGTTGGAGGGCTACACTTGACAAAAATAAAGTTTCTTGAGGTTCTAGGAGATGGGGGCTACACTTGACAAAAATAAAGTTTCTTGAGGTTGTAGGAGTTGGGGGCTACACTTGACAAAAATGAAGTTTCTTGAGGTTCTAGGAGTCGGTGGGCTACACTTGACAAAAGTGAAGTTTCTTGAGGTTCTAGGAGATGGGGGCTACACTTGACAAAAATAAAGTTTCTTGAGGTTGTAGGAGTTGGGGGCTACACTTGACAAAAATGAAGTTTCTTGAGGTTCTAGGAGTCGGTGGGCTACACTTGACAAAAATAAAGTTTCTTGAGGTTCTAGGAGATGGGGGCTACACTTGACAAAAATAAAGTTTCTTGAGGTTGTAGGAGTTGGGGGCTACACTTGACAAAAATGAAGTTTCTTGAGGTTCTAGGAGTTGGAGGGCTACACTTGACAAAAGTGAAGTTTCTTGAGGTTCTAGGAGTTGGGGGCTACACTTGAGAAAAATGAAGTTTCTTGAGGTTATAGGAGCTGGAGGGCTACACTTGACAAAAATGATGTTTCTTGAGGTTCTAGGAGTCGGGGGGCTACACTTGACAAAAATGAAGTTTCTTGAGGTTCTAGGAATTGGGGCTACACTTGACAAAAATGAAGCTTCTTGAGGTTCTAGGAGCCGAGGAGGCTACACTTGACAAAAGTGAAGTTTTTTGAGGTTCTAGGGGTTGGGTGCTACACTTGACAAAAATGATTTTTCTTGAGGTTCTAGGAGTTGGGGGGCTACACTTGACAAAAATGAAGCTTCTTGAGGTTCTAGGAATCGGGGGGTGTTGCTACACTATACAAAAATGAACTTTCTTGGGGTTCTAGGAGTTGGTGGCTACACTTGACAAAAATGAAGTTTCTTGAGGTTCTACGATTTGGGGGCTACACTTGACAAAAATGAAGTTTCTTGAGGTTCTAGGATTTGGGAGCTACACTTGATAGAAATGAAGTTTCTTGAGGTTGTAGGGGTGCGGGCTACACTTGACAAAAATGAAGTTTCTTGAGGTTCTAGGAGATGGGGGTCTACACTTGACAAAAATGAAGTTTCTTGAGGTTCTAGGAGATGGGGGCTACACTTGACAAAAATAAAGTTTCTTGAGGTTGTAGGAGTTGGGGGCTACACTTGACAAAAATGAAGTTTCTTGAGGTTCTAGGAGTCGGTGGGCTACACTTGACAAAAATAAAGTTTCTTGAGGTTCTAGGAGATGGGGGCTACACTTGACAAAAATAAAGTTTCTTGAGGTTGTAGGAGTTGGGGGCTACACTTGTCAAAAATGAAGTTTCTTGAGGTTCTAGGAGTCGGTGGGCTACACTTGACAAAAATAAAGTTTCTTGAGGTTCTAGGAGATGGGGGCTACACTTGACAAACATAAAGTTTCTTGAGGTTGTAGGAGTTGGGGGCTACACTTGACAAAAATGAAGTTTCTTGAGGTTCTAGGAGTCGGTGGGCTACACTTGACAAAAATAAAGTTTCTTGAGGTTCTAGGAGATGGGGGCTACACTTGACAAAAATAAAGTTTCTTGAGGTTGTAGGAGTTGGGGGCTACACTTGACAAAAATGAAGTTTCTTGATGTTCTAGGAGTTGGAGGGCTACACTTGACAAAAGTGAAGTTTCTTGATGTTCTAGGAGTTGGGGGCTACACTTGCCAAAAATGAAGTTTTTTGAGGTTCTAGGAATTGGGTCTACACTTGACAAAAATGAAGTTTCTTGAGGTTCTAGGAGTTGGGGCTACACTTGACAAAAATGAAGTTTCTTGAGGTTCTAGGAGTCGGGGGCTACACTTGCAAAAATGAAGTTTCTTGAGGTTCTAGGAGTTGGGGCTACACTTGCCAAAAATGAAGTTTCTTGAGGTTCTAGGAGTTGGGGGCTACACTTGCCAAAAATGAAGTTTCTTGAGGTTCTAGGAGTCGGGGAGCTACACTTGACAAAAATGAAGTTTCTTTAGGTTCTAGGAGTTGGGAGCTACACTTGACAAAAATGAAGTTTCTTGAGGTTCTAGGAGTTGGGGGCTACACTTGCCAAAAATGAAGTTTCTTGAGGTTCTAGGAGTTGGGGGCTACACTTGACAAAAGTGAAGTTTCTTGAGGTTCTAGGAGTTGGGGGCTACACTTGACAAAAATGAAGTTTCTTGAGGTTCTAGGAGTTGGGGGCTACACTTGCCAAAAATGAAGTTTCTTGAGGTTCTAGGAGTTGGGGGCTACACTTGACAAAAGTGAAGTTTCTTGAGGTTCTAGGAGTTGGGGGCTACACTTGCCAAAAATGAAGTTTCTTGAGGTTCTAGGAGTCGGGGAGCTACACTTGACAAAAATGAAGTTTCTTTAGGTTCTAGGAGTTGGGAGCTACACTTGACA
Source organism: Eledone cirrhosa (assembly GCA_964016885.1). Lineage (NCBI taxonomy): Eukaryota > Metazoa > Mollusca > Cephalopoda > Octopoda > Eledonidae > Eledone > Eledone cirrhosa. The sequence continues at coordinate 34,235,588 of OZ024740.1, read as the reverse complement.
AAGGTGAAGTTTCTTGAGGTTCTAGGAGTTGGGGGGCTACACTTGACAAAAGTGAAGTTTCTTGAGGTTCTAGGAGTTGGGGGCTACACTTGAGAAAAATGAAGTTTCTTGAGGTTATAGGAGTTGGAGGGCTACACTTGACAAAAATGATGTTTCTTGAGGTTCTAGGAGTTGGGGGGGCTACACTCTACAAAAATGAAGCTTCTTGAGGTTCTAGGAGCCGAGGAGGCTACACTTGACAAAAATGAAGTTTCTTGAGGTTCTAGGAGTCGGGGGCGGAGGCTACACTTGACAAAAATAAAGTTTCTTGAGGTTGTAGGGGTGGGTGGCTACACTTGACAAAAGTGAAGTTTCTTGAGGTTCTAGGAGTTGTGGGCTTCACTTGACAAAAATGAAGTTTCTCGATGTTCTAGGAGTTGGGGGCTAAACTTGACAAAAATAAAGTTTCTTGAGGTTCTAGGAGATGGGGGGCTACACTTGACAAAAATAAAGTTTCTTGAGGTTCTAGGAGTTGGGGGCTACACTTGACAAAAATGAAGTTTCTTTAGGTTCTAGGAGTTGGGAGCTACACTTGACAAAAATGAAGTTTCTTGAGGTTCTAGGAGTTGGGGGCTACACTTGAGAAAAATGAAGTTTCTTGAGGTTCTAGGAGTTGGGGGGCTACACTTGACAAAAGTGAAGTTTCTTGAGGTTCTAGGAGTTGGGGGCTACACTTGAGAAAAATGAAGTTTCTTGAGGTTATAGGAGTTGGAGGGCTACACTTGACAAAAATGATGTTTCTTGAGGTTCTAGGAGTCGGGGGGCTACACTTGACAAAAATGAAGTTTCTTGAGGTTCTAGGAATTGGGGCTACACTTGACAAAAATGAAGCTTCTTGAGGTTCTAGGAGCCGAGGAGGCTACACTTGACAAAAATGAAGTTTTTTGAGGTTCTAGGGGTTGGGCGCTACACTTGACAAAAATGATTTTTCTTGAGGTTCTAGGAGTTGGGGGGCTACACTTGACAAAAATGAAGCTTCTTGAGGTTCTAGGAGCCGAGGAGGCTACACTTGACAAAAATGAAGTTTTTTGAGGTTCTAGGGGTTGGGTGCTACACTTGACAAAAATGAAGTTTCTTGAGGTTCTAGGAGTCGGGGGGTGTTGCTACACTATACAAAAATGAACTTTCTTGGGGTTCTAGGAGTTGGTGGCTACACTTGACAAAAATGAAGTTTCTTGAGGTTCTAGGAGTCGGTGGGCTACACTTGACAAAAATGAAGATTCTTGAGGTTCTAGGAATTGGGGCTACACTTGACAAAAATGAAGTTTCTTGAGGTTCTAGGAGTCGGGGGGCTACACTTGACAAAAGTGAAGTTTCTTGAGGTTCTAGGAGATGGGGGCTACACTTGACAAAAATAAAGTTTCTTGAGGTTGTAGGAGTTGGGGGCTACACTTGACAAAAATGAAGTTTCTTGAGGTTCTAGGAGTCGGTGGGCTACACTTGACAAAAATAAAGTTTCTTGAGGTTCTAGGAGATGGGGGCTACACTTGACAAAAATAAAGTTTCTTGAGGTTGTAGGAGTTGGGGGCTACACTTGACAAAAATGAAGTTTCTTGAGGTTCTAGGAATTGGGTCTACACTTGACAAAAATGAAGTTTCTTGAGGTTCTAGGAGTTGGGGCTACACTTGACAAAAATGAAGTTTCTTGAGGTTCTAGGAGTCGGGGGCTACACTTGCAAAAATGAAGTTTCTTGAGGTTCTAGGAGTTGGGGCTACACTTGCCAAAAATGAAGTTTCTTGAGGTTCTAGGAGTTGGGGGCTACACTTGCCAAAAATGAAGTTTCTTGAGGTTCTAGGAGTCGGGGAGCTACACTTGACAAAAATGAAGTTTCTTTAGGTTCTAGGAGTTGGGAGCTACACTTGACAAAAATGAAGTTTCTTGAGGTTCTAGGAGTTGGGGGCTACACTTGCCAAAAATGAAGTTTCTTGAGGTTCTAGGAGTTGGGGGCTACACTTGACAAAAGTGAAGTTTCTTGAGGTTCTAGGAGTTGGGGGCTACACTTGACAAAAATGAAGTTTCTTGAGGTTCTAGGAGTTGGGGGCTACACTTGCCAAAAATGAAGTTTCTTGAGGTTCTAGGAGTTGGGGGCTACACTTGACAAAAGTGAAGTTTCTTGAGGTTCTAGGAGTTGGGGGCTACACTTGCCAAAAATGAAGTTTCTTGAGGTTCTAGGAGTCGGGGAGCTACACTTGACAAAAATGAAGTTTCTTTAGGTTCTAGGAGTTGGGAGCTACACTTGACAAAGGTGAAGTTTCTTGAGGTTCTAGGAGTTGGGGGGCTACACTTGACAAAAGTGAAGTTTCTTGAGGTTCTAGGAGTTGGGGGCTACACTTGAGAAAAATGAAGTTTCTTGAGGTTATAGGAGTTGGAGGGCTACACTTGACAAAAATGATGTTTCTTGAGGTTCTAGGAGTTGGGGGGGCTACACTCTACAAAAATGAAGCTTCTTGAGGTTCTAGGAGCCGAGGAGGCTACACTTGACAAAAATGAAGTTTCTTGAGGTTCTAGGAGTCGGGGGCGGAGGCTACACTTGACAAAAATAAAGTTTCTTGAGGTTGTAGGGGTGGGTGGCTACACTTGACAAAAGTGAAGTTTCTTGAGGTTCTAGGAGTTGTGGGCTTCACTTGACAAAAATGAAGTTTCTCGATGTTCTAGGAGTTGGGGGCTAAACTTGACAAAAATAAAGTTTCTTGAGGTTCTAGGAGATGGGGGGCTACACTTGACAAAAATAAAGTTTCTTGAGGTTCTAGGAGTTGGGGGCTACACTTGACAAAAATGAAGTTTCTTTAGGTTCTAGGAGTTGGGAGCTACACTTGACAAAAATGAAGTTTCTTGAGGTTCTAGGAGTTGGGGGCTACACTTGAGAAAAATGAAGTTTCTTGAGGTTCTAGGAGTTGGGGGGCTACACTTGACAAAAGTGAAGTTTCTTGAGGTTCTAGGAGTTGGGGGCTACACTTGAGAAAAATGAAGTTTCTTGAGGTTATAGGAGTTGGAGGGCTACACTTGACAAAAATGATGTTTCTTGAGGTTCTAGGAGTCGGGGGGCTACACTTGACAAAAATGAAGTTTCTTGAGGTTCTAGGAATTGGGGCTACACTTGACAAAAATGAAGCTTCTTGAGGTTCTAGGAGCCGAGGAGGCTACACTTGACAAAAATGAAGTTTTTTGAGGTTCTAGGGGTTGGGCGCTACACTTGACAAAAATGATTTTTCTTGAGGTTCTAGGAGTTGGGGGGCTACACTTGACAAAAATGAAGCTTCTTGAGGTTCTAGGAGCCGAGGAGGCTACACTTGACAAAAATGAAGTTTTTTGAGGTTCTAGGGGTTGGGTGCTACACTTGACAAAAATGAAGTTTCTTGAGGTTCTAGGAGTCGGGGGGTGTTGCTACACTATACAAAAATGAACTTTCTTGGGGTTCTAGGAGTTGGTGGCTACACTTGACAAAAATGAAGTTTCTTGAGGTTCTAGGAGTCGGTGGGCTACACTTGACAAAAATGAAGATTCTTGAGGTTCTAGGAATTGGGGCTACACTTGACAAAAATGAAGTTTCTTGAGGTTCTAGGAGTCGGGGGGCTACACTTGACAAAAGTGAAGTTTCTTGAGGTTCTAGGAGATGGGGGCTACACTTGACAAAAATAAAGTTTCTTGAGGTTGTAGGAGTTGGGGGCTACACTTGACAAAAATGAAGTTTCTTGAGGTTCTAGGAGTCGGTGGGCTACACTTGACAAAAATAAAGTTTCTTGAGGTTCTAGGAGATGGGGGCTACACTTGACAAAAATAAAGTTTCTTGAGGTTGTAGGAGTTGGGGGCTACACTTGACAAAAATGAAGTTTCTTGAGGTTCTAGGAGTTGGAGGGCTACACTTGACAAAAGTGAAGTTTCTTGAGGTTCTAGGAGTTGGGGGCTACACTTGAGAAAAATGAAGTTTCTTGAGGTTATAGGAGCTGGAGGGCTACACTTGACAAAAATGATGTTTCTTGAGGTTCTAGGAGTCGGGGGGCTACACTTGACAAAAATGAAGTTTCTTGAGGTTCTAGGAATTGGGGCTACACTTGACAAAAATGAAGCTTCTTGAGGTTCTAGGAGCCGAGGAGGCTACACTTGACAAAAGTGAAGTTTTTTGAGGTTCTAGGGGTTGGGTGCTACACTTGACAAAAATGATTTTTCTTGAGGTTCTAGGAGTTGGGGGGCTACACTTGACAAAAATGAAGCTTCTTGAGGTTCTAGGAATCGGGGGGTGTTGCTACACTATACAAAAATGAACTTTCTTGGGGTTCTAGGAGTTGGTGGCTACACTTGACAAAAATGAAGTTTCTTGAGGTTCTACGATTTGGGGGCTACACTTGACAAAAATGAAGTTTCTTGAGGTTCTAGGATTTGGGAGCTACACTTGATAGAAATGAAGTTTCTTGAGGTTGTAGGGGTGCGGGCTACACTTGACAAAAATGAAGTTTCTTGAGGTTCTAGGAGATGGGGGTCTACACTTGACAAAAATGAAGTTTCTTGAGGTTCTAGGAGATGGGGGCTACACTTGACAAAAATAAAGTTTCTTGAGGTTGTAGGAGTTGGGGGCTACACTTGACAAAAATGAAGTTTCTTGAGGTTCTAGGAGTCGGTGGGCTACACTTGACAAAAATAAAGTTTCTTGAGGTTCTAGGAGATGGGGGCTACACTTGACAAAAATAAAGTTTCTTGAGGTTGTAGGAGTTGGGGGCTACACTTGTCAAAAATGAAGTTTCTTGAGGTTCTAGGAGTCGGTGGGCTACACTTGACAAAAATAAAGTTTCTTGAGGTTCTAGGAGATGGGGGCTACACTTGACAAACATAAAGTTTCTTGAGGTTGTAGGAGTTGGGGGCTACACTTGACAAAAATGAAGTTTCTTGAGGTTCTAGGAGTCGGTGGGCTACACTTGACAAAAATAAAGTTTCTTGAGGTTCTAGGAGATGGGGGCTACACTTGACAAAAATAAAGTTTCTTGAGGTTGTAGGAGTTGGGGGCTACACTTGACAAAAATGAAGTTTCTTGATGTTCTAGGAGTTGGAGGGCTACACTTGACAAAAGTGAAGTTTCTTGATGTTCTAGGAGTTGGGGGCTACACTTGCCAAAAATGAAGTTTTTTGAGGTTCTAGGAATTGGGTCTACACTTGACAAAAATGAAGTTTCTTGAGGTTCTAGGAGTTGGGGCTACACTTGACAAAAATGAAGTTTCTTGAGGTTCTAGGAGTCGGGGGCTACACTTGCAAAAATGAAGTTTCTTGAGGTTCTAGGAGTTGGGGCTACACTTGCCAAAAATGAAGTTTCTTGAGGTTCTAGGAGTTGGGGGCTACACTTGCCAAAAATGAAGTTTCTTGAGGTTCTAGGAGTCGGGGAGCTACACTTGACAAAAATGAAGTTTCTTTAGGTTCTAGGAGTTGGGAGCTACACTTGACAAAAATGAAGTTTCTTGAGGTTCTAGGAGTTGGGGGCTACACTTGCCAAAAATGAAGTTTCTTGAGGTTCTAGGAGTTGGGGGCTACACTTGACAAAAGTGAAGTTTCTTGAGGTTCTAGGAGTTGGGGGCTACACTTGACAAAAATGAAGTTTCTTGAGGTTCTAGGAGTTGGGGGCTACACTTGCCAAAAATGAAGTTTCTTGAGGTTCTAGGAGTTGGGGGCTACACTTGACAAAAGTGAAGTTTCTTGAGGTTCTAGGAGTTGGGGGCTACACTTGCCAAAAATGAAGTTTCTTGAGGTTCTAGGAGTCGGGGAGCTACACTTGACAAAAATGAAGTTTCTTTAGGTTCTAGGAGTTGGGAGCTACACTTGACAAAGGTGAAGTTTCTTGAGGTTCTAGGAGTTGGGGGGCTACACTTGACAAAAGTGAAGTTTCTTGAGGTTCTAGGAGTTGGGGGCTACACTTGAGAAAAATGAAGTTTCTTGAGGTTATAGGAGTTGGAGGGCTACACTTGACAAAAATGATGTTTCTTGAGGTTCTAGGAGTTGGGGGGGCTACACTCTACAAAAATGAAGCTTCTTGAGGTTCTAGGAGCCGAGGAGGCTACACTTGACAAAAATGAAGTTTCTTGAGGTTCTAGGAGTCGGGGGCGGAGGCTACACTTGACAAAAATAAAGTTTCTTGAGGTTGTAGGGGTGGGTGGCTACACTTGACAAAAGTGAAGTTTCTTGAGGTTCTAGGAGTTGTGGGCTTCACTTGACAAAAATGAAGTTTCTCGATGTTCTAGGAGTTGGGGGCTAAACTTGACAAAAATAAAGTTTCTTGAGGTTCTAGGAGATGGGGGGCTACACTTGACAAAAATAAAGTTTCTTGAGGTTCTAGGAGTTGGGGGCTACACTTGACAAAAATGAAGTTTCTTTAGGTTCTAGGAGTTGGGAGCTACACTTGACAAAAATGAAGTTTCTTGAGGTTCTAGGAGTTGGGGGCTACACTTGAGAAAAATGAAGTTTCTTGAGGTTCTAGGAGTTGGGGGGCTACACTTGACAAAAGTGAAGTTTCTTGAGGTTCTAGGAGTTGGGGGCTACACTTGAGAAAAATGAAGTTTCTTGAGGTTATAGGAGTTGGAGGGCTACACTTGACAAAAATGATGTTTCTTGAGGTTCTAGGAGTCGGGGGGCTACACTTGACAAAAATGAAGTTTCTTGAGGTTCTAGGAATTGGGGCTACACTTGACAAAAATGAAGCTTCTTGAGGTTCTAGGAGCCGAGGAGGCTACACTTGACAAAAATGAAGTTTTTTGAGGTTCTAGGGGTTGGGCGCTACACTTGACAAAAATGATTTTTCTTGAGGTTCTAGGAGTTGGGGGGCTACACTTGACAAAAATGAAGCTTCTTGAGGTTCTAGGAGCCGAGGAGGCTACACTTGACAAAAATGAAGTTTTTTGAGGTTCTAGGGGTTGGGTGCTACACTTGACAAAAATGAAGTTTCTTGAGGTTCTAGGAGTCGGGGGGTGTTGCTACACTATACAAAAATGAACTTTCTTGGGGTTCTAGGAGTTGGTGGCTACACTTGACAAAAATGAAGTTTCTTGAGGTTCTAGGAGTCGGTGGGCTACACTTGACAAAAATGAAGATTCTTGAGGTTCTAGGAATTGGGGCTACACTTGACAAAAATGAAGTTTCTTGAGGTTCTAGGAGTCGGGGGGCTACACTTGACAAAAATGAAGTTTCTTGAGGTTCTAGGAATTGGGGCTACACTTGACAAAAATGAAGTTTCTTGAGGTTCTAGGAGTCGGGGGCTACACTTGACAAAAATGAAGTTTCTTGAGGTTCTAGGATTTGGTGGCTACACTTGACAAAAATGAAGTTTCTTGAGGTTCTAGGATTTGGGAGCTACACTTGACAGAAATGAAGTTTCTTGAGGTTGTAGGGGTGCGGACTACACTTGACAAAAATGAAGTTTCTTGAGGTTCTAGGAGTTGGGGTGCTACACTTGACAAAAATAAAGTTTCTTGAGGTTCTAGGAGATGGGGGCTACACTTGACAAAAATGAAGTTTCTTGAGGTTCTAGGAGTTGGGGCTACACTTGACAAAAATGAAGTTTCTTGAGGTTCTAGGAGTCGGGGGCTACACTTGACAAAAATGAAGTTTCTTGAGGTTATAGGAGTTGGAGGGCTACACTTGACAAAAATGAAGTTTCTTGAGGTTCTAGGAGATGGGGCTACACTTGACAAAAATGAAGTTTCTTGAGGTTCTAGGAGTTGGGGCTACACTTGCCAAAAATGAAGTTTCTTGAGGTTCTAGGAGTTGGAGGGCTACACTTGACAAAAGTGAAGTTTCTTGAGGTTCTAGGAGTTGGGGGCTACACTTGCCAAAAATGAAGTTTCTTGAGGTTCTAGGAGTCGGGGAGCTACACTTGACAAAAATGAAGTTTCTTTAGGTTCTAGGAGTTGGGAGCTACACTTGACAAAGGTGAAGTTTCTTGAGGTTCTAGGAGTTGGGGGGCTACACTTGACAAAAGTGAAGTTTCTTGAGGTTCTAGGAGTTGGGGGCTACACTTGAGAAAAATGAAGTTTCTTGAGGTTATAGGAGTTGGAGGGCTACACTTGACAAAAATGATGTTTCTTGATGTTCTAGGAGTTGGGGAGCTACACTTGACAAAAATGAAGCTTCTTGAGGTTCTAGGAGCCGAGGAGGCTACACTTGACAAAAATGAAGTTTTTTGAGGTTCTAGGGGTTGGGTGCTACACTTGAGAAAAATGAAGTTTCTTGAGGTTCTAGGAATTGGGGCTACACTTGACAAAAATGAAGTTTCTTGAGGTTCTAGGAGTCGGGGGGTGTTGCTACACTATACAAAAATGAACTTTCTTGGGGTTCTAGGAGTTGGTGGCTACACTTGACAAAAATGAAGTTTCTTGAGGTTCTAGGAGTCGGTGGGCTACACTTGACAAAAATGAAGATTCTTGAGGTTCTACGATTTGGGGGCTACACTTGACAAAAATGAAGTTTCTTGAGGTTCTAGGATTTGGGAGCTACACTTGACAGAAATGAAGTTTCTTGAGGTTGTAGGGGTGCGGGCTACACTTGACAAAAATGAAGTTTCTTGATGTTCTAGGAGTTGGAGGGCTACACTTGACAAAAGTGAAGTTTCTTGATGTTCTAGGAGTTGGGGGCTACACTTGACAAAAATGAAGTTTCTTGAGGTTCTAGGAGATGGGGGTCTACACTTGACAAAAATGAAGTTTCTTGATGTTCTAGGAGTTGGAGGGCTACACTTGACAAAAGTGAAGTTTCTTTATGTTCTAGGAGTTGGGGGCTACACTTGACAAAAATGAAGTTTCTTGAGGTTCTAGGAGATGGGGGTCTACACTTGACAAAAATGAAGTTTCTTGATGTTCTAGGAGTTGGGGGGCTACACTTGACAAAAATAAAGTTTCTTGAGGTTCTAGGAGATGGGGGCTACACTTGACAAAAATAAAGTTTCTTGAGGTTGTAGGAGTTGGGGGCTACACTTGACAAAAATGAAGTTTCTTGAGGTTCTAGGAGTCGGTGGGCTACACTTGACAAAAATAAAGTTTCTTGAGGTTCTAAGAGATGGGGGCTACACTTGACAAAAATAAAGTTTCTTGAGGTTGTAGGAGTTGGGGGCTACACTTGACAAAAATGAAGTTTCTTGATGTTCTAGGAGTTGGAGGGCTACACTTGACAAAAGTGAAGTTTCTTGATGTTCTAGGAGTTGGGTGCTACACTTGAGAAAAATGAAGTTTCTTGAAGTTATAGGAGTTGGAGGGCTACACTTGACAAAAATGAAGTTTCTTGAGGTTCTAGGAGTTGGGGCTACACTTGACAAAAATGAAGTTTCTTGAGGTTCTAGGAGTCGGGGGCTACACTTGACAAAAATGAAGTTTCTTGAGGTTATAAGAGTTGGAGGGCTACACTTGACAAAAATGAAGTTTCTTGAGGTTCTAGGAGATGGGGGGCTACACTTGACAAAAATGAAGTTTCTTGAGGTTATAAGAGTTGGAGGGCTACACTTGACAAAAATGAAGTTTCTTGAGGTTCTAGGAGTTGGGGGCTACACTTGACAAAAATGAAGTTTCTTGAGGTTCTAGGAGTTGGGGCTACACTTGCCAAAAATGAAGTTTCTTGGGGTTCTAGGAATTGGGGCTACACTTGACAAAAATGAAGTTTCTTGAGGTTCTAGGAGATGGGGCTACACTTGACAAAAATGAAGTTTTTTGAGGTTCTAGGAGTTGGGGCTACACTTGCCAAAAATGAAGTTTTTTGAGGTTCTAGGAGTTGGGGCTACACTTGACAAAAATGAAGTTTCTTGAGGTTCTAGGAGTTGGAGGGCTACACTTGACAAAAATGAAGTTTTTTGAGGTTCTAGGAATTGGGTCTACACTTGACAAAAATGAAGTTTCTTGAGGTTCTAGGAGTTGGGGCTACACTTGACAAAAATGAAGTTTCTTGAGGTTCTAGGAGTTGGAGGGCTACACTTAACAAAAATGAAGTTTCTTGAGGTTCTAGGAGTCGGGGGCTACACTTGACAAAAATGAAGTTTCTTGAGGTTATAGGAGTTGGAGGGCTACACTTGACAAAAATGAAGTTTCTTGAGGTTCTAGGAGATGGGGCTACACTTGACAAAAATGAAGTTTCTTGAGGTTCTAGGAGTTGGGGCTACACTTGCCAAAAATGAAGTTTCTTTAGGTTCTAGGAGTTGGGAGCTACACTTGACAAAGGTGAAGTTTCTTGAGGTTCTAGGAGTTGGGGGGCTACACTTGACAAAAGTGAAGTTTCTTGAGGTTCTAGGAGTTGGGGGCTACACTAGATAAAAATGAAGTTTCTTGAGGTTCTAGGAGTTGGAGGGCTACACTTGACAAAAATGATGTTTCTTGAGGTTCTAGGAGTTGGGGGGGCTACACTCTACAAAAATGAAGCTTCTTGAGGTTCTAGGAGTTGGGGGGCTACACTTGACAAAAATAAAGTTTCTTGAGGTTCTAGGAGTCGGTGGGCTACACTTGACAAAAATAAAGTTTCTTGAGGTTCTAAGAGATGGGGGCTACACTTGACAAAAATAAAGTTTCTTGAGGTTGTAGGAGTTGGGGGCTACACTTGACAAAAATGAAGTTTCTTGATGTTCTAGGAGTTGGAGGGCTACACTTGACAAAAGTGAAGTTTCTTGATGTTCTAGGAGTTGGGGGCTACACTTGACAAAAATGAAGTTTCTTGAAGTTATAGGAGTTGGGGGCTACACTTGACAAAAATGATGTTTCTTGAGGTTCTAGGAGTTGGGGCTACACTTGACAAAAATGAAGTTTCTTGAGGTTCTAGGAGTTGGGGCTACACTTGACAAAAATGAAGTTTCTTGAGGTTCTAGGAGTCGGGGGCTACACTTGACAAAAATGAAGTTTCTTGAGGTTATAAGAGTTGGAGGGCTACACTTGACAAAAATGAAGTTTCTTGAGGTTCTAGGAGATGGGGCTACACTTGACAAAAATGAAGTTTCTTGAGGTTCTAGGAGTTGGGGCTACACTTGCCAAAAATGAAGTTTCTTGGGGTTCTAGGAATTGGGGCTACACTTGACAAAAATGAAGTTTCTTGAGGTTCTAGGAGATGGGGCTACACTTGACAAAAATGAAGTTTTTTGAGGTTCTAGGAGCCGAGGAGGCTACACTTGACAAAAATGAAGTTTCTTGAGGTTCTAGGAGTCGGTGGGCTACACTTGACAAAAATGAAGTTTCTTGAGGTTCTAGGAGTCGGGGGCTACACTTGACAAAAATGAAGTTTCTTGAGGTTATAGGAGTTGGAGGGCTACACTTGACAAAAATGAAGTTTCTTGAGGTTCTAGGAGATGGGGCTACACTTGACAAAAATGAAGTTTCTTGAGGTTCTAGGAGTTGGGGCTACACTTGCCAAAAATGAAGTTTCTTTAGGTTCTAGGAGTTGGGAGCTACACTTGACAAAGGTGAAGTTTCTTGAGGTTCTAGGAGTTGGGGGGCTACACTTGACAAAAGTGAAGTTTCTTGAGGTTCTAGGAGTTGGGGGCTACACTTGATAAAAATGAAGTTTCTTGAGGTTATAGGAGTTGGAGGGCTACACTTGACAAAAATGATGTTTCTTGAGGTTCTAGGAGTTGGGGGGGCTACACTCTACAAAAATGAAGCTTCTTGAGGTTCTAGGAGCCGAGGAGGCTACACTTGAAAAAATGAAGTTTCTTGAGGTTCTAGGAGTCGGGGGCGGAGGCTACACTTGACAAAAATAAAGTTTCTTGAGGTTGTAGGGTTGGGTGGCTACACTTGACAAAAGTGAAGTTTCTTGAGGTTCTAGGAGTTGTGGGCTTCACTTGACAAAAATGAAGTTTCTCAAATGTTCTAGGAGTTGGGGGCTAAACTTGACAAAAATAAAGTTTCTTGAGGTTCTAGGAGTTGGGGCTACACTTGCCAAAAATGAAGTTTCTTGGGGTTCTAGGAATTGGGGCTACACTTGACAAAAATGAAGTTTCTTGAGGTTCTAGGAGATGGGGCTACACTTGACAAAAATGAAGTTTTTTGAGGTTCTAGGAATTGGGTCTACACTTGACAAAAATGAAGTTTCTTGAGGTTCTAGGAGTTGGGGCTACACTTGACAAAAATGAAGTTTCTTGGGGTTCTAGGAGTTGGTGGCTACACTTGACAAAAATGAAGTTTCTTGAGGTTCTAGGAGTCGGTGGGCTACACTTGACAAAAATGAAGATTCTTGAGGTTCTAGGAGTCGGGGGCTACACTTGACAAAAATGAAGTTTCTTGAGGTTCTACGATTTGGGGGCTACACTTGACAAAAATGAAGTTTCTTGAGGTTCTAGGATTAGGGAGCTACACTTGACAGAAATGAAGTTTCTTGAGGTTGTAGGGGTGCGGGCTACACTTGACAAAAATGAAGTTTCTTGAGGTTCTAGGAGATGGGGGTCTACACTTGACAAAAATGAAGTTTCTTGAGGTTCTAGGAGTTGGGGGGCTACACTTGACAAAAATAAAGTTTCTTGAGGTTCTAGGAGATGGGGGCTACACTTGACAAAAATAAAGTTTCTTGAGGTTGTAGGAGTTGGGGGCTACACTTGACAAAAATGAAGTTTCTTGAGGTTCTAGGAGTCGGTGGGCTACACTTGACAAAAATAAAGTTTCTTGAGGTTCTAGGAGATGGGGGCTACACTTGACAAAAATAAAGTTTCTTGAGGTTGTAGGAGTTGGGGGCTACACTTGACAAAAATGAAGTTTCTTGATGTTCTAGGAGTTGGAGGGCTACACTTGACAAAAGTGAAGTTTCTTGATGTTCTAGGAGTTGGGGGCTACACTTGACAAAAATGAAGTTTCTTGATGTTCTAGGAGTTGGAGGGCTACACTTGACAAAAGTGAAGTTTCTTGATGTTCTAGGAGTTGGGGGCTACACTTGAGAAAAATGAAGTTTCTTGAGGTTCTAGGAGTTGGAGCTACACTTGACAAAAATGAAGTTTCTTGAGGTTCTATGAGTTGGGGCTACACTTGACAAAAATGAAGTTTCTTGAGGTTCTAGGAGTCGGGGGCTACACTTGAAAAAAATGAAGTTTCTTGAGGTTATAAGAGTTGGAGGGCTACACTTGACAAAAATGAAGTTTCTTGAGGTTCTAGGAGATGGGGGCTACACTTGACAAAAATGAAGTTTCTTGAGGTTCTAGGAGTTGGGGCTACACTTGCCAAAAATGAAGTTTCTTGAGGTTCTAGGAGTTGGGGCTACACTTGCCAAAAATGAAGTTTCTTGGGGTTCTAGGAATTGGGGCTACACTTGACAAAAATGAAGTTTCTTGAGGTTCTAGGAGATGGGGCTACACTTGACAAAAATGAAGTTTTTTGAGGTTCTAGGAATTGGGGCTACACTCGACAAAAATGAAGTTTCTTGAGGTTCTAGGAGTCGGGGCTACACTCGACAAAAATGAAGTTTCTTGAGGTTCTAGGAGTTGGGGGCTACACTTGACAAAAATGAAGTTTCTTGAGGTTCTAGGAGTTGGGGCTACACTCGACAAAAATGAAGTTTCTTGAGGTTCTAGGAGTCGGGGGCTACACTTGACAAAAATGAAGTTTCTTGAGGTTATAGGAGTTGGGGGCTACACTTGACAAAAATGTAGTTTCTTGAGGTTCTAGGAGTCGGGGGCTACACTTGACAAAAATGAAGTTTCTTGAGGTTCTAGGAGTTGGGGTCTACACTTGACAAAAATGAAGTTTCTTGAGGTTCTAGGAGTTGGGGCTACACTCGACAAAAATGAAGTTTCTTGAGGTTCTAGGAGTCGGGGGCTACACTTGACAAAAATGAAGTTTCTTGAGGTTATAGGAGTTGGGGGCTACACTTGACAAAAATGAAGTTTCTTGAGGTTCTAGGAGTCGGGGGCTACACTTGACAAAAATGAAGTTTCTTGAGGTTCTAGGAGTTGGGGGCTACACTTGACAAAAATGAAGTTTCTTGAGGTTCTAGGAGTTGGGGCTACACTCGACAAAAATGAAGTTTCTTGAGGTTCTAGGAGTCGGGGGCTACACTTGACAAAAATGAAGTTTCTTGAGGTTATAGGAGTTGGGGGCTACACTTGACAAAAATGAAGTTTCTTGAGGTTCTAGGAGTCGGGGGCTACACTTGACAAAAATGAAGTTTCTTGAGGTTCTAGGAGTCGGGGGCTACACTTGACAAAAATGAAGTTTCTTGAGGTTATAGGAGTTGGGGGCTACACTTGACAAAAATGAAGTTTCTTGAGGTTCTAGGAGTCGGGGGCTACACTTGACAAAAATGAAGTTTCTTGAGGTTCTAGGAGTTGGGGGCTACACTTGACAAAAATGAAGTTTCTTGAGGTTCTAGGAGTTGGGGCTACACTCGACAAAAATGAAGTTTCTTGAGGTTCTAGGAGTCGGGGGCTACACTTGACAAAAATGAAGTTTCTTGAGGTTATAGGAGTTGGGGGCTACACTTGACAAAAATGAAGTTTCTTGAGGTTCTAGGAGTCGGGGGCTACACTTGACAAAAATGAAGTTTCTTGAGGTTCTAGGAGTTGGGGGCTACACTTGACAAAAATGAAGTTTCTTGAGGTTCTAGGAGTTGGGGCTACACTCGACAAAAATGAAGTTTCTTGAGGTTCTAGGAGTCGGGGGCTACACTTGACAAAAATGAAGTTTCTTGAGGTTATAGGAGTTGGAGGGCTACACTTGATAAAAATGAAGTTTCTTGAGGTTCTAGGAGATGGGGCTACACTTGACAAAAATGAAGTTTCTTGAGGTTCTAGGAGTTGGGGCTACACTTGCCAAAAATGAAGTTTCTTGAGGTTCTAGGAGTTGGGGGGCTACACTTGACAAAAGTGAAGTTTCTTGAGGTTCTAGGAGTTGGGGGCTACACTTGCCAAAAATGAAGTTTCTTGAGGTTCTAGGAGTCGGGGAGCTACACTTGACAAAAATGAAGTTTCTTTAGGTTCTAGGAGTTGGGAGCTACACTTGACAAAGGTGAAGTTTCTTGAGGTTCTAGGAGTTGGGGGGCTACACTTGACAAAAGTGAAGTTTCTTGAGGTTCTAGGAGTTGGGGGCTACACTTGAGAAAAATGAAGTTTCTTGAGGTTATAGGAGTTGGGGTGCTACACTTGACAAAAATAAAGTTTCTTGAGGTTCTAGGAGATGGGGGCTACACTTGACAAAAATGATGTTTCTTGAGGTTCTAGGAGTTGGGGGGGCTACACTCTACAAAAATGAAGCTTCTTGAGGTTCTAGGAGCCGAGGAGGCTACACTTGACAAAAATGAAGTTTCTTGAGGTTCTAGGAGTCGGGGGCGGAGGCTACACTTGACAAAAATAAAGTTTCTTGAGGTTGTAGGGGTGGGTGGCTACACTTGACAAAAGTGAAGTTTCTTGAGGTTCTAGGAGTTGTGGGCTTCACTTGACAAAAATGAAGTTTCTCAAATGTTCTAGGAGTTGGGGGCTAAACTTGACAAAAATAAAGTTTCTTGAGGTTCTAGGAGATGGGGGGCTACACTTGACAAAAATAAAGTTTCTTGAGGTTCTAGGAGTTGGGGGCTACACTTGACAAAAATGAAGTTTCTTGAGGTTCTAGGAATTGGGGCTACACTTGACAAAAATGAAGTTTCTTGAGGTTCTAGGAGTCGGGGGGCTACACTTGACAAAAATGAAGTTTCTTGAGGTTCTAGGAATTGGGGCTACACTTGACAAAAATGAAGTTTCTTGAGGTCCTAGGAGTCGGGGGCTACACTTGACAAAAATGAAGTTTCTTGAGGTTCTAGGATTTGGTGGCTACACTTGACAAAAATGGAGTTTCTTGAGGTTCTAGGATTTGGGGCTACACTTGACAAAAATGAAGTTTCTTGAGGTTGTAGGGGTGCGGACTACACTTGACAAAAATGAAGTTTCTTGAGGTTCTAGGAGTTGGGGTGCTACACTTGACAAAAATAAAGTTTCTTGAGGTTCTAGGAGATGGGGGCTACACTTGACAAAAATGAAGTTTCTTGAGGTTCTAGGAATTGGGGCTACACTTGACAAAAATGAAGTTTCTTGAGGTTCTAGGAGTTGGGTGCTACACTTGAGAAAAATGAAGTTTCTTGATGTTCTAGGAGTTGGAAGGCTACACTTCACAAAAGTGAAGTTTCTTGAGGTTCTAGGAGTCGGGGGGTGTTGCTACACTATACAAAAATGAACTTTCTTGAAGTTATAGGAGTTGGGGGGCTACACTTGACAAAAATGATGTTTCTTGAGTTTCTAGGAGTTGGGGGGCTACACTTGACAAAAATGAAGTTTCTTTAGGTTCTAGGAGATGGGGGCTACACTTGACAAAAATGAAGTTTCTTGAGGTTCTAGGAGTTGGGTGCTACACTTGAGAAAAATGAAGTTTCTTGAGGTTCTAGGAGTCGGGGGCTACACTTGACAAAAATGAAGTTTCTTGAGATTCTAGGAGTTGGGAGCTACACTTGACAAAAATGAAGTATCTTGAGGTTCTAGGAGTTGGGGAGCTACACTTGACAAAAATGAAGTTTCTTGAGGTTCTAGGAGTCGGGGACTACACTTGACAAGAATGAAGTTTCTTGAGGTTCGAGGAGTTGGGGGCTACACTTGAGAAAAATGAAGTTTCTTGATGTTCTAGGAGTTCGGGGTCTACACTTGACAAAAGTGAAGTTTCTTGAGGTCCTAGGAGTCGGGGGGCTACACTTGACAAACATGAAGTTTCTTGAGGTTCTAGGAATTGGGGCTACACTTGACAAAAATGAAGTTTCTTGAGGTTCTAGGAGTTGGGGGGCTACACTTGACAAAAATGAAGCTTCTTGAGGTTCTAGGAGTTGGGGGCTACACTTGACAAAAATGAAGTTTTTTGAGGTTCTAGGGGTTGGGTGCTACACTTGACAAAAATGATGTTTCTTGAGGTTCTAGGAGTTGGGGGGCTACACTTGACAAAAATGAAGCTTCTTGGGGTTCTAGGAGCCGAGGAGGCTACACTTGACAAAAATGAAGTTTTTTGAGGTTCTAGGGGTTGGGTGCTACACTTGACAAAAATGAAGTTTCTTGAGGTTCTAGGAATTGGGGCTACACTTGACAAAAATGAAGTTTCTTGAGGTTCTAGGAGTCGGGGGGTGTTGCTACACTATACAAAAATGAACTTTCTTGGGGTTCTAGGAGTTGGTGGGCTACACTTGACAAAAATGAAGTTTCTTGAGGTTCTAGGAGTCGGTGGGCTACACTTGAGAAAAATGAAGTTTCTTGAGGTTCTAGGAATTGGGGCTACACTTGACAAAAATGAAGATTCTTGAGGTTCTAGGAGTTGGGGCTACACTTGACAAAAATGAAGATTCTTGAGGTTCTAGGAGTCGGGGGCTACACTTGACAAAAATGAAGTTTCTTGAGGTTCTAGGAATTGTGGCTACACTTGACAAAAATGAAGTTTCTTGAGGTTCTAGGAGTCGGGGGGCTACACTTGACAAAAATGAAGTTTCTTGAGGTTCTAGGAATTGGGGCTACACTTGACAAAAATGAAGTTTCTTGAGGTTCTAGGAGTTGGGGCTACACTTGACAAAAATGAAGTTTCTTGAGGTTCTAGGAGTCGGTGGGCTACACTTGACAAAGGTGAAGTTTCTTGAGGTTCTAGGATTTGGGGGCTACACTTGAGAAAAATGAAGTTTCTTGATGTTCTAGGAGTTCGGGGTCTACACTTGACAAAAGTGAAGTTTCTTGAGGTTCTAGGAGTCGGGGGGCTACACTTGACAAACATGAAGTTTCTTGAGGTTCTAGGAATTGGGGCTACACTTGACAAAAATGAAGTTTCTTGAGGTTCTAGGAGTTGGGGGCTACACTTGACAAAAATGAAGCTTCTTGAGGTTCTAGGAGTCGGGGAGGCTACACTTGAAAAAATGAAGTTTTTTGAGGTTCTAGGGGTTGGGTGCTACACTTGACAAAAATGATGTTTCTTGAGGTTCTAGGAGTTGGGGGGCTACACTTGACAAAAATGAAGCTTCTTGAGGTTCTAGGAGCCGAGGAGGCTACACTTGACAAAAATGAAGTTTTTTGAGGTTCTAGGGGTTGGGTGCTACACTTGACAAAAATGATGTTTCTTGAGGTTCTAGGAGTTGGGGGGCTACACTTGACAAAAATGAAGCTTCTTGACGTTCTAGGAGCCGAGGAGGCTACACTTGACAAAAATGAAGTTTTTTGAGGTTCTAGGAGTTGGGTGCTACACTTGACAAAAATGAAGTTTCTTGAGGTTCTAGGAATTGGGGCTACACTTGACAAAAATGAAGTTTCTTGAGGTTCTAGGAGTCGGGGGGTGTTGCTACACTATACAAAAATGAACTTTCTTGGGGTTCTAGGAGTCGGGGGCTATACTTGACAAAAATGAAGTTTCTTGAGGTTCTAGGAGTTGGGGCTACACTTGACAAAAATGAAGATTCTTGAGGTTCTAGGAGTTGGGGCTACACTTGACAAAAATGAAGATTCTTGAGGTTCTAGGAGTTGGGGCTACACTTGACAAAAATGAAGATTCTTGAGGTTCTAGGAGTCGGGGGCTACACTTGACAAAAATGAAGTTTCTTGAGGTTCTAGGAATTGGGGCTACACTTGACAAAAATGAAGTTTCTTGAGGTTCTAGGAGTCGGGGGGCTACACTTGACAAAAAGGAAGTTTCTTGAGGTTCTAGGAATTGGGGCTACACTTGACAAAAATGAAGTTTCTTGAGGTTCTAGGAGTCGGGGGCTACACTTGACAAAAATGAAGTTTCTTGAGGTTCTAGGATTTGGGGGCTACACTTGACAAAAATAAAGTTTCTTGAGGTTATAGGAGTTGGGGGCTACACTTGACAAAAATGAAGTTTCTTGAGGTTCTAGGAGTCGGGTAGGCTACACTTGACAAAAATGAAGTTTCTTGAGGTTCTAGGAGTCGGGGAGCTACACTTGACAAAAATGATGTTTCTTGAGGTTCTAGGAGTCGGGGAGCAACACTTGACAAAAATGAAGTTTCTTGAGGTTCTAGGAGTTGGGGGCTACACTTGACAAAAATGAAGTTTCTTGAGGTTCTAGGATTTGGGGGCTACACTTGACAAAAATGAAGTTTCTTGAGGTTCTAGGAGTCGGGGAGGCCAAACTTGACAAAAATGAAGTTTCTTGAGGTTATAGGAGTTGGGGGCTACACTTGACAAAAATGAAGTTTCTTGAGGTTCTAGGATTTGGGGGCTACACTTGACAAAAATGAAGTTTCTTGAGGTTCTAGGATTTGGGGGCTACACTTGACAAAAATGAAGTTTCTTGAGGTTCTAGGAGTCGGGGAGGCTACACTTGACAAAAATGAAGTTTCTTGAGGTTATAGGAGTCGGGGGCGGAGGCTACACTTGACAAAAATAAAGTTTCTTGAGGTTGTAGGGGTGGGTGGCTACACTTGACAAAAGTGAAGTTTCTTGAGGTTCTAGGAGTTGTGGGCTTCACTTGACAAAAATGAAGTTTCTCAAATGTTCTAGGAGTTGGGGGCTAAACTTGACAAAAATAAAGTTTCTTGAGGTTCTAGGAGATGGGGGGCTACACTTGACAAAAATAAAGTTTCTTGAGGTTCTAGGAGTTGGGGGCTACACTTGACAAAAATGAAGTTTCTTGAGGTTCTAGGAATTGGGGCTACACTTGACAAAAATGAAGTTTCTTGAGGTTCTAGGAGTCGGGGGGCTACACTTGACAAAAATGAAGTTTCTTGAGGTTCTAGGAATTGGGGCTACACTTGACAAAAATGAAGTTTCTTGAGGTCCTAGGAGTCGGGGGCTACACTTGACAAAAATGAAGTTTCTTGAGGTTCTAGGATTTGGTGGCTACACTTGACAAAAATGGAGTTTCTTGAGGTTCTAGGATTTGGGGCTACACTTGACAAAAATGAAGTTTCTTGAGGTTGTAGGGGTGCGGACTACACTTGACAAAAATGAAGTTTCTTGAGGTTCTAGGAGTTGGGGTGCTACACTTGACAAAAATAAAGTTTCTTGAGGTTCTAGGAGATGGGGGCTACACTTGACAAAAATGAAGTTTCTTGAGGTTCTAGGAATTGGGGCTACACTTGACAAAAATGAAGTTTCTTGAGGTTCTAGGAGTTGGGTGCTACACTTGAGAAAAATGAAGTTTCTTGATGTTCTAGGAGTTGGAAGGCTACACTTCACAAAAGTGAAGTTTCTTGAGGTTCTAGGAGTCGGGGGGTGTTGCTACACTATACAAAAATGAACTTTCTTGAAGTTATAGGAGTTGGAGGGCTACACTTGACAAAAATGATGTTTCTTGAGTTTCTAGGAGTTGGGGGGCTACACTTGACAAAAATGAAGTTTCTTTAGGTTCTAGGAGATGGGGGCTACACTTGACAAAAATGAAGTTTCTTGAGGTTCTAGGAGTTGGGTGCTACACTTGAGAAAAATGAAGTTTCTTGAGGTTCTAGGAGTCGGGGGCTACACTTGACAAAAATGAAGTTTCTTGAGATTCTAGGAGTTGGGAGCTACACTTGACAAAAATGAAGTATCTTGAGGTTCTAGGAGTTGGGGAGCTACACTTGACAAAAATGAAGTTTCTTGAGGTTCTAGGAGTCGGGGACTACACTTGACAAGAATGAAGTTTCTTGAGGTTCGAGGAGTTGGGGGCTACACTTGAGAAAAATGAAGTTTCTTGATGTTCTAGGAGTTCGGGGTCTACACTTGACAAAAGTGAAGTTTCTTGAGGTCCTAGGAGTCGGGGGGCTACACTTGACAAACATGAAGTTTCTTGAGGTTCTAGGAATTGGGGCTACACTTGACAAAAATGAAGTTTCTTGAGGTTCTAGGAGTTGGGGGGCTACACTTGACAAAAATGAAGCTTCTTGAGGTTCTAGGAGTTGGGGGCTACACTTGAC
Organism: Eledone cirrhosa; assembly: GCA_964016885.1. Lineage (NCBI taxonomy): Eukaryota > Metazoa > Mollusca > Cephalopoda > Octopoda > Eledonidae > Eledone > Eledone cirrhosa. The sequence goes on along the minus strand of OZ024740.1, from coordinate 34,214,733 downwards.
AAAAATGAAGTTTTTTGAGGTTCTAGGGGTTGGGTGCTACACTTGACAAAAATGATGTTTCTTGAGGTTCTAGGAGTTGGGGGGCTACACTTGACAAAAATGAAGCTTCTTGGGGTTCTAGGAGCCGAGGAGGCTACACTTGACAAAAATGAAGTTTTTTGAGGTTCTAGGGGTTGGGTGCTACACTTGACAAAAATGAAGTTTCTTGAGGTTCTAGGAATTGGGGCTACACTTGACAAAAATGAAGTTTCTTGAGGTTCTAGGAGTCGGGGGGTGTTGCTACACTATACAAAAATGAACTTTCTTGGGGTTCTAGGAGTTGGTGGGCTACACTTGACAAAAATGAAGTTTCTTGAGGTTCTAGGAGTCGGTGGGCTACACTTGAGAAAAATGAAGTTTCTTGAGGTTCTAGGAATTGGGGCTACACTTGACAAAAATGAAGATTCTTGAGGTTCTAGGAGTTGGGGCTACACTTGACAAAAATGAAGATTCTTGAGGTTCTAGGAGTCGGGGGCTACACTTGACAAAAATGAAGTTTCTTGAGGTTCTAGGAATTGTGGCTACACTTGACAAAAATGAAGTTTCTTGAGGTTCTAGGAGTCGGGGGGCTACACTTGACAAAAATGAAGTTTCTTGAGGTTCTAGGAATTGGGGCTACACTTGACAAAAATGAAGTTTCTTGAGGTTCTAGGAGTTGGGGCTACACTTGACAAAAATGAAGTTTCTTGAGGTTCTAGGAGTCGGTGGGCTACACTTGACAAAGGTGAAGTTTCTTGAGGTTCTAGGATTTGGGGGCTACACTTGAGAAAAATGAAGTTTCTTGATGTTCTAGGAGTTCGGGGTCTACACTTGACAAAAGTGAAGTTTCTTGAGGTTCTAGGAGTCGGGGGGCTACACTTGACAAACATGAAGTTTCTTGAGGTTCTAGGAATTGGGGCTACACTTGACAAAAATGAAGTTTCTTGAGGTTCTAGGAGTTGGGGGCTACACTTGACAAAAATGAAGCTTCTTGAGGTTCTAGGAGTCGGGGAGGCTACACTTGAAAAAATGAAGTTTTTTGAGGTTCTAGGGGTTGGGTGCTACACTTGACAAAAATGATGTTTCTTGAGGTTCTAGGAGTTGGGGGGCTACACTTGACAAAAATGAAGCTTCTTGAGGTTCTAGGAGCCGAGGAGGCTACACTTGACAAAAATGAAGTTTTTTGAGGTTCTAGGGGTTGGGTGCTACACTTGACAAAAATGATGTTTCTTGAGGTTCTAGGAGTTGGGGGGCTACACTTGACAAAAATGAAGCTTCTTGACGTTCTAGGAGCCGAGGAGGCTACACTTGACAAAAATGAAGTTTTTTGAGGTTCTAGGAGTTGGGTGCTACACTTGACAAAAATGAAGTTTCTTGAGGTTCTAGGAATTGGGGCTACACTTGACAAAAATGAAGTTTCTTGAGGTTCTAGGAGTCGGGGGGTGTTGCTACACTATACAAAAATGAACTTTCTTGGGGTTCTAGGAGTCGGGGGCTATACTTGACAAAAATGAAGTTTCTTGAGGTTCTAGGAGTTGGGGCTACACTTGACAAAAATGAAGATTCTTGAGGTTCTAGGAGTTGGGGCTACACTTGACAAAAATGAAGATTCTTGAGGTTCTAGGAGTTGGGGCTACACTTGACAAAAATGAAGATTCTTGAGGTTCTAGGAGTCGGGGGCTACACTTGACAAAAATGAAGTTTCTTGAGGTTCTAGGAATTGGGGCTACACTTGACAAAAATGAAGTTTCTTGAGGTTCTAGGAGTCGGGGGGCTACACTTGACAAAAAGGAAGTTTCTTGAGGTTCTAGGAATTGGGGCTACACTTGACAAAAATGAAGTTTCTTGAGGTTCTAGGAGTCGGGGGCTACACTTGACAAAAATGAAGTTTCTTGAGGTTCTAGGATTTGGGGGCTACACTTGACAAAAATAAAGTTTCTTGAGGTTATAGGAGTTGGGGGCTACACTTGACAAAAATGAAGTTTCTTGAGGTTCTAGGAGTCGGGTAGGCTACACTTGACAAAAATGAAGTTTCTTGAGGTTCTAGGAGTCGGGGAGCTACACTTGACAAAAATGATGTTTCTTGAGGTTCTAGGAGTCGGGGAGCAACACTTGACAAAAATGAAGTTTCTTGAGGTTCTAGGAGTTGGGGGCTACACTTGACAAAAATGAAGTTTCTTGAGGTTCTAGGATTTGGGGGCTACACTTGACAAAAATGAAGTTTCTTGAGGTTCTAGGAGTCGGGGAGGCCAAACTTGACAAAAATGAAGTTTCTTGAGGTTATAGGAGTTGGGGGCTACACTTGACAAAAATGAAGTTTCTTGAGGTTCTAGGATTTGGGGGCTACACTTGACAAAAATGAAGTTTCTTGAGGTTCTAGGATTTGGGGGCTACACTTGACAAAAATGAAGTTTCTTGAGGTTCTAGGAGTCGGGGAGGCTACACTTGACAAAAATGAAGTTTCTTGAGGTTATAGGAGTTGGGGGCTACACTTGACAAAAATGAAGTTTCTTGAGGTTCTAGGAGTCGGGGAGGCTACACTTGACAAAAATGAAGTTTCTTGAGGTTCTAGGAGTCGGGGAGCTACACTTGACAAAAATGAAGTTTCTTGAGGTTCTAGGAGTCGGGGAGCTACACTTGACAAAAATGAAGTTTCTTGAGGTTCTAGGAGTCGGGGAGGTTACACTTGACAAAAATGAAGTTTCTTGAGGTTCTAGGAGTCGGGGAGCTACACTTGACAAAAATGAAGTTTCTTGAGGTTCTAGGAGTTGGGGGCTACACTTGACAAAAATGAAGTTTCTTGAGGTTCTAGGAGTTGGGGGCTACACTTGAGAAAAATGAATTTTCTTGATGTTCTAGGAGTTGGAGGGCTACACTTGACAAAAGTGAAGTTTCTTGAGGTTCTAGGAGTTGGGTACTACACTTGAGAAAAATGAAGTTTCTTGAAGTTATAGGAGTTGGAGGGCTACACTTGACAAAAATGATGTTTCTTGAGTTTCTAGGAGTTGGGGCTACACTTGACAAAAATGAAGCTTCTTGAGGTTCTAGGAGCCGAGGAGGCTACACTTGACAAAAATGAAGTTTCTTGAGGTTCTAGGAGATGGGGGCTACACTTGACAAAAATGAAGCTTCTTGAGGTTCTAGGAGCCGAGGAGGCTACACTTGACAAAAATGAAGTTTCTTGAGGTTCTAGGAATTGGGGCTACACTTGACAAAAATGAAGTTTCTTGAGGTTCTAGGAGATGGGGGCTACACTTGACAAAAATGAAGTTTCTTGAGGTTCTAGGAGTTGGGGCTACACTTGACAAAAATGAAGTTTCTTGAGGTTATAGGAGTTGGAGGGCTACACTTGACAAAAATGAAGTTTCTTTAGGTTCTAGGAGTTGGGGCTACACTTGACAAAAATGAAGATTCTTGAGGTTCTAGGAGTTGGGGCTACACTTGACAAAAATGAAGATTCTTGAGGTTCTAGGAGTCGGGGGCTACACTTGACAAAAATGAAGATTCTTGAGGTTCTAGGAGTTGGGGCTACACTTGACAAAAATGAAGATTCTTGAGGTTCTAGGAGTCGGGGGCTACACTTGACAAAAATGAAGTTTCTTGAGGTTATAGGAGTTGGGGCTACACTTGACAAAAATGAAGTTTCTTGAGGTTCTAGGAATTGAGGCTACACTTGACAAAAATGAAGATTCTTTAGGTTCTAGGAGTTGGGGCTACACTTGACAAAAATGAAGATTCTTGAGGTTCTAGGAGTCGGGGGCTACACTTGACAAAAATGAAGTTTCTTGAGGTTCTAGGAGTCGGGGGGCTACACTTGACAAAAATGAAGTTTCTTGAGGTTCTAGGAATTGGGGCTACACTTGACAAAAATGAAGTTTCTTGAGGTTCTAGGAGTCGGGGGCTACACTTGACAAAAATGAAGTTTCTTGAGGTTCTAGGATTTGGGGGCTACACTTGACAAAAATAAAGTTTCTTGAGGTTATAGGAGTTGGGGGCTACACTTGACAAAAATGAAGTTTCTTGAGGTTCTAGGAGTCGGGGAGGCTACACTTGACAAAAATGAAGTTTCTTGAGGTTCTAGGAGTCGGGGGCTACACTTGACAAAAATGAAGTTTCCTGAGGTTCTAGGATTTGGGGGCTACACTTGACAAAAATAAAGTTTCTTGAGGTTATAGGAGTTGGGGGCTACACTTGACAAAAATGAAGTTTCTTGAGGTTCTAGGAGTCGGGGAGGCTACACTTGACAAAAATGAAGTTTCTTGAGGTTCTAGGAGTCGGGGAGCTACACTTGACAAAAATGAAGTTTCTTGAGGTTCTAGGAGTTGGGGGCTACACTTGAGAAAAATGAATTTTCTTGATGTTCTAGGAGTTGGAGGGCTACACTTGACAAAAGTGAAGTTTCTTGAGGTTCTAGGAGTTGGGGGGCTACACTTGACAAAAATGAAGCTTCTTGAGGTTCTAGGAGTCGGGGGCTACACTTGAGAAAAATGAAGTTTCTTGAAGTTATAGGAGTTGGAGGGTTAGGGTTAGGGTTAGGGTTAGGGTTGACAAAAATGAAGTTTCTTTAGTTTGTAGGAGTTGGGAGCTACACTTGACAAAAGTGAAGTTTCTTGAGGTCCTAGGTGTTGGGGCTACACTTGACAAAAATGAAGTTTCTTGAGGTCCTAGTAGTCGGGTGTCTACACATTACAAAAATGAATTTTCTTGAAGTTCTAGATGTTGGGGGCTACACTTGACAAAAGTGAAGTTTCTTGAGGTTCTAGGAGTCGGGGGGGGGGCTACACTTGACAAAAATGAACTTTCTTGGGGTTCTAGGAGTCGGGGGGCTACACTTGACAAAAATGAAGTTTCTTGAGGTTCTAGGAGTCAGGGGGGGGGCTACACGTGACAAAAATGAACTTTCTTGGGGTTCTAGGAGTCGGGGGTCTACACTTGACAAAAATGATGTTTCTTGAGTTTCTAGGTGTTGGGGGCTACACTTGACAAAAATGAAGTTTCTTTAGGTTCTAGGAGTTGGGTGCTACACTTGACAAAAGTGAAGTTTCTTGAGGTTCTAGGAGTCGGGGAGCTACACTTGGCAAAAATGAAGTTTCTTTAGGTTCTAGGAGTTGGGAGCTACACTTGACAAAAGTGAAGTTTCTTGAGGTTGTAGGAGTACGGGGCTACACTTGACAAAATTGATGTTTCTTGAGGTTCTAGGAGATGGGGCTACACTTGACAAAAATAAAGTTTCTTGAGGTTCTATGAGTTGGGGGGCTACACTTGACAAAAATAAAGTTTCTTGAGGTTCTAGGAGTTGGGGGCTACACTTGACAAAAATGAAGTTTCTTTAGGTTCTAGGAGTTGGGAGCTACACTTGACAAAAGTGTAGTTTCTTTAGGTTCTAGGAGATGGGGCTACACTTGACAAAAATTAAGTTTCTTGAGGTTGTAGGAGCCGAGGGTCTACACTTGACGAAAATGAATTTTCTTGGGGTTCTAGGTGTTGAGGGCTACACTTGACAAAAATGAAGTTTCTTGAGGTTCTAGGAGTCGGGGGTCTACACTTGACAAAAATGAAGTTTTTTGAGGTTGTAGGGGTGGGGGGCTACACTTGACAAAGATGAACTTTCTTGGGGTTCTTGCAGTCGGGGGGCTACACTTGACAAAAATGAAGTTACTTGAGGTTCTAGGAGTCGGGTGTCTACACTTGACAAAAATGAAGTTTCTTGAGGTTGTAGGCGTGGGGGGCTACACTCTACAAATATGAATTTTCTTGGGGTTCTAGAAGTTGGAGGCTACACTTTACAAAAGTGAAGTTTCTTGAGGTTCTAGGAGTCGGGGGGGGGGCTACACTTGACAAAGATGATCTTTCTTGGGGTTCTAGGTGTCGGGGGGCTACACTTGACAAAAATGAAGTTTCTTGAGGTTCTAGGAGTCAGGGGGGGGGGCTACACTTGACAAAAATGAACTTTCTTGGGGTTCTAGGAGTCGGGCGTCTACACATGACAAAAATGATGTTTCTTGAGGTTCTAGGTGTTGGGGGCTACACTTGACAAAAATGAAGTTTCTTTAGGTTCTAGGAGTTGGGAGCTACACTTGACAAAAGTGAAGTTTCATGAGGTTCTAGGAGTCGGGGAGCTACACTTGACAAAAATGAAGTTTCTTTAGGTTCTAGGAGTTGGGAGCTACACTTGACAAAAGTGAAGTTGCTTGAGGTTCTAGGAGTACGGGGCTACACTTGACAAAAATGATGTTTCTTGAGGTTCTAGGAGATGGGGCTACACTTGACAAAAATGAAGTTTCTTGAGGTTCTATGAGTTGGGGGGCTACACTTGACAAAAATAAAGTTTCTTGAGGTTCTAGGAGTTGGGGGCTACACTTGACAAAAATGAAGTTTCTTTAGGTTCTAGGAGTTGGGAGCTACACTTGACAAAAGTGTAGTTTCTTGAGGTTCTAGGAGTACGGGGCTACACTTGACAAAAATGAAGTTTCTTGAGGTTCTAGGAGATGGGGCTACACTTGATAAAAATTAAGTTTCTTGAGGTTCTAGGAGTTGGGTGGTACACTTGACAAAAATAAAGTTTCTTGAGGTTCTAGGAGTTGGGGCTACACTTGACAAAAATTAAGTTTCTTGAGGTTCTAGGAGTCGGGGGGGGGCTACACTTGACAAAAATGAACTCGCTTGGGGTTCTAGGAGTTGGAGGCTACACTTGACAAAAATGAAGTTTCTTGAGGTTCTAGGGGTTGGGGGCTACACTTGACAAAAATGAAGTTTCTTGAGGTTCTAGGATTCGGGGGGCTACACTTGACAAAAATGAAGTTTCTTGAGGTTCTAGGAGTTGGAGGGCTACACTTGACAAAAATGAAGTTTCTTGAGGTTCTAGGATTTGCGAGCTACACTTGACAGAAATGAAGTTTCTTGAGGTTATAGGAGTTGGAGGGCTACACCTGACAAAAATGATGTTTCTTGAGGTTCTAGGAGTTGGGGGGCTACACTTGACAAAAATGAAGCTTCTTGAGGTTCTAGGAGCCGAGGAGGCTACACTTGACAAAAATGAAGTTTCTTGAGGTTCTAGGGGTTGGGTGCTACACTTGACAAAAATGAAGTTTCTTGAGTTTCTAGGAATTGGGGCTACACTTGACAAAAATGAAGTTTCTTCAGGTTCTAGGAGTCGGGGGGTGTTGCTACACTTGACAAAAATGAACTTTCTTGGGGTTCTAGGAGTCGGGGGGGGGGAAACACTTGACAAAAATGAACTTTCTTGGGGTTCTAGGAGTCGGGGGCTATACTTGACAAAAATGAAGTTTCTTGAGGTTCTAGGAGTCGGTGGGCTACACTTGACAAAAATGAAGTCTCTTGAGGTTCTAGGAATTGAGGCTACACTTGACAAAAATGAAGATTCTTGAGGTTCTAGGAGTTGGGGCTACACTTGACAAAAATGAAGATTCTTGAGGTTCTAGGAGTCGGGGGCTACACTTGACAAAAATGAAGTTTCTTGAGGTTCTAGGAATTGGGGCTACACTTGACAAAAATGAAGTTTCTTGAGGTTCTAGGAGTCGGGGGGCTACACTTGACAAAAAGGAAGTTTCTTGAGGTTCTAGGAATTGGGGCTACACTTGACAAAAATGAAGTTTCTTGAGGTTCTAGGAGTCGGGGGCTACACTTGACAAAAATGAAGTTTCTTGAGGTTCTAGGATTTGGGGGCTACACTTGACAAAAATAAAGTTTCTTGAGGTTATAGGAGTTGGGGGCTACACTTGACAAAAATGAAGTTTCTTGAGGTTCTAGGAGTCGGGTAGGCTACACTTGACAAAAATGAAGTTTCTTGAGGTTCTAGGAGTCGGGGAGCTACACTTGACAAAAATGATGTTTCTTGAGGTTCTAGGAGTCGGGGAGCAACACTTGACAAAAATGAAGTTTCTTGAGGTTCTAGGAGTTGGGGGCTACACTTGACAAAAATGAAGTTTCTTGAGGTTCTAGGATTTGGGGGCTACACTTGACAAAAATGAAGTTTCTTGAGGTTCTAGGAGTCGGGGAGGCCAAACTTGACAAAAATGAAGTTTCTTGAGGTTATAGGAGTTGGGGGCTACACTTGACAAAAATGAAGTTTCTTGAGGTTCTAGGATTTGGGGGCTACACTTGACAAAAATGAAGTTTCTTGAGGTTCTAGGATTTGGGGGCTACACTTGACAAAAATGAAGTTTCTTGAGGTTCTAGGAGTCGGGGAGGCTACACTTGACAAAAATGAAGTTTCTTGAGGTTATAGGAGTTGGGGGCTACACTTGACAAAAATGAAGTTTCTTGAGGTTCTAGGAGTCGGGGAGGCTACACTTGACAAAAATGAAGTTTCTTGAGGTTCTAGGAGTCGGGGAGCTACACTTGACAAAAATGAAGTTTCTTGAGGTTCTAGGAGTCGGGGAGCTACACTTGACAAAAATGAAGTTTCTTGAGGTTCTAGGAGTCGGGGAGGCTACACTTGACAAAAATGAAGTTTCTTGAGGTTCTAGGAGTCGGGGAGCTACACTTGACAAAAATGAAGTTTCTTGAGGTTCTAGGAGTTGGAGGGCTACACTTGACAAAAGTGAAGTTTCTTGAGGTTCTAGGAGTTGGGTACTACACTTGAGAAAAATGAAGTTTCTTGAAGTTATAGGAGTTGGAGGGCTACACTTGACAAAAATGAAGTTTCTTGAGGTTATAGGAGATGGGGGCTACACTTGACAAAAATGAAGTTTCTTGAGGTTATAGGAGTTGGAGGGCTACACTTGACAAAAATGAAGTTTCTTTAGGTTCTAGGAGATGGGGGGCTACACTTGACAAAAATGAAGTTTCTTGAGGTTCTAGGAATTGAGGCTACACTTGACAAAAATGAAGATTCTTGAGGTTCTAGGAGTTGGGGCTACACTTGACAAAAATGAAGATTCTTGAGGTTCTAGGAGTCGGGGGCTACACTTGACAAAAATGAAGTTTCTTGAGGTTCTAGGAGATGGGGGCTACACTTGACAAAAATGAAGTTTCTTGAGGTTCTAGGAGTCGGGGGGCTACACTTGACAAAAATGAAGTTTCTTGAGGTTCTAGGAATTGGGGCTACACTTGACAAAAATGAAGTTTCTTGAGGTTCTAGGAGTCGGGGGCTACACTTGACAAAAATGAAGTTTCTTGAGGTTCTAGGAGTCGGGGAGGCTACACTTGACAAAAATGAAGTTTCTTGAGGTTCTAGGAGTCGGGGGCTACACTTGACAAAAATGAAGTTTCCTGAGGTTCTAGGATTTGGGGGCTACACTTGACAAAAATAAAGTTTCTTGAGGTTATAGGAGTTGGGGGCTACACTTGACAAAAATGAAGTTTCTTGAGGTTCTAGGAGTCGGGGAGGCTACACTTGACAAAAATGAAGTTTCTTGAGGTTCTAGGAGTCGGGGAGCTACACTTGACAAAAATGAAGTTTCTTGAGGTTCTAGGAGTTGGGGGCTACACTTGAGAAAAATGAATTTTCTTGATGTTCTAGGAGTCGGAGGGCTACACTTGACAAAAGTGAAGTTTCTTGAGGTTCTAGGAGTTGGGGGGCTACACTTGACAAAAATGAAGCTTCTTGAGGTTCTAGGAGTCGGGGGCTACACTTGAGAAAAATGAAGTTTCTTGAAGTTATAGGAGTTGGAGGGTTAGGGTTAGGGTTAGGGTTAGGGTTAGGGTTAGGGTTGACAAAAATGAAGTTTCTTTAGTTTGTAGGAGTTGGGAGCTACACTTGACAAAAGTGAAGTTTCTTGAGGTCCTAGGTGTTGGGGCTACACTTGACAAAAATGAAGTTTCTTGAGGTCCTAGTAGTCGGGTGTCTACACATTACAAAAATGAATTTTCTTGAAGTTCTAGATGTTGGGGGCTACACTTGACAAAAGTGAAGTTTCTTGAGGTTCTAGGAGTCGGGGGGGGGCTACACTTGACAAAAATGAACTTTCTTGGGGTTCTAGGAGTCGGGGGGCTACACTTGACAAAAATGAAGTTTCTTGAGGTTCTAGGAGTCAGGGGGGGGGCTACACGTGACAAAAATGAACTTTCTTGGGGTTCTAGGAGTCGGGGGTCTACACTTGACAAAAATGATGTTTCTTGAGTTTCTAGGTGTTGGGGGCTACACTTGACAAAAATGAAGTTTCTTTAGGTTCTAGGAGTTGGGTGCTACACTTGACAAAAGTGAAGTTTCTTGAGGTTCTAGGAGTCGGGGAGCTACACTTGGCAAAAATGAAGTTTCTTTAGGTTCTAGGAGTTGGGAGCTACACTTGACAAAAGTGAAGTTTCTTGAGGTTCTAGGAGTACGGGGCTACACTTGACAAAAATGATGTTTCTTGAGGTTCTAGGAGATGGGGCTACACTTGACAAAAATAAAGTTTCTTGAGGTTCTATGAGTTGGGGGGCTACACTTGACAAAAATAAAGTTTCTTGAGGTTCTAGGAGTTGGGGGCTACACTTGACAAAAATGAAGTTTCTTTAGGTTCTAGGAGTTGGGAGCTACACTTGACAAAAGTGTAGTTTCTTTAGGTTCTAGGAGATGGGGCTACACTTGACAAAAATTAAGTTTCTTGAGGTTGTAGGAGCCGAGGGTCTACACTTGACGAAAATGAATTTTCTTGGGGTTCTAGGTGTTGAGGGCTACACTTGACAAAAATGAAGTTTCTTGAGGTTCTAGGAGTCGGGGGTCTACACTTGACAAAAATGAAGTTTTTTGAGGTTGTAGGGGTGGGGGGCTACACTTGACAAAGATGAACTTTCTTGGGGTTCTTGCAGTCGGGGGGCTACACTTGACAAAAATGAAGTTACTTGAGGTTCTAGGAGTCGGGTGTCTACACTTGACAAAAATGAAGTTTCTTGAGGTTGTAGGCGTGGGGGGCTACACTCTACAAATATGAATTTTCTTGGGGTTCTAGAAGTTGGAGGCTACACTTTACAAAAGTGAAGTTTCTTGAGGTTCTAGGAGTCGGGGGGGGGGCTACACTTGACAAAGATGATCTTTCTTGGGGTTCTAGGTGTCGGGGGGCTACACTTGACAAAAATGAAGTTTCTTGAGGTTCTAGGAGTCAGGGGGGGGGGGCTACACTTGACAAAAATGAACTTTCTTGGGGTTCTAGGAGTCGGGCGTCTACACATGACAAAAATGATGTTTCTTGAGGTTCTAGGTGTTGGGGGCTACACTTGACAAAAATGAAGTTTCTTTAGGTTCTAGGAGTTGGGAGCTACACTTGACAAAAGTGAAGTTTCATGAGGTTCTAGGAGTCGGGGAGCTACACTTGACAAAAATGAAGTTTCTTTAGGTTCTAGGAGTTGGGAGCTACACTTGACAAAAGTGAAGTTGCTTGAGGTTCTAGGAGTACGGGGCTACACTTGACAAAAATGATGTTTCTTGAGGTTCTAGGAGATGGGGCTACACTTGACAAAAATGAAGTTTCTTGAGGTTCTATGAGTTGGGGGGCTACACTTGACAAAAATAAAGTTTCTTGAGGTTCTAGGAGTTGGGGGCTACACTTGACAAAAATGAAGTTTCTTTAGGTTCTAGGAGTTGGGAGCTACACTTGACAAAAGTGTAGTTTCTTGAGGTTCTAGGAGTACGGGGCTACACTTGACAAAAATGAAGTTTCTTGAGGTTCTAGGAGATGGGGCTACACTTGATAAAAATTAAGTTTCTTGAGGTTCTAGGAGTTGGGTGGTACACTTGACAAAAATAAAGTTTCTTGAGGTTCTAGGAGTTGGGGCTACACTTGCCAAAAATGAAGTTTCTTGAGGTTCTAGGAGTTGGGGGGCTACACTTGACAAAAGTGAAGTTTCTTGAGGTTCTAGGAGTTGGGGGCTACACTTGCCAAAAATGAAGTTTCTTGAGGTTCTAGGAGTCGGGGAGCTACACTTGACAAAAATGAAGTTTCTTTAGGTTCTAGGAGTTGGGAGCTACACTTGACAAAGGTGAAGTTTCTTGAGGTTCTAGGAGTTGGGGGGCTACACTTGACAAAAGTGAAGTTTCTTGAGGTTCTAGGAGTTGGGGGCTACACTTGAGAAAAATGAAGTTTCTTGAGGTTATAGGAGTTGGGGTGCTACACTTGACAAAAATAAAGTTTCTTGAGGTTCTAGGAGATGGGGGCTACACTTGACAAAAATGATGTTTCTTGAGGTTCTAGGAGTTGGGGGGGCTACACTCTACAAAAATGAAGCTTCTTGAGGTTCTAGGAGCCGAGGAGGCTACACTTGACAAAAATGAAGTTTCTTGAGGTTCTAGGAGTCGGGGGCGGAGGCTACACTTGACAAAAATAAAGTTTCTTGAGGTTGTAGGGGTGGGTGGCTACACTTGACAAAAGTGAAGTTTCTTGAGGTTCTAGGAGTTGTGGGCTTCACTTGACAAAAATGAAGTTTCTCAAATGTTCTAGGAGTTGGGGGCTAAACTTGACAAAAATAAAGTTTCTTGAGGTTCTAGGAGATGGGGGGCTACACTTGACAAAAATAAAGTTTCTTGAGGTTCTAGGAGTTGGGGGCTACACTTGACAAAAATGAAGTTTCTTGAGGTTCTAGGAATTGGGGCTACACTTGACAAAAATGAAGTTTCTTGAGGTTCTAGGAGTCGGGGGGCTACACTTGACAAAAATGAAGTTTCTTGAGGTTCTAGGAATTGGGGCTACACTTGACAAAAATGAAGTTTCTTGAGGTCCTAGGAGTCGGGGGCTACACTTGACAAAAATGAAGTTTCTTGAGGTTCTAGGATTTGGTGGCTACACTTGACAAAAATGGAGTTTCTTGAGGTTCTAGGATTTGGGGCTACACTTGACAAAAATGAAGTTTCTTGAGGTTGTAGGGGTGCGGACTACACTTGACAAAAATGAAGTTTCTTGAGGTTCTAGGAGTTGGGGTGCTACACTTGACAAAAATAAAGTTTCTTGAGGTTCTAGGAGATGGGGGCTACACTTGACAAAAATGAAGTTTCTTGAGGTTCTAGGAATTGGGGCTACACTTGACAAAAATGAAGTTTCTTGAGGTTCTAGGAGTTGGGGCTACACTTGACAAAAATGAAGTTTCTTGAGGTTCTAGGAGTTGGGGGCTACACTTGACAAAAATGAAGTTTCTTGAGGTTCTAGGAGATGGGGGTCTACACTTGACAAAAATGAAGTTTCTTGAGGTTCTAGGAGTTGGGGGGCTACACTTCACAAAAATGAAGTTTCTTGAGGTTCTAGGAGTTGGGGGGCTACACTTGACAAAAATAAAGTTTCTTGAGGTTCTAGGAGTCGGGGAGCTACACTTGACAAAAATGAAGTTTCTTGAGGTTCTAGGAGTTGGGTGCTACACTTGAGAAAAATGAAGTTTCTTGATGTTCTAGGAGTTGGAAGGCTACACTTCACAAAAGTGAAGTTTCTTGAGGTTCTAGGAGTCGGGGGGTGTTGCTACACTATACAAAAATGAACTTTCTTGAAGTTATAGGAGTTGGAGGGCTACACTTGACAAAAATGATGTTTCTTGAGTTTCTAGGAGTTGGGGGGCTACACTTGACAAAAATGAAGTTTCTTTAGGTTCTAGGAGATGGGGGCTACACTTGACAAAAATGAAGTTTCTTGAGGTTCTAGGAGTTGGAGGGCTACACTTGACAAAAGTGAAGTTTCTTGATGTTCTAGGAGTTGGGTGCTACACTTGAGAAAAATGAAGTTTCTTGAGGTTCTAGGAGTCGGGGGCTACACTTGACAAAAATGAAGTTTCTTGAGATTCTAGGAGTTGGGAGCTACACTTGACAAAAATGAAGTATCTTGAGGTTCTAGGAGTTGGGGAGCTACACTTGACAAAAATGAAGTTTCTTGAGGTTCTAGGAGTTGGGGGACTACACTTGACAAAAATGAAGCTTCTTGAGGTTCTAGGAGTTGGGGGGCTACACTTGACAAGAATGAAGTTTCTTGAGGTTCTAGGAGTTGGGGGACTACACTTGACAAAAATGAAGCTTCTTGAGGTTCTAGGAGTCGGGGAGCTACACTTGACAAGAATGAAGTTTCTTGAGGTTCGAGGAGTTGGGGGCTACACTTGAGAAAAATGAAGTTTCTTGATGTTCTAGGAGTTCGGGGTCTACACTTGACAAAAGTGAAGTTTCTTGATGTTCTAGGAGTTGGGTGCTACACTTGAGAAAAATGAAGTTTCTTGAGGTTCTAGGAGTCGGGGGCTACACTTGACAAAAATGAAGTTTCTTGAGATTCTAGGAGTTGGGAGCTACACTTGACAAAAATGAAGTATCTTGAGGTTCTAGGAGTTGGGGAGCTACACTTGACAAAAATGAAGTTTCTTGAGGTTCTAGGAGTTGGGGGACTACACTTGACAAAAATGAAGCTTCTTGAGGTTCTAGGAGTTGGGGGGCTACACTTGACAAGAATGAAGTTTCTTGAGGTTCTAGGAGTTGGGGGACTACACTTGACAAAAATGAAGCTTCTTGAGGTTCTAGGAGTCGGGGAGCTACACTTGACAAGAATGAAGTTTCTTGAGGTTCGAGGAGTTGGGGGCTACACTTGAGAAAAATGAAGTTTCTTGATGTTCTAGGAGTTCGGGGTCTACACTTGACAAAAGTGAAGTTTCTTGAGGTCCTAGGAGTCGGGGGGCTACACTTGACAAACATGAAGTTTCTTGAGGTTCTAGGAATTGGGGGGCTACACTTGACAAAAATGAAGCTTCTTGAGGTTCTAGGAGTTGGGGGGCTACACTTGACAAAAATGAAGCTTCTTGAGGTTCTAGGAGCCGAGGAGGCTACACTTGACAAAAATGAAGTTTTTTGAGGTTCTAGGGGTTGGGTGCTACACTTGACAAAAATGATGTTTCTTGAGGTTCTAGGAGTTGGGGGGCTACACTTGACAAAAATGAAGCTTCTTGGGGTTCTAGGAGCCGAGGAGGCTACACTTGACAAAAATGAAGTTTTTTGAGGTTCTAGGGGTTGGGTGCTACACTTGACAAAAATGAAGTTTCTTGAGGTTCTAGGAATTGGGGCTACACTTGACAAAAATGAAGTTTCTTGAGGTTCTAGGAGTCGGGGGGTGTTGCTACACTATACAAAAATGAACTTTCTTGGGGTTCTAGGAGTTGGTGGGCTACACTTGACAAAAATGAAGTTTCTTGAGGTTCTAGGAGTCGGTGGGCTACACTTGAGAAAAATGAAGTTTCTTGAGGTTCTAGGAATTGGGGCTACACTTGACAAAAATGAAGATTCTTGAGGTTCTAGAAGTTGGGGCTACACTTGACAAAAATGAAGATTCTTGAGGTTCTAGGAGTCGGGGGCTACACTTGACAAAAATGAAGTTTCTTGAGGTTCTAGGAATTGTGGCTACACTTGACAAAAATGAAGTTTCTTGAGGTTCTAGGAATTGGGGCTACACTTGACAAAAATGAAGTTTCTTGAGGTTCTAGGAGTTGGGGCTACACTTGACAAAAATGAAGTTTCTTGAGGTTCTAGGAGTCGGGGGCTACACTTGACAAAAATGAAGTTTCTTGAAGTTATAGGAGTTGGAGGGCTACACTTGACAAAAATGAAGCTTCTTGAGGTTCTAGGAGTCGGGGAGGCTACACTTGACAAAGGTGAAGTTTCTTGAGGTTCTAGGATTTGGGGGCTACACTTGAGAAAAATGAAGTTTCTTGATGTTCTAGGAGTTCGGGGTCTACACTTGACAAAAGTGAAGTTTCTTGAGGTTCTAGGAGTCGGGGGGCTACACTTGACAAAAATGAAGTTTTTTGAGGTTCTAGGAGTTGGGGGCTACACTTGACAAAAATGAAGCTTCTTGAGGTTCTAGGAGTTGGGGGCTACACTTGACAAACATGAAGTTTCTTGAGGTTCTAGGAATTGGGGCTACACTTGACAAAAATGAAGTTTCTTGAGGTTCTAGGAGTTGGGGGCTACACTTGACAAAAATGAAGCTTCTTGAGGTTCTAGGAGTCGGGGAGGCTACACTTGAAAAAATGAAGTTTTTTGAGGTTCTAGGGGTTGGGTGCTACACTTGACAAAAATGATGTTTCTTGAGGTTCTAGGAGTTGGGGGGCTACACTTGACAAAAATGAAGCTTCTTGAGGTTCTAGGAGCCGAGGAGGCTACACTTGACAAAAATGAAGTTTTTTGAGGTTCTAGGGGTTGGGTGCTACACTTGACAAAAATGATGTTTCTTGAGGTTCTAGGAGTTGGGGGGCTACACTTGACAAAAATGAAGCTTCTTGACGTTCTAGGAGCCGAGGAGGCTACACTTGACAAAAATGAAGTTTTTTGAGGTTCTAGGAGTTGGGTGCTACACTTGACAAAAATGAAGTTTCTTGAGGTTCTAGGAATTGGGGCTACACTTGACAAAAATGAAGTTTCTTGAGGTTCTAGGAGTCGGGGGGTGTTGCTACACTATACAAAAATGAACTTTCTTGGGGTTCTAGGAGTCGGGGGCTATACTTGACAAAAATGAAGTTTCTTGAGGTTCTAGGAGTCGGTGGGCTACACTTGACAAAAATGAAGTCTCTTGAGGTTCTAGGAATTGAGGCTACACTTGACAAAAATGAAGATTCTTGAGGTTCTAGGAGTTGGGGCTACACTTGACAAAAATGAAGATTCTTGAGGTTCTAGGAGTCGGGGGCTACACTTGACAAAAATGAAGTTTCTTGAGGTTCTAGGAATTGGGGCTACACTTGACAAAAATGAAGTTTCTTGAGGTTCTAGGAGTCGGGGGGCTACACTTGACAAAAAGGAAGTTTCTTGAGGTTCTAGGAATTGGGGCTACACTTGACAAAAATGAAGTTTCTTGAGGTTCTAGGAGTCGGGGGCTACACTTGACAAAAATGAAGTTTCTTGAGGTTCTAGGATTTGGGGGCTACACTTGACAAAAATAAAGTTTCTTGAGGTTATAGGAGTTGGGGGCTACACTTGACAAAAATGAAGTTTCTTGAGGTTCTAGGAGTCGGGTAGGCTACACTTGACAAAAATGAAGTTTCTTGAGGTTCTAGGAGTCGGGGAGCTACACTTGACAAAAATGATGTTTCTTGAGGTTCTAGGAGTCGGGGAGCAACACTTGACAAAAATGAAGTTTCTTGAGGTTCTAGGAGTTGGGGGCTACACTTGACAAAAATGAAGTTTCTTGAGGTTCTAGGATTTGGGGGCTACACTTGACAAAAATGAAGTTTCTTGAGGTTCTAGGAGTCGGGGAGGCCAAACTTGACAAAAATGAAGTTTCTTGAGGTTATAGGAGTTGGGGGCTACACTTGACAAAAATGAAGTTTCTTGAGGTTCTAGGATTTGGGGGCTACACTTGACAAAAATGAAGTTTCTTGAGGTTCTAGGATTTGGGGGCTACACTTGACAAAAATGAAGTTTCTTGAGGTTCTAGGAGTCGGGGAGGCTACACTTGACAAAAATGAAGTTTCTTGAGGTTATAGGAGTTGGGGGCTACACTTGACAAAAATGAAGTTTCTTGAGGTTCTAGGAGTCGGGGAGGCTACACTTGACAAAAATGAAGTTTCTTGAGGTTCTAGGAGTCGGGGAGCTACACTTGACAAAAATGAAGTTTCTTGAGGTTCTAGGAGTCGGGGAGCTACACTTGACAAAAATGAAGTTTCTTGAGGTTCTAGGAGTCGGGGAGGCTACACTTGACAAAAATGAAGTTTCTTGAGGTTCTAGGATTTGGGGGCTACACTTGACAAAAATGAAGTTTCTTGAGGTTATAGGAGTTGGGGGCTACACTTGACAAAAATGAAGTTTCTTGAGGTTCTAGGAGTCGGGGAGCTACACTTGACAAAAATGAAGTTTCTTGAGGTTCTAGGAGTTGGGGGCTACACTTGACAAAAATGAAGTTTCTTGAGGTTCTAGGAGTTGGGGGCTACACTTGAGAAAAATGAATTTTCTTGATGTTCTAGGAGTTGGAGGGCTACACTTGACAAAAGTGAAGTTTCTTGAGGTTCTAGGAGTTGGGTACTACACTTGAGAAAAATGAAGTTTCTTGAAGTTATAGGAGTTGGAGGGCTACACTTGACAAAAATGATGTTTCTTGAGGTTCTAGGAGTCGGGGGCTACACTTGACAAAAATGAAGCTTCTTGAGGTTCTAGGAGCCGAGGAGGCTACACTTGACAAAAATGAAGTTTCTTGAGGTTCTAGGAATTGGGGCTACACTTGACAAAAATGAAGTTTCTTGAGGTTCTAGGAGTCGGGGGCTACACTTGACAAAAATGAAGTTTCTTGAGGTTCTAGGATTTGGGGGCTACACTTGACAAAAATAAAGTTTCTTGAGGTTATAGGAGTTGGGGGCTACACTTGACAAAAATGAAGTTTCTTGAGGTTCTAGGAGTCGGGGAGGCTACACTTGACAAAAATGAAGTTTCTTGAGGTTCTAGGAGTCGGGGGCTACACTTGACAAAAATGAAGTTTCCTGAGGTTCTAGGATTTGGGGGCTACACTTGACAAAAATAAAGTTTCTTGAGGTTATAGGAGTTGGGGGCTACACTTGACAAAAATGAAGTTTCTTGAGGTTCTAGGAGTCGGGGAGGCTACACTTGACAAAAATGAAGTTTCTTGAGGTTCTAGGAGTCGGGGAGCTACACTTGACAAAAATGAAGTTTCTTGAGGTTCTAGGAGTTGGGGGCTACACTTGAGAAAAATGAATTTTCTTGATGTTCTAGGAGTTGGAGGGCTACACTTGACAAAAGTGAAGTTTCTTGAGGTTCTAGGAGTTGGGGGGCTACACTTGACAAAAATGAAGCTTCTTGAGGTTCTAGGAGTCGGGGGCTACACTTGAGAAAAATGAAGTTTCTTGAAGTTATAGGAGTTGGAGGGTTAGGGTTAGGGTTAGGGTTAGGGTTGACAAAAATGAAGTTTCTTTAGTTTGTAGGAGTTGGGAGCTACACTTGACAAAAGTGAAGTTTCTTGAGGTCCTAGGTGTTGGGGCTACACTTGACAAAAATGAAGTTTCTTGAGGTCCTAGTAGTCGGGTGTCTACACATTACAAAAATGAATTTTCTTGAAGTTCTAGATGTTGGGGGCTACACTTGACAAAAGTGAAGTTTCTTGAGGTTCTAGGAGTCGGGGGGGGGGCTACACTTGACAAAAATGAACTTTCTTGGGGTTCTAGGAGTCGGGGGGCTACACTTGACAAAAATGAAGTTTCTTGAGGTTCTAGGAGTCAGGGGGGGGGCTACACGTGACAAAAATGAACTTTCTTGGGGTTCTAGGAGTCGGGGGTCTACACTTGACAAAAATGATGTTTCTTGAGTTTCTAGGTGTTGGGGGCTACACTTGACAAAAATGAAGTTTCTTTAGGTTCTAGGAGTTGGGTGCTACACTTGACAAAAGTGAAGTTTCTTGAGGTTCTAGGAGTCGGGGAGCTACACTTGGCAAAAATGAAGTTTCTTTAGGTTCTAGGAGTTGGGAGCTACACTTGACAAAAGTGAAGTTTCTTGAGGTTCTAGGAGTACGGGGCTACACTTGACAAAAATGATGTTTCTTGAGGTTCTAGGAGATGGGGCTACACTTGACAAAAATAAAGTTTCTTGAGGTTCTATGAGTTGGGGGGCTACACTTGACAAAAATAAAGTTTCTTGAGGTTCTAGGAGTTGGGGGCTACACTTGACAAAAATGAAGTTTCTTTAGGTTCTAGGAGTTGGGAGCTACACTTGACAAAAGTGTAGTTTCTTTAGGTTCTAGGAGATGGGGCTACACTTGACAAAAATTAAGTTTCTTGAGGTTGTAGGAGCCGAGGGTCTACACTTGACGAAAATGAATTTTCTTGGGGTTCTAGGTGTTGAGGGCTACACTTGACAAAAATGAAGTTTCTTGAGGTTCTAGGAGTCGGGGGTCTACACTTGACAAAAATGAAGTTTTTTGAGGTTGTAGGGGTGGGGGGCTACACTTGACAAAGATGAACTTTCTTGGGGTTCTTGCAGTCGGGGGGCTACACTTGACAAAAATGAAGTTACTTGAGGTTCTAGGAGTCGGGTGTCTACACTTGACAAAAATGAAGTTTCTTGAGGTTGTAGGCGTGGGGGGCTACACTCTACAAATATGAATTTTCTTGGGGTTCTAGAAGTTGGAGGCTACACTTTACAAAAGTGAAGTTTCTTGAGGTTCTAGGAGTCGGGGGGGGGGGCTACACTTGACAAAGATGATCTTTCTTGGGGTTCTAGGTGTCGGGGGGCTACACTTGACAAAAATGAAGTTTCTTGAGGTTCTAGGAGTCAGGGGGGGGGGCTACACTTGACAAAAATGAACTTTCTTGGGGTTCTAGGAGTCGGGCGTCTACACATGACAAAAATGATGTTTCTTGAGGTTCTAGGTGTTGGGGGCTACACTTGACAAAAATGAAGTTTCTTTAGGTTCTAGGAGTTGGGAGCTACACTTGACAAAAGTGAAGTTTCATGAGGTTCTAGGAGTCGGGGAGCTACACTTGACAAAAATGAAGTTTCTTTAGGTTCTAGGAGTTGGGAGCTACACTTGACAAAAGTGAAGTTGCTTGAGGTTCTAGGAGTACGGGGCTACACTTGACAAAAATGATGTTTCTTGAGGTTCTAGGAGATGGGGCTACACTTGACAAAAATGAAGTTTCTTGAGGTTCTATGAGTTGGGGGGCTACACTTGACAAAAATAAAGTTTCTTGAGGTTCTAGGAGTTGGGGGCTACACTTGACAAAAATGAAGTTTCTTTAGGTTCTAGGAGTTGGGAGCTACACTTGACAAAAGTGTAGTTTCTTGAGGTTCTAGGAGTACGGGGCTACACTTGACAAAAATGAAGTTTCTTGAGGTTCTAGGAGATGGGGCTACACTTGATAAAAATTAAGTTTCTTGAGGTTCTAGGAGTTGGGTGGTACACTTGACAAAAATAAAGTTTCTTGAGGTTCTAGGAGTTGGGGCTACACTTGACAAAAATTAAGTTTCTTGAGGTTCTAGGAGTCGGGGGGGGGCTACACTTGACAAAAATGAACTCGCTTGGGGTTCTAGGAGTTGGAGGCTACACTTGACAAAAATGAAGTTTCTTGAGGTTCTAGGGGTTGGGGGCTACACTTGACAAAAATGAAGTTTCTTGAGGTTCTAGGATTCGGGGGGCTACACTTGACAAAAATGAAGTTTCTTGAGGTTCTAGGAGTTGGAGGGCTACACTTGACAAAAATGAAGTTTCTTGAGGTTCTAGGATTTGCGAGCTACACTTGACAGAAATGAAGTTTCTTGAGGTTATAGGAGTTGGAGGGCTACACCTGACAAAAATGATGTTTCTTGAGGTTCTAGGAGTTGGGGGGCTACACTTGACAAAAATGAAGCTTCTTGAGGTTCTAGGAGCCGAGGAGGCTACACTTGACAAAAATGAAGTTTCTTGAGGTTCTAGGGGTTGGGTGCTACACTTGACAAAAATGAAGTTTCTTGAGTTTCTAGGAATTGGGGCTACACTTGACAAAAATGAAGTTTCTTCAGGTTCTAGGAGTCGGGGGGTGTTGCTACACTTGACAAAAATGAACTTTCTTGGGGTTCTAGGAGTCGGGGGGGGGGAAACACTTGACAAAAATGAACTTTCTTGGGGTTCTAGGAGTCGGGGGCTATACTTGACAAAAATGAAGTCTCTTGAGGTTCTAGGAATTGAGGCTACACTTGACAAAAATGAAGATTCTTGAGGTTCTAGGAGTTGGGGCTACACTTGACAAAAATGAAGATTCTTGAGGTTCTAGGAGTCGGGGGCTACACTTGACAAAAATGAAGTTTCTTGAGGTTCTAGGAATTGGGGCTACACTTGACAAAAATGAAGTTTCTTGAGGTTCTAGGAGTCGGGGGGCTACACTTGACAAAAAGGAAGTTTCTTGAGGTTCTAGGAATTGGGGCTACACTTGACAAAAATGAAGTTTCTTGAGGTTCTAGGAGTCGGGGGCTACACTTGACAAAAATGAAGTTTCTTGAGGTTCTAGGATTTGGGGGCTACACTTGACAAAAATAAAGTTTCTTGAGGTTATAGGAGTTGGGGGCTACACTTGACAAAAATGAAGTTTCTTGAGGTTCTAGGAGTCGGGTAGGCTACACTTGACAAAAATGAAGTTTCTTGAGGTTCTAGGAGTCGGGGAGCTACACTTGACAAAAATGATGTTTCTTGAGGTTCTAGGAGTCGGGGAGCAACACTTGACAAAAATGAAGTTTCTTGAGGTTCTAGGAGTTGGGGGCTACACTTGACAAAAATGAAGTTTCTTGAGGTTCTAGGATTTGGGGGCTACACTTGACAAAAATGAAGTTTCTTGAGGTTCTAGGAGTCGGGGAGGCCAAACTTGACAAAAATGAAGTTTCTTGAGGTTATAGGAGTTGGGGGCTACACTTGACAAAAATGAAGTTTCTTGAGGTTCTAGGATTTGGGGGCTACACTTGACAAAAATGAAGTTTCTTGAGGTTCTAGGATTTGGGGGCTACACTTGACAAAAATGAAGTTTCTTGAGGTTCTAGGAGTCGGGGAGGCTACACTTGACAAAAATGAAGTTTCTTGAGGTTATAGGAGTTGGGGGCTACACTTGACAAAAATGAAGTTTCTTGAGGTTCTAGGAGTCGGGGAGGCTACACTTGACAAAAATGAAGTTTCTTGAGGTTCTAGGAGTCGGGGAGCTACACTTGACAAAAATGAAGTTTCTTGAGGTTCTAGGAGTCGGGGAGCTACACTTGACAAAAATGAAGTTTCTTGAGGTTCTAGGAGTCGGGGAGGCTACACTTGACAAAAATGAAGTTTCTTGAGGTTCTAGGAGTCGGGGAGCTACACTTGACAAAAATGAAGTTTCTTGAGGTTCTAGGAGTCGGGGAGCTACACTTGACAAAAATGAAGTTTCTTGAGGTTCTAGGAGTCGGGGAGCTACACTTGACAAAAATGAAGTTTCTTGAGGTTCTAGGAGTCGGGGAGCTACACTTGACAAAAATGAAGTTTCTTGAGGTTCTAGGAGTCGGGGAGCTACACTTGACAAAAATGAAGTTTCTTGAGGTTCTAGGAGTTGGGGGCTACACTTGAGAAAAATGAATTTTCTTGATGTTCTAGGAGTTGGAGGGCTACACTTGACAAAAATGAAGTTTCTTGAGGTTATAGGAGTTGGGGGCTACACTTGACAAAAATGAAGTTTCTTGAAGTTATAGGAGTTGGAGGGCTACACTTGACAAAAGTGAAGTTTCTTGAGGTTCTAGGAGTTGGGGGCTACACTTGACAAAAATGAAGTTTCTTTAGGTTCTAGGAGTTGGGGGGGCTACACTTGACAAAAATGAAGTTTCTTGAGGTTCTAGGAATTGAGGCTACACTTGACAAAAATGAAGATTCTTGAGGTTCTAGGAGTTGGGGGCTACACTTGACAAAAATGAAGTTTCTTGAAGTTATAGGAGTTGGGGGCTACACTTGACAAAAATGAAGTTTCTTGAGGTTATAGGAGTTGGGGGCTACACTTGACAAAAATGAAGTTTCTTGAGGTTATAGGAGTTGGGGGCTACACTTGACAAAAATGAAGTTTCTTGAGGTCCTAGGAGTTGGAGGGCTACACTTGACAAAAATGAAGATTCTTGAGGTTCTAGGAATTGAGGCTACACTTGACAAAAATGAAGATTCTTGAGGTTCTAGGAGTTGGGGGGCTACACTTGACAAAAATGAAGTTTCTTGAGGTTCTAGGAGTTGGGGGGCTACACTTGACAAAAATGAAGTTTCTTGAGGTTCTAGGAATTGAGGCTACACTTGACAAAAATGAAGATTCTTGAGGTTTTAGGAGTTGTGGGCTACACTTGACAAAAATGAAGTTTCTTGAGGTTCTAGGAATTGAGGCTACACTTGACAAAAATGAAGATTCTTGAGGTTCTAGGAGTTGGGGAGGGGGGCTACACTTGACAAAAATGAAGTTTCCTGAGGTTCTAGGATTTGGGGGCTACACTTGACAAAAATAAAGTTTCTTGAGGTTCTAGGAGTCGGAGGGCTACACTTGACAAAAGTGAAGTTTCTTGAGGTTCTAGGAGTTGGGGGGCTACACTTGACAAAAATGAAGCTTCTTGAGGTTCTAGGAGTCGGGGGCTACACTTGAGAAAAATGAAGTTTCTTGAAGTTATAGGAGTTGGAGGGTTAGGGTTAGGGTTAGGGTTAGGGTTAGGGTTAGGGTTGACAAAAATGAAGTTTCTTTAGTTTGTAGGAGTTGGGAGCTACACTTGACAAAAGTGAAGTTTCTTGAGGTCCTAGGTGTTGGGGCTACACTTGACAAAAATGAAGTTTCTTGAGGTCCTAGTAGTCGGGTGTCTACACATTACAAAAATGAATTTTCTTGAAGTTCTAGATGTTGGGGGCTACACTTGACAAAAGTGAAGTTTCTTGAGGTTCTAGGAGTCGGGGGGGGGGCTACACTTGACAAAAATGAACTTTCTTGGGGTTCTAGGAGTCGGGGGGCTACACTTGACAAAAATGAAGTTTCTTGAGGTTCTAGGAGATGGGGCTACACTTGACAAAAATAAAGTTTCTTGAGGTTCTATGAGTTGGGGGGCTACACTTGACAAAAATAAAGTTTCTTGAGGTTCTAGGAGTTGGGGGCTACACTTGACAAAAATGAAGTTTCTTTAGGTTCTAGGAGTTGGGAGCTACACTTGACAAAAGTGTAGTTTCTTTAGGTTCTAGGAGATGGGGCTACACTTGACAAAAATTAAGTTTCTTGAGGTTGTAGGAGCCGAGGGTCTACACTTGACGAAAATGAATTTTCTTGGGGTTCTAGGTGTTGAGGGCTACACTTGACAAAAATGAAGTTTCTTGAGGTTCTAGGAGTCGGGGGTCTACACTTGACAAAAATGAAGTTTTTTGAGGTTGTAGGGGTGGGGGGCTACACTTGACAAAGATGAACTTTCTTGGGGTTCTTGCAGTCGGGGGGCTACACTTGACAAAAATGAAGTTACTTGAGGTTCTAGGAGTCGGGTGTCTACACTTGACAAAAATGAAGTTTCTTGAGGTTGTAGGCGTGGGGGGCTACACTCTACAAATATGAATTTTCTTGGGGTTCTAGAAGTTGGAGGCTACACTTTACAAAAGTGAAGTTTCTTGAGGTTCTAGGAGTCGGGGGGGGGGCTACACTTGACAAAGATGATCTTTCTTGGGGTTCTAGGTGTCGGGGGGCTCCACTTGACAAAAATGAAGTTTCTTGAGGTTCTAGGAGTCAGGGGGGGGGGGCTACACTTGACAAAAATGAACTTTCTTGGGGTTCTAGGAGTCGGGCGTCTACACATGACAAAAATGATGTTTCTTGAGGTTCTAGGTGTTGGGGGCTACACTTGACAAAAATGAAGTTTCTTTAGGTTCTAGGAGTTGGGAGCTACACTTGACAAAAGTGAAGTTTCATGAGGTTCTAGGAGTCGGGGAGCTACACTTGACAAAAATGAAGTTTCTTTAGGTTCTAGGAGTTGGGAGCTACACTTGACAAAAGTGAAGTTGCTTGAGGTTCTAGGAGTACGGGGCTACACTTGACAAAAATGATGTTTCTTGAGGTTCTAGGAGATGGGGCTACACTTGACAAAAATGAAGTTTCTTGAGGTTCTATGAGTTGGGGGGCTACACTTGACAAAAATAAAGTTTCTTGAGGTTCTAGGAGTTGGGGGCTACACTTGACAAAAATGAAGTTTCTTTAGGTTCTAGGAGTTGGGAGCTACACTTGACAAAAGTGTAGTTTCTTGAGGTTCTAGGAGTACGGGGCTACACTTGACAAAAATGAAGTTTCTTGAGGTTCTAGGAGATGGGGCTACACTTGATAAAAATTAAGTTTCTTGAGGTTCTAGGAGTTGGGTGGTACACTTGACAAAAATAAAGTTTCTTGAGGTTCTAGGAGTTGGGGCTACACTTGACAAAAATTAAGTTTCTTGAGGTTCTAGGAGTCGGGGGGGGGGCTACACTTGACAAAAATGAACTCGCTTGGGGTTCTAGGAGTTGGAGGCTACACTTGACAAAAATGAAGTTTCTTGAGGTTCTAGGGGTTGGGGGCTACACTTGACAAAAATGAAGTTTCTTGAGGTTCTAGGATTCGGGGGGCTACACTTGACAAAAATGAAGTTTCTTGAGGTTCTAGGAGTTGGAGGGCTACACTTGACAAAAATGAAGTTTCTTGAGGTTCTAGGATTTGCGAGCTACACTTGACAGAAATGAAGTTTCTTGAGGTTATAGGAGTTGGAGGGCTACACCTGACAAAAATGATGTTTCTTGAGGTTCTAGGAGTTGGGGGGCTACACTTGACAAAAATGAAGCTTCTTGAGGTTCTAGGAGCCGAGGAGGCTACACTTGACAAAAATGAAGTTTCTTGAGGTTCTAGGGGTTGGGTGCTACACTTGACAAAAATGAAGTTTCTTGAGTTTCTAGGAATTGGGGGGCTACACTTGACAAAAATGAAGTTTCTTGAGGTTCTAGGGGTTGGGTGCTACACTTGACAAAAATGAAGTTTCTTCAGGTTCTAGGAGTCGGGGGGTGTTGCTACACTTGACAAAAATGAACTTTCTTGGGGTTCTAGGAGTCGGGGGGGGGAAACACTTGACAAAAATGAACTTTCTTGGGGTTCTAGGAGTCGGGGGGCTACACTTGACAAAAATGAAGTTTCTTGAGGTTGTAGTGGTGGGGGGCTACACTTGACAAAAGTGAAGTTTCTTGAGGTTCTAGGAGTCGGGGGGCTACACTTGACAAAAATTAAGTTTCTTGAGGTTCTAGGAGTTGGAGGCTACACTTGTCAAAAATGAAGTTTCTTTAGTTTGTAGGAGTTGGGAGCTACACTTGACAAAAGTGAAGTTTCTTGAGGTTCTAGGTGTTGGGGCTACACTTGACAAAAATGAAGTTTCTTGAGGTCCTAGTAGTCGGGTGTCTACACATTACAAAAATGAATTTTCTTGAAGTTCTAGATGTTGGCGGCTACACTTGACAAAAGTGAAGTTTCTTGAGGTTCTAGGAGTCGGGGGGGGGGGGGGCTAGACTTGACAAAAATGATCTTTCTTGGGGTTCTAGGAGTCGGGGGGCTACACTTGACAAAAATGAAGTTTCTTGAGGTTCTAGGAGTCAGGGGGGGGGGGCTACACTTGACAAAAATGAACTTTCTTGGGGTTGTAGGAGTCGGGGGTCTACACTTGACAAAAATGATGTTTCTTGAGGTTCTAGCTGTTGGGGGCTACACTTGACAAAAATGAAGTTTCTTGAGGTTCTAGGAGTCGGGGGGCTACACTTGACAAAAATTAAGTTTCTTGAGGTTCTAGGAGTTTGGGGCTACACTTGACAAGAATGAAGTTTCTTGAGGTTCTAGGAGATTGGGGGCTACACTTGACAAAAATGAAGTTTATTGAGGTTCTAGGAGTTGGGGGCTACACTTGACAAAAATAAAGTTTCTTGAGGTTCTAGGAGTCGGGGAGCTACACTTGACAAAAATAAAGTTTCTTGAGGTTCTAGGAGTTGGGGCTACACTTGAAGAAAATGAAGTTTCTTGAGGTTCTAGGAGTCGGGGGGCTACACTTGACAAAAATGAACTTTCTTGAGGTTCTAGGAGTTGGGGGCTACACTTGACAAAAATGAATTTTCTTGGGGTTCTAGGAGTTGAGAGGCTACACTTGACAAAAATGAATCTTCTTGAGGTTCTAGGAGCCGAGGAGGCTACACTTGACACAAATGAAGTTTCTTGAGGTTATAGGAGTTGGGTGGTACACTTGACAAAAATGAAGTTTCTGGAGCTTCTAGGAGTTGGGGCTACACTTGACAAAAATGAAGTTTCATGAGGTTCTAGGAGTTGGGCGGGCTACACTTGACAAAAGTGAAATTTCTTCAGGTTCTAGGAGTCGGGGGGGGGGGGATACACTTGACAAAAATTAAGTTTCTTGAGGTTCTAGGAGTCGGGGGGGGGGGGGGGCTACACTTCACAAAAATGAACTCGCTTGGGGTTCTAGGAGTTGGAGGCTACACTTGACAAAAATGAAGTTTCTTGAGGTTCTAGGTGTTGGGGACTACACTTGACAAAAATGAAGTTTCTTGAGGTTCTAGGATTCGGGGGGCTACACTTGACAGAAATGAAGTTTCTTGAGGTTCTAGGAGTTGGAGGGCTACACTTGACAAAAATGAAGTTTCTTGAGGTTATAGGAGTTGGGGGGCTACACTTGACAAAAATGAAGTTTCTTGAGGTTGTAGGATTTGCGAGCTACACTTGACAGAAATGAAGTTTCTTGAGGTTATAGGAGTTGGGGGGCTACACTTGACAAAAATGAAGTTTCTTGAGGTTCTAGGATTCGGGGGGCTACACTTGACAGAAATGAAGTTTCTTGAGGTTCTAGGAGTTGGAGGGCTACACCTGACAAAAATGATGTTTCTTGAGGTTCTAGGAGTTGGGGGGCTACACTTGACAAAAATGAAGTTTCTTGAGGTTCTAGGATTTGCGAGCTACACTTGACAGAAATGAAGTTTCTTGAGGTTATAGGAGTTGGAGGGCTACACCTGACAAAAATGATGTTTCTTGAGGTTCTAGGAGTTGGGGGGCTACACTTGACAAAAATGAAGTTTCTTGAGGTTCTAGGATTTGCGAGCTACACTTGACAGAAATGAAGTTTCTTGAGGTTATAGGAGTTGGGGGGCTACACTTGACAAAAATGAAGTTTCTTGAGGTTCTAGGTGTTGGGGGCTAGACTTGGCAAAAATGAAGTTTCTTGAGGTTCTAGGAGATGGGGGCTACACTTGACAAAAATGAAGTTTCTTGAGGTTCTAGGAGATGGGGGCTACACTTGACAAAAATGAAGTTTCTTGAGGTTCTAGGAGATGGGGGCTACACTTGACAAAAATGAAGTTTCTTGTGGTTCTAGGAGTTGGGCGCTAGACTTGACAAAAATATAGTTTCTTGAGGTTCTAGGAGTTGGGGGCTACACTTGACAAAAATGAAGTTTCTTGAGGTTCTAGGAGTCGGGGAGCTACACTTGACAAAAATGAAATTTCTTGAGGTTCTAGGTGTTGGGGCTAGACTTGACAAAAATGAAGTTTCTTGAGGTTCTAGGAGTTGGGCGCTACACTTGACAAAAGTGAAGTTTCTTGAGGTTCTAGGAGCCGAGGAGGCTACACTTGACAAAAATGAAGTTTCTTGAGGTTCTATGGGTTGGGTGCTACACTTGACAAAAATGAAGTTTCTTGAGGTTCTAGGAGTTGGGGGCTACACTTGAGAAAAATGAGGTTTCTTGAGGTTCTAGGAGTTGGGGGCTACACTTGACAAAAATGAAGTTTCTTGAGGTTCTAGATGTTGGGGGCTACACTTGACAAGAGTGAAGTTTCTTGAGGGTCTAGGAGTCGGAGGGCTACACTTGACAAAAATGAACTTTCTTGGGGTTCTAGGAGTCGGGTCGGGGGCTACACTTGACAAAAATGAAGTTTCTTGTGGTTCTAGGAGTTGGGCGCTAGACTTGACAAAAATATAGTTTCTTGAGGTTCTAGGAGTTGGGGGCTACACTTGACAAAAATGAAGTTTCTTTAGGTTCTAGGAGATGGGGCTACACTTGACAAAAATGAAGTTTCTTGAGGTTCTATGAGTTGGGGGGCTACACTTGACAAAAGTGAAGTTTCTTGAGGTTCTAGGAGTTGGAGGCTACACTTGACAAAAATGAAGTTTCTTGAGGTTCTAGGAGTCGGGCGGCTACACTTGACAAAAATGAAGTTTCTTTAGTTTGTAGGAGTTGGGAGCTACACTTGACAAAAGTGAAGTTTCTTGAGGTCCTAGGTGTTGGGGCTACACTTGACAAAAATGAAGTTTCTTGAGGTCCTAGTAGTCGGGTGTCTACACATTACAAAAATGAATTTTCTTGAAGTTCTAGATGTTGGCGGCTACACTTGACAAAAGTGAAGTTTCTTGAGGTTCTAGGAGTCGGGGGGGGGGGGCTACACTTGACAAAAATGAACTTTCTTGGGGTTCTACGAGTCGGGGGGCTACACTTGATAAAAATGAAGTTTCTTGAGGTTCTAGGAGTCAGGGGGGGGCTACACTTGACAAAAATGAACTTTCTTGGGGTTGTAGGAGTCGGGGGTCTACACTTGACAAAAATGATGTTTCTTGAGGTTCTAGGTGTTGGGGGCTACACTTGACAAAAATGAAGTTTCTTTAAGTTCTAGGAGTTGGGAGCTACACTTGACAAAAGTGAAGTTTCTTGAGGTTCTAGGAGTCGGGGAGCTACACTTGACAAAAATGAAGTTTCTTTAGGTTCTAGGAGATGGGGCTACACTTGACAAAAATGAAGTTTCTTGAGGTTCTATGAGTTGGGGGGCTACACTTGACAAAAGTGAAGTTTCTTGAGGTTCTAGGAGTTGGAGGCTACACTTGACAAAAATGAAGTTTCTTGAGGTTCTAGGAGTCGGGCGGCTACACTTGACAAAAATGAAGTTTCTTTAGTTTGTAGGAGTTGGGAGCTACACTTGACAAAAGTGAAGTTTCTTGAGGTCCTAGGTGTTGGGGCTACACTTGACAAAAATGAAGTTTCTTGAGGTCCTAGTAGTCGGGTGTCTACACATTACAAAAATGAATTTTCTTGAAGTTCTAGATGTTGGCGGCTACACTTGACAAAAGTGAAGTTTCTTGAGGTTCTAGGAGTCGGGGGGGGGGGCTACACTTGACAAAAATGAACTTTCTTGGGGTTCTACGAGTCGGGGGGCTACACTTGACAAAAATGAAGTTTCTTGAGGTTCTAGGAGTCAGGGGGGGGCTACACTTGACAAAAATGAACTTTCTTGGGGTTCTAGGAGTCGGGGGTCTACACTTGACAAAAATGATGTTTCTTGAGGTTCTAGGTGTTGGGGGCTACACTTGACAAAAATGAAGTTTCTTTAAGTTCTAGGAGTTGGGAGCTACACTTGACAAAAGTGAAGTTTCTTGAGGTTCTAGGAGTCGGGGAGCTACACTTGACAAAAATGAAGTTTCTTTAGGTTCTAGGAGTTAGGAGCTACACTTGACAAAAGTGAAGTTTCTTGAGGTTCTAGGAGTACGGGGCTACACTTGACAAAAATGATGTTTCTTGAGGTTCTAGGAGATGGGGCTACACTTGACAAAAATGAAGTTTCTTGAGGTTCTATGAGTTGGGGGGCTACACTTGACAAAAATAAAGTTTCTTGAGGTTCTAGGAGTTGGGGGCTACACTTGACAAAAATGAAGTTTCTTTAGGTTCTAGGAGATGGGGCTACACTTGACAAAAATTAAGTTTCTTGAGGTTGTAGGAGTCGGGGGTCTACACTTGACAAAAATGAAGTTTTTTGAGGTTGTAGGGGTGGGGGGCTACACTTGACAAAGATGAACTTTCTTGGGGTTCTTGCAGTCGGGGGGCTACACTTGACAAAAATGAAGTTACTTGCGGTTCTAGGAGTCGGGGGTCTACACTTGACAAAAATGAAGTTTCTTGAGGTTGTAGGGGTGGGGGGCTACACTCTACAAATATGAATTTTCTTGGGGTTCTAGAAGTTGGAGGCTACACTTTACAAAAATGAAGTTTCTTGAGGTTCTAGGAGTTGGGGGCTACACTTGACAAAAGTGAAGTTTCTTGAGGTTGTAGGAGTTGGAGGCTACACTTGACAAAAATGAAGTTTCTTGAGGTTCTAGGAGTTGGGTGCTACACTTGACAAAAATGAAGTTTCTTGAGGTTCTAGGAGTTGGGGGCTACACTTGACAAAAATGAAGTTTCTTGAGGTTCTAGGAGTTGGAGGGCTACACTTGACAAAAATGAAGTTTCTTGAGGTTCTAGGAGTTGGAGGGCTACACTTGACAAAAATGAAGTTTCTTGAGGTTCTAGGAGTTGGAGGCTACACTTGACAAAAATGAAGTTTCTTGAGGTTCTAGGATTTGGGAGCTACACTTGACAAAAATTAAGTTTCTTGACGTTCAAGGAGTTGTGGGCTACACTTGACAAAAATGAAGTTTCTTGGGGTTCTAGGAGTTGGGGGCTACACTTGACAAAAATGAAGTTTCTTGAGGTTCTAGGAGTTTGGGGCTACACTTGAGAAAAATGAAGTTTCTTGAGGTTCTAGGATTTGGGAGCTACACTTGACAAAAAGCAAGTTTCTTGACGTTCGAGGAGTCGGGGGGCTACACTTGACTAAAATGAAGTTTCTTGAGGTTCTAGGATTTGGGGGCTACACTTTACAAAAATGAAGTTTCTTGATGTTCTAGGAGTTGGGGTCTACACTTGACAAAAATGAAGTTTCTTGAGGTTGTAGGGGTGGGGGGCTACACTTGACAAAAGTGAAGTTTCTTGAGGTTCTAGGATTTAGAGGCTACACTCTACAAAAATGAATTTTCTTGGGGTTCTAGAAGTTGGAGGCTACACTTTACAAAAATGAAATTTCTTGATGTTCTAGGAGTTGGGGGCTACACTTGACAAAAATGAAGTTTCTTGAGGCTGTAGGAGTTGGGGCTACACTTGACAAAAATGAAGTTTCTTGAGGTTCTAGGATTTGGGAGCTACACTTGACTAAAATTAAGTTTCTTGACGTTTAAGGAGTTGGGGGCTACACTTGACAAAAATGAAGTTTCTTGGGGTTCTAGGAGTTGGGGGCTACACTTGACAAAAATCAAGTTTCTTTTGGTTCTAGGATTTGGGGCTACACTTGACAAAAATGAAGTTTCTTGAGGTTCTAGGAGTTTGGGGCTACACTTGATAAAAATGAAGTTTCTTGAGGTTCTAGGATTTGGGAGCTACACTTGACAAAAAGCAAGTTTCTTGACGTTCCAGGAGTCGGGGGGCTACACTTGACTAAAATGAAGTTTCTTGAGGTTCTAGTATTTGAGAGCTACACTTGACAAAAAGCAAGTTTCTTGACGTTCCACGAGTCGGGGGCTACACTTGACTAAAATGAAGTTTCTTGAGATTCTAGGATTTGGGCGCTACACTTGACAAAAGTGAAGTTTCTTGAGGTTCTAGGGGAGGGGGGCTACACTTGACAAATGTGAAGTTTCTTGAGCTTCTAGGATTTAGAGGCTACACTTGACAAAAATGAAGTTTCTTGAGGTTGTAGGGGTGGGGGGCTACACTTGACAAAAATGAATTTTCTTGGGGTTCTAGGAGTTGGGGGCTACACTTGACAAAAATGAAGTTTCTTGAGGTTCTAGGAGTCGGGGAGCTACACTTGACAAAAATGAAGTTTCTTGAGGTTCTAGGAGTCGGGGGGCTACACTTGACAAAAATGAAGTTTCTTGAGGTTGTAGGGGTGGGGGCTACACTTGACAAAATTGAAGTTTCTTGAGGTTTTAGGATTTAGGGGCTACACTTGACAAAAATGAAGCTTCTTGATGTTCTAGGAGCCGGGGGGCTACACTTGACAAAAATGAAGTTTCTTGAGGTTCTAGGAGTTGGGGCTATACTTGACAAAAATGAAGTTTCTTGAGGTTCTAGTGGTCGGGGGGGGGGGGGTCTACACTTGACAAAAATGAACTTTCTTGAAGTTCTAGGAGTTGGAGGCTACACTTGACAAAAATGAAGTTTCTTGAGGTTCTAGGATCGGGGGGCTACACTTGACAAAAATGAAGTTTCTTGAGGTTCAATGCGGGAAAGTTGATATGCCTGATATATGTGTGTGTGTGTGTGTGATGTTGGGTGGGTGTGTTTGTGGGTGTAGGGTGGGTGTGAGGTGTTGGGTGAGTATGAGGTGTTGGGTGGGTGTGTGTGTTTGGTGTGTGTGAGGTGTGTGTGTGTGAGGTGTCTGAGTGTACGTTGGGTGGGTGTGAGGTGTGTATGTGTATTGGGTGTGTTTGAGGTGTGTATGTGTGTGTGTGTTGGGTGGGTGTGAGGTGTGTGTGAGGTGTGTGTGTGTATTGGGTGTGTTTGAGGTGTGTGTGTGTTGGGTGGGTGTGTGGTGGTTGGGTGTGAGGTGTGTGTGTGTGAGGTGTGTGTGTGTATTGTGTGTTTTTGAGGTGTGTGTGTGTGTGTTGGGTGGGTGTGCGGTGTGTGTGTATGTGTTGGGTGGGTGTGAGGTGTGTGTGTATTGGGTGTGTGTGAGGTGTGAGTGTGTGTTTGGTGGGTGTGAGGTGGGTGTGAGGTGTGTATTGGGTGGGTGTGAGGTGTGTGTGTGTGTGTGTTGGGTGGGTGTGAGGTGTGGGTGTGTTGGGTGGGTGTGAGGTGTGGGTGTGGTGGGTGGATGTGAGGTACGTGTGTGTTGTGTAGGGGTGTGGGAGGGGCGTGTATGTGGTGCCTGTAAAATAAAAAAAATTAAAAAACGTGTATGTCTGTTACAAAAAATATAAATATTGTGTTTGAAATAAGAAATTCATATAAATAGGCTATCAACAGTTTTTTTTCTATTTCCTGAGCCATGCCGGATAATCTTCTAGTTCACTTATGTGGTGGGGTGTAATTTAAAAGAAAATTTCACCTGCAACATGTTATTACATGGATTAGGGTTTTCAAAATTACATAGGATAGACGGGAATGCATACACCACCAACAAATCTGTGATGAAAACACCAGACAAATCTCTTACGTAGCCACATTACATGTGTGGGAATGATATTACCTAATTTTAAAATATTCAGCTTTTCCAAATGATCCGATTCAATTACAAAGCAATAAAAAAAATCAACAAAGAAAAGCAATTTACTAATTGTAATGGGCGAGACGTTCCAGAAGGGCGCGTGCTCCAAGAAACGACAGAACAAA
Organism: Eledone cirrhosa; assembly: GCA_964016885.1. Taxonomy (NCBI): domain Eukaryota; kingdom Metazoa; phylum Mollusca; class Cephalopoda; order Octopoda; family Eledonidae; genus Eledone; species Eledone cirrhosa. The sequence continues at coordinate 34,180,151 of OZ024740.1, read as the reverse complement.
AACTGTTCGATGGTTCTGCGTGTCAGGCACGGCATGGTAACAAAACCACAATTCCGACCAAGACGAACGCGAGCTGAACGATTCCAGGCAGATGTGTGAGACCTTTTGCCAACACTTTGCTCAGCTGTTCGGGAGGAATGATGGGTTGGAGACAATAGCAGATTTCAGTTGCTACATCGACGGCCTAACGCGTCTCTCGCCAGCCGATGCTGAGCGCTGCGAAAAGCCAATAACTTCAGCTAAAATTCGGGAGGCTCTAGTCCGCTGAAGCAGGTGCAAGTCACCCAGTTGGGATGGTCTACCCTACGAGCTTTACATAGATATATCAGCCGAGTTCTATGAACAATTTCCAGAAGTCTCTCGCTTGGCAGTGCTACCGGTGGGCACTGCCGGTTCGAGATAAACTCTATAGGCACGGAAGTGCGCTCAGAGCGACGAGGCCGTTCTGCAGGCACTCATCCAGTGTCCGTGCATTACTGACTTGTGGAGTTACGTCGAACAGCTGTTATCTCGTGTAGTACGGATCTAGCTGTCAACCGAATCCATAGTGAAGATCGACCCACCGCTTTCTTTTGGCTGGGAAGGACGGGCAGTTCTCGTCTGTATGGTGACGGTAGCGAAAGAGGTTGTGTGGTGAACCAGGCTGAAACGACTGAAGACAGACACTTTTCTCTCCGACCCATCCCCCATCAATTTTTCATGTTCCACTTGGAAAGAGAAGTGAGGGTGGAGAGGGAAGTGCTGCCGCCCCCACCACCCACCACCCCGTACATTTGTGAAAAGGTGGGTAAATGTTGCGAGGATGGCCCGTGTGAGTGGGCCTACTCTGACTATGTGCCTGTAGGCTGAAGGGTTTAAAAAAGGGAGGGGCACCTTCCTATGGTACTCTTGACGATTAAGGTGGGTTAGAATTTGTGGGGTTCCTAACGTCACCCCTGGGTGATATGCCCCATATTTGGGAATTCTGTTGTTTTTATTGTATTGTTAATTGCTTTTATTGCATTGTTTTTTGCACGATCTTATGTAAAACCCCATTTTCCGTGGTTGTATTGTCCTATATGTTCAGCCCTTGTGGCTAATAATAAAGACATTATCATTATTACTACTTGCCATTCTGAGTTCAAATCCCGCCGAGGTTAACTTTGCCTTTCATCCTTACGGGGTCGATAAAATAAAGTACCAGTAATGTACTGGGTAATTGCTGGCCTTGTGCCAAAAGTAGAAACAATTATTACTACTAGCAGATAAACCACCCTTCGGGTGGTTTTCTGCTGGCATATATAGTATGCATATTGATATTATACGCAAATATCTATGCATGTAGATATGATACGTCAAATGAAAATTAAATTGGGAATATGCACAGAAATTGAAGAGAGACTGTGTTACACTCTCTTCTGTAATCAGTAAAGTAATCCACGAATCATTTTAAAAAGACGATATTATATATCAACTGCATTACGCTGAAATGTTATGAAAACGAAAAAGGAGAAAATTAGCGACTGAAATATAAACGTCATATAACAATGCAAATACATGAACGTTTATATAAACGATTTTATGTAGCGTACGGCGAAGTGTTAAGATATAACGGACGCTAACCGGAAGTGTTAACATTTGAACATTTTAAAAGAAGTGAGTCTTAGAATAAGCAATACATTATATATAAGAATATTTATGTTTAATCAAGAGCTACGAAATTTAGTAGATAAATTACATAATATTCATCCATGATTTATTCAAAGTAATCCAACTTATCTTCATAACGTGTTCAGAAAAAATATCCCTGACACAGTCTCGCATTTCTCCAATCATTTTATATTAGATTGTTGTTGTTGTTGTTTAAGATGCGAGGTTGTGATTTTCTGGAATCGACTTTTGTTGTTTAAAATAAGAATATTAGGGAGATTTGGCTGTGATCTTTAGCAGATCGAGTGACCTCATTGAGACGGTATCGTGAGGTAAAGTAATAAACGTTATTCAACAATTATAGAAATTGTTCAATTAATGAATGATTGCAAAAATAATTATTTCTAATATTGGCTCAATGTCAGCAATTTTGGGGCAAAGGGAAAGTCGATTAAATCGATCCAGTGCGTTACTGGTACATTATTTCATCGACTCTGTGAGGATAAAATACAAAGCTGACTTCGGTGGGATTTGAACTCAGAAGGAAAAGAGCCGTAACTATATGAAGTAAAGCATGTTTAGCGTGGGATACTTGTTGCAACATAGGTCATTTGTTTTATAGATAGATAGATAGATAGATAGATAGATAGATAGATAGATAGATAGATTTCTTTATTAGCCACAATGGCACAAAAGAAGGGGACAAATACAAATGGAGAGTTTACATACAGGTATATGAAAATAAAACTATTAATACAATAACAAATAACAATTGAAATCCCCAATAGGGGGAAGGTTTTACACAGGGGTTGTACACACCCCTAAAAAATGTACAACCCTCATCTCCAGGAGCACCAACAGTGAGTACTCCCTTCCTCTCTTCCTCTTTTTCCTCAACCTATAGGCTTATATAGAGAGAAGGCCCAACCACTCGGGCCATCTTTGCCACATTCACCACCTTTTATAAAATTTGCTGGGGTACAGCACCTCTCTCTCCATCCTGATTCTTCTTCCAAAATGATATTTGAAAAAACGAATCAGTTGTTCGCCGGAGAGAAAGGTGTCTGACCTCAGCCCTTTTAACCTCGTCCACCATATAACCTCTTTCACCATAGCCATAACACATAGAAAAACCGCCTCTCCCTCGTTTTTGAAGGAGGCTGGCGGTTTGATCATGACAATGGACTCGGTGGTCAACTGGATTGGTCCCACCCGCGACAATAATCGTTCTACATAGCCCCACAGGTCGGTAACGCCTGGACAGTGTACAAATGCGTGTGCGACGGTTTCCTCGTCGAGCACGCATCTCGGACAGATCTTTTTCGAAGGGTCCCTGCCCGGGCGCCCGTGTCTGTAGAGCTTGTCTCGAACTGGTAGAGCTCCTCGGTAGCACTGCCAGGCCAGGGACTTTGGGAAGTTGTCCATTGGTCCAGGGCGGAAGGTCCTACCGAACAGACTGGCCAGTTCGTCCTCCTCTACGCCTAGAGTTTCTCCGAGCGTGTCGTCGCACTTGCTGCGGACCGACCCTCTATAGAATGTCGAAGTGGAGTCTCCACTGATCGCCGGGTCCGTTTGCCAGAGGACTGTGAGTGCCTGAGCACATTCGATGTGCCAGTCGCCCATTTTCCTCGGTCTTTGCTTGACCCAGGACTGCAGCTCGGTCAGCGAGATGAGTCGTGGGAAGGCTCGCCTCACGAACGGGGCCCACACCGGTTGTCTGGTGAGGAATACGTGGAGGTGCCGCAGCCTGAGCGCGTGTTTGCGCATCGTCAGCCACGGCATCCCCAGCCCTCCGTTTGAAGGGTGTTGGTAGCAGATGAATCTTCTCACCAAAGGAGCCCGCTTCTTCCAAAGGAATTGGAAGAGCACGCGCTCCATTTTGGTGAGCGTTTTGGCTGGACAAGGCACAACGGTCAAGCGGCAGTAGATGACGCACGCTATAAAAGTGTTCGCCACCTCCGCTCGACCTTTCAAGGATAGTTTGCACTCGGCCTACTTCTGGGTGAGCGCAAACACCTTGGCCGTCACCTCGTTCCAGTTCTTCTCCACCTGGAGGTCAGGACCAAACCAGACACCGAGCAGCTTTACCGGTCCTTCTGTCCAGCGTCAGACGACGTCATCGGAAGGCATCGGTATGCCTCTCCACGTTCCGAGTTGCAAACCGACGGATTTGTCCCGGTTCATCTTCGCTCCTGTGAACCTTTCGTATTCCTTCAGTAAGGTGCCGACCTCCCCGATTTCCAAGGTGCTCGACACCATTACTGACACGTCGTCGGCGTAGGCCGACGCCGCTTTTCGCAGTCCCGGTTCCAAAGGGATGCCCTGCAATAGCTTCAACTTCCGCAGTAGTGGCTCGAGAGTCAGTACATACAGAAGGGAGGAGAGAGGGTATCCCTGTCGGATGGATCGCGTGATATGGAACGGCTCCGAGAGGTAGCCGTTCACCTTGACCCTTGAGCTGATGTTGCTGTTGTTCATTTCAGCAATCCAGCTCCTGAACACGGGACCGAAGCCTGCCGCCTCGAGCACCGCATAACGATGGTCAACCCTATCGAAAGCCTTAGACTGATCCAAGTTGATCAGGGCCCCACCGAAGCCGGGTTTACACCCTACCCTCTCTATGATGTATCGCATGAGGTGAAGGTTGTCGTGTATGGACCTGGTCGGTATTGCGCATGTCTGCGCTTCTCCCACCAGGTTTTCGACAAGCCCCAGCCTCTTTGCCAACACCTTGGCCAAAATCTGTACCTCTGTGTTGAGCAGAGTTGTGGGCCGGAAGTTGCCTATGTCATCCCCCTTGTTCTTGTCCTTCCTGACTAACGTGATTACGTCCTTGGTCACAGAACAGGGAATTCTCCCGTTTTGCTGCCAGTTGCAGTAGACCGCTTCCAGGAGACCGGAGAACAAGTCCGGCATTGCTACGTAAAATTCGTAGGGGAGACCGTCGAGACCTGGAGATTTGCGTTTGCCGCATTGGCTCAGCGCGTCCCCTATCTCAGCGGCCGAAATCGGCCTTTCGCAGAACTTCGCCTCGCTGTCTGAGAGTCGCGGTAGGCCGTCGAGGTATGAACCGAAATCCATAGCCCCTCCCGGCGCGCCGCCCTTCCCGAACAGTTGAGCAAAGTACCGCTGAAAGGCCGCGCACATTTGCTTCGGCTCACGTATCACGCGTCCGTCTTGGTCCTTCAAAGACCGAATCGTGGAGTTGTTGCCACTTTTCGCCTCCGTCACTCGGGCCCAGCTAACAGCTTTGGCTCCCTCGTTTCCCAGAGCACGTATTTTGCTTCTGACAACGCAGCCTTCATGCTTTGCGTCGAAGAACTGGTCCAAGGCCGTTCTCGTCGCTAGCACGCTGGCTACGTTGCCACTCCTAAGTGCCTCTTCTACTTTATCTACCAGTTCCTTTTTGGTCTTATTTCTATCTAACACTAATTCTTTACTAAAACCTATCGAGTCTAATCTAACTGCCCTTTTGAGAGAGTACCACCATCTGTTGTTGACAATGGCCCCCGTCAAGTGCTGCTTAACTAAAGTGCTAATCCGCCTACTGTAGGCTTTGCATGTCGGTAACGACAAGTTCAGCTTCCAGTAGCCGAGTCCCTGTCTATGGGTTTTGTCAAGGTTGACTAAGCGGGTCACTAATTTGTGATCTGAATAGGCAACCATGAACATTTGTAGACAGATTAACAAGATAGATAGATAGATAGATAGATTTCTTTATTAGCCACAAGGGCGCAACAAGAAAGGGGACAATACAAAGACATGCCGGGGATTTTACATACAGTCGTGTAAAAAATATAAAAACAAACAATTTCAACAATCGAAATCCCCAATAGGGGGGAGGCGCCACAAATGGGTTGTTTAATACCCCGTCGATAGAACAACCCTCAACTCAAGGAGCGTGTTGTGCAAGTGCTCCTTTCTTCCTTTTGCTCTCTTCCTCAACCTACAGGCTTATAAACAGAGAAGGCCCAATCACTCGGGCCATTTTCGCTTCATTCACCCACCTTTCAGTAAATTTACTGGGGTGCAGTGCCTCTCTCTCCACCCTGATTCTCCTTCTAAAGTGATACTTAAAGAATGGAATCAATTGTTGTCCGGAGAGAAAGGCATCTGTCCTCAGTCCTCTCAACCTCGTCCACCATATAACTTCTTTCACCATAGCCACCGTACAGAGGAAAACCGCCTCTCTTTCGTTTTTGAAAGAGTCTGGCGGTTTGATCCTTACTATGGACTCGGCAGTCAACTGTATTTGTCCCATACGCGACAGCAGTTGTTCTGCATAGTTCCACAGGTCGCTTACGCCCGGGCAGTGTACAATTGCGTGCAGAACTGTTTCAATGTCCTGCGCACATCTTGGACACGTCCTCTTGGAAGGATCCCTGCCAGGGCGTCCGTGCCTGTAGATCTTGTCACGAACCGGTAGAGCTCCTCGGTAGCACTGCCAGGCCAGGGACCTCTGGAAGTTGTCCATAGGTCCCGGGCGGAAAGTCCTACCAAACATACTGGTGAGCTCATCGTCTTCGACGCCCAGAGTCTCTCCGAGCACGTCGTCGCCCTTGTAACGTACAATCCCTCTATAGAATGTCGAAGTGGAGTCTCCACTGATTGCTGCGCCTGCTTGCCAGAGGACTGTGATAGATAGATAGATAGATAGATAGATAGATAGATAGATAGATAGATAGATAGATATGTTTCTTTATTAGCCACAGGGACACAAAAGAAGGCGACAAATACAAAGGGGGAAGTTTACATACAATAAAAACGTGTAAAATGTTATCACAAATGGAATTTTAAAAGTTAGTCGATTTTCCCCAATAGAGGGAGACAGTTTATATGGGTAACACATACCCCCGAAAAAATGTGCAACCCTCATCTCCAGGAGTACGAAGAGTTTGTACTACTTTCCTCTCATCCTCCTTTTCCTCAACCTACAGGCTGATATAGAGAGAAGGCCCATTCACTCGGGCCATTCTCGCCACTTTCACCCAACTTTCATAAAACTTGCTGGAGTACAGCACCTCTCTCTCCATCCTGATTCTTCTTCCAAAGTGGTATTTTAAAAAAAGAATCAGTTGTTGGCCGGAGAGAAATGTATCTGACCTCAGCCCTTTCAACCTTGTCCACCATACAACCTATTTCGCCATAGCTATTACACAAAGGAAAACCGCCTCTCCTTCGTTTTTGAAGGAGGGTGGCGGTTTGATCATGACAATGGACTCGGTGGTCAACCGGATTGGTCCCACCCACGACAATAGTCGTTCTACATAGCCCCACAGGTCAGTGACGCCCGGGCACTGTATGAATGCGTGCGCGACGGTTTCTTCGTCTCGCACGCACCTCGGACAGATCTTTTTTGCAGAGTCCCTGCCCGGGCGCCCATGTCTGTAGAGCTTGTCTCGAACTGGTAGAGCTCCTCGGTAGCACTGCCAGGCCAGGAACTTTTGGAATGTTGTCCATCGGTCCCGGGCGGAAGGTCCTACCGAACAGACAGGCCAGTTCGTCCTCCTCTACGCCGAGCGTTTCTCCGAGCGCGTCGTCGCATTTGCTGCAGACCAACCCTCTATAGAATGACGAAGTGGAGTCTCCACTGATCGCCGGGTCCGTTTGCCAGAGGGCTGTGAGTGCCTGAGCACATTCGATGTGCCAGCCGCCCGTTTTCCTCGGTCTTTGCTTGACCCAGGACTGCAGCTCGGTCAGCGAGACGAGTCGTGGGAAGGCTCGCCTCACGAACGGGGCCCACACCGGTTGTCCGGTGAGGAATACGTGGAGGTACCGCAGCCTGAGCGCGTGTTTGCGCATCGTCAGCCACGGCATCCCCAGCCCTCCGTTTGAAGGGTGTTGGCAGCAGAGGAATCTTCTCACCAAAGGAGCCTGCTTCTTCCAAAGGAATTGGAAGAGCACGCGCTCCATTTTGGTGAGCGCTTTGGCTGGACAAGGCACGACGGTCAAGCGGTAGTAGATGACGGACGCTATAAAAGTGTTCGCCACCTCCGCTCGACCTTTCAAGGATAGTTTGCACTCGGCCCACTTCTGGGTGAGTGCAAACACCTTGGCCGTCACCTCCTTCCAGTTCTTCTCCACCTGGAGGTCCGGACCAAACCAGACACCGAGCAGCTTTACCGGTCCTTCTGTCCAGCGTCCGACGACGCCATCGGAAGATATCGGTTTGCCTCTCCACGTTCCGAGTTGCAAACCGACGGATTTGTCCCGGTTCATCTTCGCTCCTGTGAACCTTTCGTATTCCTTCAGTAAGGTGCCGACTTCCTCGATTTGTGAGATGCTCGACACCATTACTGACACGTCGTCGGCGTAGGCCGACGCCGCTTTTCGCAGTCCCGGTTCCAAAGGGATGCCCTGCAATAGCTTCAACTTCAGCAGTAGTGGCTCGAGAGTCAGTACGTACAGAAGGGAGGAGAGAGGGCATCCCTGTCGGATGGATCGCGTGATATGGAACGGCTCCGAGAGGTAGCCGTTCACCTTGACCCTTGAGCAGATGTTGCTGCTGTGCATTTCAGCAATCCAGCCCCTGAACACGGGTCCGAAGCCTGCCGCCTCGAGCACCGCATCCAGGTAACGATGGTCCACCCTATAGAAAGCCTTAGACTGATCCAAGTTGATCAGGGCCCCACCGAAGCCAGACGTCAGTGTGGGTATGGTGTGGCGTGCGGTGGCCGGGGGCGGGGGCGGGGGCGGGGGAGTGCTCGACCGGAAGGGGGTTTTGAGTGTTCGACCCGAAGGGGTCTTTGACCGGAAGGATGCTCGACCGGAAGGGCCAGGAGAGGGCCTCTCTCTAGTGGTGACCAGCATACGGTGAGGACGCGTTTTGGGCAGCTCCCGGTTTTAAGCAGTCGGACGCACGTGGAAGAGGAGTACCTGCAGTGGAATTTAGCGGCGCCTGTGAAAAGCGGTAAGTGAGATAGCTTTTTCTAACCACAAGCTATTTCGGCGACTAAAAAAAAAAAAAAAAAAAACACACTTGCCGCAAAACAAATCAGAAGATGGCGACAGGACTACGGATGAACGAAACTATCAGGCCATTCACCGGGGAAGGTGATGTTGTCGCTTGGCTGCGGAAGGTTCGGCTGGTCGCGGGCTTGCAGAAGATAGAAGACGTGGCCGGTCTCATTGCATTGTACCTCGAGGGCGACGCGTTGGTACTCTTCCTTGAGTTGGACGAGCACAGCCAAAGAGATGTGCAGAAGATTGAGAGGCGTCTGATGGATGCATTCGCCGAGGGACCGTTGGCGGCTTTTGCTAAGCTGGCGAGAATCAGGTGGAATGGTGAGCGCGTCGACATTTTCGCAGCGGAAATAAGGCGGTTGGCTATGTTGGCCGGTTACCAGGCGGAATGCGAACGCACGGTGCGGTTGGCGTTCATCAATGGATTTCCGGACGACATAGCGGTGAAACTGCAGCAGGTCCCGGGGTACAAGGAGATGGAAATGCGTTCACTGGTGGAACAAGCCCGGATCATAGCGGAAGATGCCAAAAAGAGTGTCGTGGCGATAGCGACTACGGAGGCTCAGGACACCTGGCAGCGGAATGGTCAAAGGGAGGCAACCTCGGCACGCGGCCGTTCGCGAGAATTTAAGGGCCGCTGTTTTAGGTGTAACGGCCCTCATATGGCTAGAGACTGTAGAGAGTCGAAGCCGGATATAATTTGCTACCGGTGTAAGCGACCAGGCCACATCGCTACTAACTGCGGCCAGGGAAACGGTCCAAGGGGAACTACTGCGCCGGTAGTTGCCCCTTACGAGTAGCGGCGCTGCCCGTGGTGGAAGTCTTCGTGAGGGGGAAGCCACAGCGAGCCCTCGTGGATACGGGCTGTACGACGACACTGGTGACCGCGGGGGTGGCGCAGAGGTGGGGAGGGAAGAGCAGCGTAAGGGCAGTTGACGGCAGGAAAATTGAATGCCGAGGTCGCAGCGAGATGGAAATAGCGGTACGGGGAAGGACGATAAGGCTTTCCGCCATCGTGGTAGACAGTGTGGTGGATGGGATCGGCGTGGTTATGGGCATGGACGCGATTGGCCGTCTAGGGGGCGTCACGGTGAACAATGTCGGTGTGTCGTTTGGCGCCGCTGCATCGGTATGCGCTGTGAGTGCACGTCATGAGAACCAGAAGGCCCACGAGGAGGAATACCCCGCTTACACTGTACAGGACAAGGACTTCAAGGCCGTGTTTGATGGGCAGCGATGGGTTGTTGAGTGGTACTGGAAGGGAGAACCACCAACACTGAAGACCAAAGTGGGCTGCTATCAACACACATTGAAGGGAAACGCTAGGGGCGAGTTCGAGCGAGAAGTAGAGAGATGGATCGAAGAGGGCATACTGCTTCCCTGGAATGAGGAGGTGAAGTGCGGAGTATTGCCGTTGATGGGGGTGGTGCAACCCACGAAGAGCAAGGTGAGGCCGGTGCTGGACTATCGAGAGCTGAACGAGCACGTGTCATGCCACACGGGTGGCGAGGTCACGGATGTCTGTGGGGAAACCCTGCGTGAGTGGAGACGCATGACGGGGGGTTCAGCGATCGTGGATCTAAAGTCGGCTTACTTGCAGTTGCATATAAATGAGAAGCTCTGGCGGTATCAGCTGGTCAGGTACAAGGGCCGGACATATTGCCTGACCAGGCTCAGTTTCGGGCTGAGCTCCGCACCGAAGATCATGGCGGCGGTCCTCAAGACCGCTCTGGGGAGGGCCGACAAGATATAGAGGGCTACTAACTCCTACATTGACGACATCCTAGTGGATGAGTCGGTGGTGTCGACGGCGGAGGACACGAGCCATTTGCGGAGGTATGGACTGACTGCGAAGCCATCAGAAGTATTGGAGGGAGGAGCCGCGCTGGGACTTAGGCTACGGCGAGATAAGACGGGCGTTTTGGTGTTCCAGAGGGGAAACGAAGTTCCGGAACTGAGCCCAAGTATGAATAGGCGGGAGCTTTTCTCGGTGTGTGGAAAGCTGGTGGGTCACTACCCGATCGCTGGGTGGCTCCGGACGGCATGCAGCTATGTCAAGAGACGAGCGGGAGGGGTGACTTGGAGTGACAGAGTGGGAGAGAGAACGGTGGCCATGATGCAGGAGATCCTGGGGAGGGTGAAGGCCGACGACCCAGTGCGGGGACGCTGGTATGTTCCCAAATCACGGAGCGGGACCGTATGGTGCGATGCCAGCAGCATAGCGCTGGGTGTCACGTTGGAGATAGGAGGTGTTGAGGTCGAGGATGCAGCCTGGCTTAGAAAGAAGGACGACTGCAGCCACATCAATGTGGCCGAGCTGGACGCGGTGTTGAGAGGGGTGAACCTCGCCCTGCGGTGGGGGCTGCGCACCATCGAGATACGCACCGACTCGGCTACCGTACTCGGATGGGTAAGATCAGTGCTCACCAGTGAGAAGAGAGTGCGAACGAGAGGCGCGGCGGAGATGCTGATAAAGCGCCGCCTGGGAACGTTAGGAGAGCTGGCCACCGAGTTCGACCTGAAGCTGAGCGTAGTGTTCGTGCCTTCAGAGAAAAATAGGGCGGACATCTTAACTAGAGTGAAGAAAGCCTGGATGGAAGCGCCGGAGGAGGTAGAGGATGAGATAGCTGCCGTGTGTCGGCTGACCGAGTTAGACCTGAAGGGGTTGCATGACATGCACCACATGGGGGTGGATAGGAGCCTGTTCCTAGCCAGGAGAATCGACTCGGACGTTAGCAGACACAGTGTTCGGGGGGTCGTTAGAGGCTGCGTCCGATGTCAGTCCATTGATCCCGCCCCGGGTGTACACGAAACGGGAAGCCTCCCGGTGGATCGCGACTGGAAGCGATTAGTGGTGGATGTGACGCACTACTGGCAGGGAACGTACCTCTCGATGGTCGACTGTGGACCAGGTCGAATGGCGATATGGAGGGAGATGAAGACCGGAACGACCGAGGAAATCGTGCGGACGTTGAGAGGGGTGTTCTTGGAGCGGGGCCCTGTGGACGAACTGCTGATGGACAACAGCGCAGCGTTCCGCTCGGAGGCACTGAGGGGGATGCTCGAGGGATGGAAGGTAGACCGTTTCTTCAGAGCGGCGCACAGGCCGAGCGGGAATGGAATCGTGGAGCGACACCACCGGACGATCAAGGCAATGGCGGAGCGGGGCCATATCTCACCAATGGAGGCAGTGTTCTGGTACAATATGTCCCCTCGGGTTGGACAGGTCGAGGAATCGGTGCCACACAGAGCAGTATTCAAATACGAGTGGCGGCACCCGTGCACCCCACCACAACGGCCAGTGGGGAGAGAGAGTGCATTCGTGCAGGTGGGCGAAGAAGTCTGGGTTGAACCCCCAGATGCACGGTGCACATCTCAATGGGGAAGGGGAACGGTGACGGCCGTAAATTCAAAGAACAATGTGTCCGTGGACGGGGTACCACGTCATGTCCTGGATGTAAGAAGAATCACTGTATCGACGGACTCCGAGGAAGAGGAAACCCAAGATGAGGTGGAAACCCAGAGCCCTGCCCCAATACTACGAAGATCGCAACGGAGTTATAGACCACCGACCTGGACGGCAGACTTTCATATGCAGAGGGACGAGGGGTAAATTGATCCTTGAGATCAGGGGGCGTGTGGGTATGGTGTGGCGTGCGGTGGCCGGGGGCGGGGGGGGAGTGCTCGACCGGAAGGGGTTTTTGAGTGTTCGACCGGAAGGGGTCTTTGACCGGAAGGATGTTCGACCGGAAGGGCCAGGAGAGGGCCTCTCTCTAGTGGTGACTAGCATACGGTGAGGACGCGTTTTGGGCAGCTCCCGGTTTTAAGCAGTCGGACGCACGTGGAAGAGGAGTACCTGCAGTGGAATTTAGCGGCGCCTGTGAAAAGCGGTAAGTGAGATAGCTTTTTCTACGAAATAAATACTCTCCATTGTTTGGTGTTTCTAGGTTCTGCTGTTTATATCCTCCGTGAAGTACTGCCAACTAACTAATGAGCGAAGGCCTGAAGCTCTCCTTATCTTCAGCATTCAATAGCCTGACAACGAGTCATATTGACTAATTTAATAAAGGTTTAATGAAATTCAATGATAATAATTCTTAAGCTATAATAATATTAAACAAATGAATATAGTAATAACAATTTTCAGCAAACGGGAAACATTTTCGGCTAATGGAACTTTATGCGTTGATATTTTATTCTGTATATTTGAACAATCAGATACAGATACAGAATTTGCAAAAAGGAAAATAATTATAATCAGAATTGTATTCAAGTTAGTGGATTTAGATTTACAGTTGCAGTAATGTTTCTAAACATATTTCATTTAGATATCCATTGTAAATCTTCTTTAGAGCCCAAGGGTCCTTCAATAATATCATTAGCTAAAAGTTCATCTATGTTTATCAACTCTATCTCTGTACGTCAGAGGAATAGGATTATATTTTTGAACTACTGGTGTAACATACCTATCTATCTTAAACCATCGAATGATCCAATTCTATCAAATATGTGATCAACTTCTTGGAGTATCTTTTCTGTGGAGCTCGATAGTGTTGCGTTGTTAGCGTTGACAACAATGGCTTCTGGGTTAGTTGGCAAAATGCTAAGTGCATCTTCAAAACCGAACAAGGATTTACTTTTATCATCTATATGTAAATCCATGAGACTAGTTTTGAACCACCTACCGAACCTAGTGTTAATTTGGCACGACCTTTGATTAGGAGCAGTTGTTTTGTGCCATAAAATGTGAACTTGGCATTGATTGAACAAAATTTACTGCCACAATTCAGTTTCTTGAACTCATTGTTGCTAATCAGTCTTACTACAGTCAGAATCAACTTGTTTGAATGTCTCCTTACCATTTATGAAGACTTAGACTTTCACAATTTCATCGTCACTTATCTGTGGCTACAAATCACACAACTACACAACCAACATCATTGTCTACGCTGCTCTCGCTGAAATCTCAACTTCTGTTATCCCGAACAGGAGCCTTTATGTCTGATAACGGACTAGTCGTTTCTTTTCCGACTGCAAACCTCAGCTTTCGGGAAATATCCTCTTTCCCCACAAACTCCACATTTTTTACCTTTGGCTGGACATGATCCACTTAGATAAGCCTTTTTCCTCAGACCCACATTTATCACAGATAGCTCTCTTGTCGTGAGTCTCATGAGGTGTCTTAATGGAATGTACAGCCTTCGCTTGCTTGTCAGTTGTCTCACGAGTAAACCCAAGTATAACCAGTGTTTCATAAACAGGTCCTTCTGGATGGCTTTTTTCCGAATGCGAGAGGAGCTTGAAGCTTGCATGGCGGTGGCATCTCTGACTGCAGGTACTAGTGTAGAATTACCTAGTGGATATCTCATTACTTGCTCTAAAACCTGAGGATACCTGTCTGAAACGTCTTGTTACCCTGAGGAATGACACGGAAGTGTTTGTATATGGGATATACTTGATTCATTGCTGCTTTCAAACAATCCTTGGTGTTTTTCGCGGTTTGGATGAATGAATCTTCTGTTTTGACTTTACCTGTATGATAGAAAAGTCATGGGATCATCACCCCACCCCATATCTGTATCAGATGTTTCTTTTTAACATCAGTGATTACATCTTGTATAGTGAATATCAGTTCCGTTCGCTTCACATATTTCTCAACTCCTTCTAGTGTCTCGGTGCTGTCAGTGAATTCGCAGAATGGTTCTAGAGCCTCATACAGAGATCTTGCTTTCTCTTCTGTCACAAATTTCACCTCAACTTCCATATGGAACCTAAAGCCATTTGTATTTGAGCCTCTGTTCTCTCTTCCTTCCTTTTTTAAACCAATAACACAGTACGTCACCGTGCAACAGACTATATTTTGGGTGGTGTTAACAAGTGTTGAGTTTGACAGTAGGGCCAGCTCTTTCCATCAGCCATTTGTTTTGTACTTCTTCCTCAGAGTAAGTAACTTAGTGGAAGAAAGATTTCATAGCATTAGCGACAGATATCTTACCACTAGTGCTGACATTTTTGACTGGTTTGCTAGGTGACTCGTTCTTGTTGCTGTTATTGTTTTTATAGCTATTGTTGTTATTGTTGATGTTGTTGTTGTCGTGTTTTCATTGTTATAATTGTTGTGTTTGCTATCACCGTTTTATAGCTGTTAGTATGTTAACAGTTACGCTCTGTTAACATACGAAGCGGCATATTTCAGAGAAACAGGTTATCACCACTCTTATTTGTCACTGTATGATCCTCATGACCGAAATCCTTAGAAAAGGGAAAATGTGATATGTGTTAGATGGTATTAAGATCAACCATCTATTATTCATGGATGATTTGAAGTTATTTGAATTGATAGCTTAACATCTATTGTAAACCTGATTAGTCAGGATATTGGGATGGAGTGTGGGATAAAAAAAATATGGTGTTGTAACTCTGAAACGTAGAAAACTAACACAGAATAGAGGGATTAAGCTTGTAAATGGCCAGACTATTAAAAAAAGTGGGAGAAAGAGAAAGAAATGAAGGAGATATTTAAAAAAGAATACATCAAGCGAATGAAACTTGTAATGTCATCTAAATTGAATGGAAGGAATAAGATCAAGGTAAAAAAAATACATGGACTGTGTCTCTCATGCGCTATGGGGCAGGAGTTATTAAATGGTGGAAGGTTGAATTGGAAAGTATTGATAGGAAAACTAGGGAATTGATGACAATGCATAACGAATTCCACCCAAAGAGTGATGTCGCGAGAGTTTATATTGGAAGAAAGAACGGAGGTAGAGGACTGATAAGTTGTGAAAAATTGTGTTAAAAGCGAACAACCTACGTTGGTACCTTAAAAATGTAAAGGGTTACATCATGTCAAAAGTAAGAGACTTCGACACACAGAAATCTGCTGATGTAGTAGCACCCAATGAATGTAGGAAGAAAGTAAAAAATGAACTTGAAAAGGAATGGAAGGATAAACTTATGTATGGACAGTACACAAAAGATAAAATAGGCTTTGAATGGGAAAAGAGTTAGTCGTGGCATAAAAATGGCAATCTGAAAGGATGCACTGAACCTCTGGTGTACAGCTCCCAGGAGCAGGCTCTTCCAACTAACTACATTAAGCATCATGATAATGTTGCCAGATATATACATTGAGAAATATGGGTTAGTCAGTGCAACTAAATGGTATGAGCAGAGACCAGAAGGAGTATGAGCGAATGTCGAATTTAAGCTTTTGTGGGACTTCGCCATTCAATACGATAGAATGATTGAGGCAAGAAGGCCAGATATTTTGTGAACAAGAAGAAAAAAGAGGCCCAAATTATCGATAGATATGTCCTAGAAGAAAATAGAGTGAAACATAAAGAGCATGAGAAGATAAAGAAGTATGAGCCACTGAAGGAGGAGGTTGGGAAGTTGTGGGGAATGAAGAAGGTTTTAGTGATTCCAGTGGTGATTGGAGCATTGGGATGTATATCGGACAGTTTTGAGGACTGTGTAAATAGAATCGGAATTGATGCAAGGTTACAGGCCATGCGGTACAGCAACGATTTGAAGAAGAAGAAGAAGAAGAAGAAGAAGAAGAAGAAGAAGAAGAAGAAGAAGAAGAAGAAGAAGAAGAAGAAGGGGGGAGAGGGGAAGGAGGGGGAAGACGGAGTAGGAGGAGGAGGAGAAGAAGAAGGAGGAGGAGAAGGGGTGAGGAGGAGACGGAGGAGGGGGAGAAGGGGGAGAAGAAGAAGGAGGGGGGGGGGGGGGGGGGGGGGGGGAGAAGAAGAAGGAGAAGGGGGGGGGGGGAAGAAGAAGAAGAAGGAGAAGGAGGAGGAGGAGGAGGAGGAGGAGGAGGAGAAGGAGGAGGAGGAGGAGAATAAGAAGGAGGAGGAGGAGGAGGAGAAGAAGAAGAAGAAGAAGAAGAAGAAGAAGAAGAAGAAGAAGAAGAAGAAGAAGAAGACTGCATGAGTAATACGCTTAACACCTATTTGGTGTCTTCCATTCGCTGATGCCATATTACGTATCAACTTACTCTTGGAACTCGGTTCATATCAACACCTGACCAATTTCGTCCGGTTCACCACTACCACACTCAAAAAGGACAAATAATGATTTCTAGTTTAGGCACAAGGCCAGTAATTTGGGGGGGAGAGGAAGTCAATTAAATCGACCCCAGTATGTTACTGGTGCTTTATTTTATCGACTCCGTAAGGATGAAAGGCAAAGTTAACCTCGACGGGATTTGAACTCAGACCGTAAAGGGCCGTAACTCTATGCTGCAAAGCATGGTATCCGACACTCCACCGCCCTAAAAATGACAAATAATACGAGTAAAAACTGTATCAGCCTAAAGTAATTATGAGGGATGCGTACTTTGAATCATACATAAAAAATACCAAAATTCCTTCGTGTAAAACTCCACAAAACTAAAATAAATTCTAAATAAAGGGCCGGACTTTTCTCCTTAAGTCTCGCAAATAAAACAGAGAATTTAGAAATGGGCACGAGAATAATTGTTTCTACTTTTGGCACAAGGCCAGCAATTACCCAGTACATTACTGGTACTTTATTTTATCGACCCCGTAAGGATGAAAGGCAAAGTTAACCATGACGGGATTTGAACTCAGACCGTAAAGGGACGTAACTATGCTCGAAAGCATGGTGTCCGACTCTCTACCGATACTGCCAATCCATGGCTCTATCATACAAGAATGTTTCACAAAAAAAATCTCCAAAAAATGAAAACGCTACAATATATAAAAAGGAACGATCGACTTTCGTCAAATCGAACCGATGAAACAATGTTTCCATTGGTCTTTCCAATTGCTAATACTAACTATCGGTCGCAACTCCAGGTAGAAGGAGCAACGTGAAATAAAGTGTCTTTCTCAAGGACATAACGCATCGCCCGGTCCAGGAATCGAACTCACAACCTCAAGATCGTGAATACAATTCTCTAACCACTCAACCACACGCCTTCACAATATATAAAAGGAAATGAAAAGGGTGGGAAAGAATGGAGAAGAATAAAACTGGAAGAGAACATAAAGACGGATTTTATATAGAGACTGTGGACGTCCATTATGGAAAGGGAATATGTAGGAGTTGGAAAGAGAAAAGAGGAGCTTATATATAGAGAGGTTGAGATGAGATGTGTATGTAGTGGGGATTGGTGGTGGTAGTTGTTTAGCCTCCGGTCAGCCCTGATTGAGAAGATCTGTGATCGAAAGTCATTCAAGCCGTGACCATCACTTCTGTTTTTATAGCAATGCCTATATTATCCAATGTGTCTCTTTTTTAAGATGGTAGGGAAAGATTTGTAAGAGAGTTGGCTACTGTTTTTTGTAGCTCAAGCAGCAGCATAGAGATTCTCCAACAGCCAACCCTTATTGGAATTTTCACTATTGCAGTAAAGGGTGAATAACTAAGTGAAATACGGTGTATGCGTAGCCGATCTCTCGGACTTTTACAAAGCACTGAGATGATAAAGAATGATGTGCTCGTGCTCGACAATGCTATAAAATAGAGAGAAGACCCGTAGATACGGAAAAAGAAGTTGCCATCGGCCGCTCTGAGGAATCGAATACCAAATCTCCCAGATACCGGCTGGCCGTTTTAAAACATTAAACCACAGGATCGTGACAACTCTTACTGTCTTAAATTAGCTGAATCACAGCTTTTAGATGTCAACAAACATCCGGCTACGTATACGTTTGTTTGCATACGATCACATGACCCACCGATCACATGACCAATCGATTGTATGACCAACCGATCACATGACACACCGATCACATGACCCACCGATCACAGCCACTGAGGGGATTCAGCCTTCTAGAAATAGTAGCCAAATGTTCCTCAAATCTCACCCTTCCTTCTAAAAAAGGCAAGACACGTTGATAACTAAGTCCCAGACATATTATGTCTGAAATCAAGATGGCTATAGTTGTAATGTCTGTTCGATAGGGAACCGAACAACAAAAAACAACTAGTTAAATGTTTGTCTATACTCAATACAATCCTATCATTTCTCAGACTAGAACAGCACTAAAAACTGTGATAATCGCCAGTGTCACATGTAATAATCGTAGAATAACACAGGTGAGCTATTTTATATGGAAGTGGAAGAACATTTTTTTTTATTAAAAAAAAAAAAACAGAGGAAAAAATAAAATCAACAGCTAAATGAAAAATATACCAAGTGAACAAATATTTTCATGACTAATGGAGAAATCTTTAATTCCTTCTTAATTTTATTATTTTTCTCCTTCTGTGTTGATGTCTGGGAGATAGGACTTTAAGTGAATTAAGAAAGTTGGTCCTTGTGAAGGAAGAAAACAGCGTCTCAGTAAATTAATTGGAATGTTTTCCACGCCACGGTAGAAACATAAGTAAGAGATAGCCTTAAGAAATTCTTCATTTTTAACATAAGTAAAAGAAATAAAAACTGCCGAGTGCTAATTTGTGTAGCAAAAATGAAACTCATAAAACTAATTAAAAAAATTAAAAATCGATATGAAAATGATCACAAAGTTGACACGCAAGCAGTCAATTCCAAAAATAATTAACAGCCAATGCCTCGTTAAATATTTATCTCCTATATATCATTAGATAGTGGAGGCAAGTGGCTTAGTGGTAAGGGAGTTGGACTTACGATCATAATGTCGTGGGTTCGATTCCTGGGTTGCGTGTTGTGTTCTTAGGCAAAACACTTCATTTCACGTTGCTCCAGTATACAATAACCAACTATTTTTCCGATCTTTCAAAAACAAAAACCTGACAGAAAACAATATCCATGACACATATCACCTAAAAGATAAGGATATTTATCATCTATAGCAGCACAAAGGTCAATGTTTCTTCCTATGGCTTACTAACCGATAGTCAACGGAAACTAACACAGTAGAGATCATGTAGATTGTAGTTCATATCCTTTGCAAACATATTGGCACGTATACTGAACCAAGGAGTGTAGATAGACAACATATTTCTAAGTTTCTACAAAGCAATTGAAAATGTCAGCTATTAAAAACGTTATTAGAAACAATTAAATGTGTAGCCGAAGAACCTCAAAATCGATTTAAAAAATTCTATCCAACAAAAGCATAGGAGTTGTGTATTATCCAGAACCATGAAATTGTCCCAAGAATTTGTTTGATATAATTTTTACTTTTTCATGCTCGTTCCTGCTGCAATTTGTTTATCAACAACTCAAATATCCTCAGTAGGATCCGAACTAATGAAAGCTGCTCAAAACTTGTAAAATATTTTGAGTCGCTTTCTGGAAGAAAATTTGACCTATAGAGTTTAGCCAAAACAAATGTAATGTCGTTACAATGGCAAACAAGATATTTATCAAATAAATTGATAACACAACAAAATCTTCTCAGCAATAAATGTCTCACTTCTACAACAGTTAACAAAACAAAATATGGTAGCATTAGGTAAAAAAAGAAATAATAATTGTAACTGCACAGGTCTTAATAAGAACAGTAATTGGTCATAGAAGGTTTTTAATACTGGCATTGATTCACCTTACATAGGCATTTATTGGTCATATAGAGGTCTTAATATTGTCATTGATTGGTCATACATTGGTATTAATTATGGAAGTGACTGGTCATATAAGGTCTTAATATTGGTAAAGTGATTGGTCATACACAGATCTTAACAATAACAATGACTAGTCATATAAGGTCTTAATATTGGCAGTGATTGGTCATACATGGGTCTTAATAATGTCAGGGTTTGGTCGTACATGGGTCTTAATAATGGAAGATATTGGTCATACAAGGTCTTAATATTGGCAATGATTGGTCATAGAAAGGTCTTAATAATGGCAATCATTGGTCATACATATATCTTAATATTCGCAATGATTGGTCTTAATGTGTCTTAATATTGGCAGTGACTGGCCATTGACCGATCTTAATAATGACAGTGATTGGTCATATATGGGTTTTAATATTGATAGTGATTGGTCATACAAGGTCTTAATATTGATAGTGATTGGTCATACAAAGTCTTAATATTGATAGTGATTGGTCATACATGGGTTTTAATATTGATAGTGATTGGTCATACATGGGTTTTAATATTGATAGTGATTGGTCATACAAAGTCTTAATATTGATAGTGATTGGTCATACATGGGTTTTAATATTGATAGTGATTGGTCATACAAGGTCTTAATATTGATAGTGATTGGTCATACAAGGTCTTAATATTGATAGTGATTGGTCATACAAGGTCTTAATATTGATAGTGATTGGTCATACATGGGTTTTAATATTGATAGTGATTGGTCATACAAGGTCTTAATATTGATAGTGATTGGTCATACAAGGTCTTAATATTGATAGTGATTGGTCTTACATGGTCTTAATATTGATAGTGATTGGTCATACAAGGTCTTAATATTGATAGTGATTGGTCATACATGGTCTTAATATTGATAGTGATTGGTCATACAAGGTCTTAATATTGATAGTGATTGGTCATACAAGGTCTTAATATTGATAGTGATTGGTCTTACATGGTCTTAATATTGATAGTGATTGGTCATACAAGGTCTTAATATTGATAGTGATTGGTCATACAAGGTCTTAATATTGATAGTGATTGGTCATACAAGGTCTTAATATTGATAGTGATTGGTCTTACATGGTCTTAATATTGATAGTGATTGGTCATACAAAGTCTTAATATTGATAGTGATTGGTCATACAAGGTCTTAATATTGATAGTGATTGGTCATACAAGGTCTTAATATTGATAGTGATTGGTCATACAAAGTCTTAATATTGATAGTGATTGGTCTTACATGGGTTTTAATATTGATAGTGATTGGTCATACAAGGTCTTAATATTGATAGTGATTGGTCTTACATGGGTTTTAATATTGATAGTGATTGGTCATACAAGGTCTTAATATTGATAGTGATTGGTCATACAAGGTCTTAATATTGATAGTGATTGGTCATACATGGGTTTTAATATTGATAGTGATTGGTCATACAAGGTCTTAATATTGATAGTGATTGGTCATACATGGGTTTTAATATTGATAGTGATTGGTCATACAAAGTCTTAATATTGATAGTGATTGGTCATACATGGGTTTTAATATTGATAGTGATTGGTCATACAAGGTCTTAATATTGATAGTGATTGGTCATACAAGGTCTTAATATTGATAGTGATTGGTCTTACATGGGTTTTAATATTGATAGTGATTGGTCTTACATGGGTTTTAATATTGATAGTGATTGGTCATACAAGGTCTTAATATTGATAGTGATTGGTCATACAAGGTCTTAATATTGATAGTGATTGGTCTTACATGGGTTTTAATATTGATAGTGATTGGTCATACAAGGTCTTAATATTGATAGTGATTGGTCATACAAAGTCTTAATATTGATAGTGATTGGTCATACATGGGTTTTAATATTGATAGTGATTGGTCATACATGGGTTTTAATATTGATAGTGATTGGTCATACAAGGTCTTAATATTGATAGTGATTGGTCATACAAAGTCTTAATATTGATAGTGATTGGTCATACAAAGTCTTAATATTGATAGTGATTGGTCATACAAGGTCTTAATATTGATAGTGATTGGTCATACATGGGTTATAATATTGATAGTGATTGGTCATACAAGGTCTTAATATTGATAGTGATTGGTCATACAAGGTCTTAATATTGATAGTGATTGGTCTTACATGGGTTTTAATATTGATAGTGATTGGTCATACAAGGTCTTAATATTGATAGTGATTGGTCATACAAAGTCTTAATATTGATAGTGATTGGTAATACAAGGTCTTAATATTGATAGTGATTGGTCTTACATGGGTTTTAATATTGATAGTGATTGGTCATACAAGGACTTAATATTGATAGTGATTGGTCATACAAGGTCTTAATATTGATAGTGATTGGTCTTACATGGGTTTTAATATTGATAGTGATTGGTCATACAAGGTCTTAATATTGATAGTGATTGGTCATACAAGGTCTTAATATTGATAGTGATTGGTCTTACATGGGTTTTAATATTGATAGTGATTGGTCATACAAGGTCTTAATATTGATAGTGATTGGTCTTACATGGGTTTTAATATTGATAGTGATTGGTCATACAAGGTCTTAATATTGATAGTGATTGGTCATACAAGGTCTTAATATTGATAGTGATTGGTCTTACATGGGTTTTAATATTGATAGTGATTGGTCATACAAGGTCTTAATATTGATAGTGATTGGTCATACAAAGTCTTAATATTGATAGTGATTGGTCATACATGGGTTTTAATATTGATAGTGATTGGTCATACATGGGTTTTAATATTGATAGTGATTGGTCATACAAGGTCTTAATATTGATAGTGATTGGTCATACAAAGTCTTAATATTGATAGTGATTGGTCATACAAAGTCTTAATATTGATAGTGATTGGTCATACAAGGTCTTAATATTGATAGTGATTGGTCATACATGGGTTTTAATATTGATAGTGATTGGTCATACAAGGTCTTAATATTGATAGTGATTGGTCATACAAGGTCTTAATATTGATAGTGATTGGTCTTACATGGGTTTTAATATTGATAGTGATTGGTCATACAAGGTCTTAATATTGATAGTGATTGGTCATACAAGGTCTTAATATTGATAGTGATTGGTCTTACATGGGTTTTAATATTGATAGTGATTGGTCATACAAGGTCTTAATATTGATAGTGATTGGTCATACAAAGTCTTAATATTGATAATTGATTGGTCATACATGGGTTTTAATATTGATAGTGATTGGTCATACATGGGTTTTAATATTGATAGTGATTGGTCATACAAGGTCTTAATATTGATAGTGATTGGTCATACAAAGTCTTAATATTGATAGTGATTGGTCATACAAAGTCTTCATATTGATAGTGATTGGTCATACAAGGTCTTAATATTGATAGTGATTGGTCATACATGGGTTTTAATATTGATAGTGATTGGTCATACAAGGTCTTAATATTGATAGTGATTGGTCATACAAGGTCTTAATATTGATAGTGATTGGTCATACAAAGTCTTAATATTGATAGTGATTGGTCATACAAAGTCTTAATATTGATAGTGATTGGTCATACAAGGTCTTAATATTGATAGTGATTGGTCATACAAGGTCTTAATATTGATAGTGATTGGTCATACAAGGTCTTAATATTGATAGTGATTGGTCATACAAGGTCTTAATATTGATAGTGATTGGTCATACAAAGTCTTAATATTGATAGTGATTGGTCATACAAGGTCTTAATATTGATAGTGATTGGTCATACAAGGTCTTAATATTGATAGTGATTGGTCATACATGGGTTTTAATATTGATAGTGATTGGTCATACATGGGTTTTAATATTGATAGTGATTGGTCATACAAGGTCTTAATATTGATAGTGATTGGTCATACAAGGTCTTAATATTGATAGTGATTGGTCATACATGGGTTTTAATATTGATAGTGATTGGTCATACATGGGTTTTAATATTGATAGTGATTGGTCATACAAGGTCTTAATATTGATAGTGATTGGTCATACAAGGTCTTAATATTGATAGTGATTGGTCATACAAGGTCTTAATATTGATAGTGATTGGTCATACATGTGTTTTAATATTGATAGTGATTGGTCATACAAGGTCTTAATATTGATAGTGATTGGTCATACAAGGTCTTAATATTGATAGTGATTGGTCATACATGGGTTTTAATATTGATAGTGATTGGTCATACATGGGTTTTAATATTGATAGTGATTGGTCATACAAGGTCTTAATATTGATAGTGATTGGTCATACAAGGTCTTAATATTGATAGTGATTGGTCATACAAAGTCTTAATATTGATAGTGATTGGTCATACATGGGTTTTAATATTGATAGTGATTGGTCATACATGGGTTTTAATATTGATAGTGATTGGTCATACAAAGTCTTAATATTGATAGTGATTGGTCTTACATGGTCTTAATATTGATAATGATTGGTCATACAAGGTCTTAATATTGATAGTGATTGGTCATACATGGTCTTAATATTGATAGTGATTGGTCATACAAGGTCTTAATATTGATAGTGATTGGTCATACAAGGTCTTAATATTGATAGTGATTGGTCTTACATGGTCTTAATATTGATAGTGATTGGTCATACAAGGTCTTAATATTGATAGTGATTGGTCATACAAGGTCTTAATATTGATAGTGATTGGTCATACAAGGTCTTAATATTGATAGTGATTGGTCTTACATGGTCTTAATATTGATAGTGATTGGTCATACAAGGTCTTAATATTGATAGTGATTGGTCATACAAGGTCTTAATATTGATAGTGATTGGTCATACAAGGTCTTAATATTGATAGTGATTGGTCATACAAAGTCTTAATATTGATAGTGATTGGTCTTACATGGGTTTTAATATTGATAGTGATTGGTCATACAAGGTCTTAATATTGATAGTGATTGGTCTTACATGGGTTTTAATATTGATAGTGATTGGTCATACAAGGTCTTAATATTGATAGTGATTGGTCATACAAGGTCTTAATATTGATAGTGATTGGTCATACATGGGTTTTAATATTGATAGTGATTGGTCATACAAAGTCTTAATATTGATAGTGATTGGTCATACATGGGTTTTAATATTGATAGTGATTGGTCATACAAGGTCTTAATATTGATAGTGATTGGTCATACAAGGTCTTAATATTGATAGTGATTGGTCTTACATGGGTTTTAATATTGATAGTGATTGGTCATACAAGGTCTTAATATTGATAGTGATTGGTCTTACATGGGTTTTAATATTGATAGTGATTGGTCATACAAGGTCTTAATATTGATAGTGATTGGTCATACAAGGTCTTAATATTGATAGTGATTGGTCTTACATGGGTTTTAATATTGATAGTGATTGGTCATACAAGGTCTTAATATTGATAGTGATTGGTCATACAAAGTCTTAATATTGATAGTGATTGGTCATACATGGGTTTTAATATTGATAGTGATTGGTCATACATGGGTTTTAATATTGATAGTGATTGGTCATACAAGGTCTTAATATTGATAGTGATTGGTCATACAAAGTCTTAATATTGATAGTGATTGGTCATACAAAGTCTTAATATTGATAGTGATTGGTCATACAAGGTCTTAATATTGATAGTGATTGGTCATACATGGGTTATAATATTGATAGTGATTGGTCATACAAGGTCTTAATATTGATAGTGATTGGTCATACAAGGTCTTAATATTGATAGTGATTGGTCTTACATGGGTTTTAATATTGATAGTGATTGGTCATACAAGGTCTTAATATTGATAGTGATTGGTCATACAAAGTCTTAATATTGATAGTGATTGGTAATACAAGGTCTTAATATTGATAGTGATTGGTCTTACAAGGGTTTTAATATTGATAGTGATTGGTCATACAAGGTCTTAATATTGATAGTGATTGGTCATACAAGGTCTTAATATTGATAGTGATTGGTCTTACATGGGTTTTAATATTGATAGTGATTGGTCATACAAGGTCTTAATATTGATAGTGATTGGTCATACAAGGTCTTAATATTGATAGTGATTGGTCTTACATGGGTTTTAATATTGATAGTGATTGGTCATACAAGGTCTTAATATTGATAGTGATTGGTCTTACATGGGTTTTAATATTGATAGTGATTGGTCATACAAGGTCTTAATATTGATAGTGATTGGTCATACAAGGTCTTAATATTGATAGTGATTGGTCTTACATGGGTTTTAATATTGATAGTGATTGGTCATACAAGGTCTTAATATTGATAGTGATTGGTCATACAAAGTCTTAATATTGATAGTGATTGGTCATACATGGGTTTTAATATTGATAGTGATTGGTCATACATGGGTTTTAATATTGATAGTGATTGGTCATACAAGGTCTTAATATTGATAGTGATTGGTCATACAAAGTCTTAATATTGATAGTGATTGGTCATACAAAGTCTTAATATTGATAGTGATTGGTCATACAAGGTCTTAATATTGATAGTGATTGGTCATACATGGGTTTTAATATTGATAGTGATTGGTCATACAAGGTCTTAATATTGATAGTGATTGGTCATACAAGGTCTTAATATTGATAGTGATTGGTCTTACATGGGTTTTAATATTGATAGTGATTGGTCATACAAGGTCTTAATATTTATAGTGATTGGTCATACAAGGTCTTAATATTGATAGTGATTGGTCTTACATGGGTTTTAATATTGATAGTGATTGGTCATACAAGGTCTTAATATTGATAGTGATTGGTCATACAAAGTCTTAATATTGATAATTGATTGGTCATACATGGGTTTTAATATTGATAGTGATTGGTCATACATGGGTTTTAATATTGATAGTGATTGGTCATACAAGGTCTTAATATTGATAGTGATTGGTCATACAAAGTCTTAATATTGATAGTGATTGGTCATACAAAGTCTTAATATTGATAGTGATTGGTCATACAAGGTCTTAATATTGATAGTGATTGGTCATACATGGGTTTTAATATTGATAGTGATTGGTCATACAAGGTCTTAATATTGATAGTGATTGGTCATACAAGGTCTTAATATTGATAGTGATTGGTCATACAAAGTCTTAATATTGATAGTGATTGGTCATACAAAGTCTTAATATTGATAGTGATTGGTCATACAAGGTCTTAATATTGATAGTGATTGGTCATACAAGGTCTTAATATTGATAGTGATTGGTCATACAAGGTCTTAATATTGATAGTGATTGGTCATACAAAGTCTTAATATTGATAGTGTTTGGTCATACAAGGTCTTAATATTGATAGTGATTGGTCATACAAGGTCTTAATATTGATAGTGATTGGTCATACAAGGTCTTAATATTGATAGTGATTGGTCATACAAAGTCTTAATATTGATAGTGATTGGTCATACAAGGTCTTAATATTGATAGTGATTGGTCATACAAGGTCTTAATATTGATAGTGATTGGTCATACATGGGTTTTAATATTGATAGTGATTGGTCATACATGGGTTTTAATATTGATAGTGATTGGTCATACAAGGTCTTAATATTGATAGTGATTGGTCATACAAGGTCTTAATATTGATAGTGATTGGTCATACAAGGTCTTAATATTGATAGTGATTGGTCATACAAGGTCTTAATATTGATAGTGATTGGTCATACAAGGTCTTAATATTGATAGTGATTGGTCATACATGGGTTTTAATATTGATAGTGATTGGTCATACATGGGTTTTAATATTGATAGTGATTGGTCATACAAGGTCTTAATATTGATAGTGATTGGTCATACAAGGTCTTAATATTGATAGTGATTGGTCATACAAGGTCTTAATATTGATAGTGATTGGTCATACAAGGTCTTAATATTGATAGTGATTGGTCATACAAGGTCTTAATATTGATAGTGATTGGTCATACATGGGTTTTAATATTGATAGTGATTGGTCATACATGGGTTTTAATATTGATAGTGATTGGTCATACAAGGTCTTAATATTGATAGTGATTGGTCATACAAGGTCTTAATATTGATAGTGATTGGTCATACAAGGTCTTAATATTGATAGTGATTGGTCATACATGTGTTTTAATATTGATAGTGATTGGTCATACAAGGTCTTAATATTGATAGTGATTGGTCATACAAGGTCTTAATATTGATAGTGATTGGTCATACATGGGTTTTAATATTGATAGTGATTGGTCATACATGGGTTTTAATATTGATAGTGATTGGTCATACAAGGTCTTAATATTGATAGTGATTGGTCATACAAGGTCTTAATATTGATAGTGATTGGTTATACAAGGTCTTAATATTGATAGTGATTGGTCATACATGGGTTTTAATATTGATAGTGATTGGTCATACAAGGTCTTAATATTGATAGTGATTGGTCATACAAGGTCTTAATATTGATAGTGATTGGTCATACAAGGTCTTAATATTGATAGTGATTGGTCATACATGTGTTTTAATATTGATAGTGATTGGTCATACAAGGTCTTAATATTGATAGTGATTGGTCATACAAGGTCTTAATATTGATAGTGATTGGTCATACATGGGTTTTAATATTGATAGTGATTGGTCATACATGGTCTTAATATTGATAGTGATTGGTCATACAAGGTCTTAATATTGATAGTGATTGGTCATACATGGGTTTTAATATTGATAGTGATTGGTCATAAATGGGTTTTAATATTGATAGTGATTGGTCATACAAGGTCTTAATATTGATAGTGATTGGTCATACAAGGTCTTAATATTGATAGTGATTGGTCATACAAGGTCTTAATATTGATAGTGATTGGTCATACAAGGTCTTAATATTGATAGTGATTGGTCATACATGGGTTTTAATATTGATAGTGATTGGTCATACATGATCTTAATATTGATAGTGATTGGTCTTACATGGGTTTTAATATTGATAGTGATTGGTCATACAAGGTCTTAATATTGATAGTGATTGGTCATACAAGGTCTTAATATTGATAGTGATTGGTCATACAAGGTCTTAATATTGATAGTGATTGGTCATACAAGGTCTTAATATTGATAGTGATTGGTCATACAAAGTCTTAATATTGATAGTGATTGGTCATACAAGGTGTTAATATTGATAGTGATTGGTCATACATGGGTTTTAATATTGATAGTGATTGGTCATACATGGTATTAATATTGATAGTGATTGGTCATACAAGGTCTTAATATTGATAGTGATTGGTCATACATGGGTTTTAATATTGATAGTGATTGGTCATACATGGGTTTTAATATTGATAGTGATTGGTCATACAAGGTTTTAATATTGATAGTGATTGGTCATACATGGGTTTTAATATTGATAGTGATTGGTCATACAAGGTCTTAATATTGATAGTGATTAGTCATACATGGGTTTTAATATTGATAGTGATTGGTCATACAAGGTTTTAATATTGATAGTGATTGGTCATACAAGGTCTTAATATTGATAGTGATTGGTCATACAAGGTCTTAATATTGATAGTGATTGGTCATACAAGGTCTTAATATTGATAGTGATTTGTCTTACATGGGTTTTAATATTGATAGTGATTGGTCTTACAAGGTCTTAATATTGATAGTGATTGGTCATACAAGGTCTTAATATTGATAGTGATTGGTCATACAAGGTCTTAATATTGATAGTGATTGGTCATACAAGGTCTTAATATTGATAGTGATTGGTCTTACATGGGTTTTAATATTGATAGTGATTGGTCATACATGGTTTTAATATTGATAGTGATTGGTCATACAAGGTCTTAATATTGATAGTGATTGGTCATACAAGGTCTTAATATTGATAGTGATTGGTCTTACATGGGTTTTAATATTGATAGTGATTGGTCATACAAGGTTTTAATATTGATAGTGATTGGTCATACAAGGTCTTAATATTGATAGTGATTGGTCATACAAGGTCTTAATATTGATAGTGATTGGTCATACATGGGTTTTAATATTGATAGTGATTGGTCATACATGGGTTTTAATATTGATAGTGATTGGTCATACATGGGTTTTAATATTGATAGTGATTGGTCATACATGGGTTTTAATATCGATAGTGATTGGTCATACAAGGTCTTAATATTGATAGTGATTGGTCATACAAGGTCTTAATATTGATAGTGATTGGTCATACAAGGTCTTAATATTGATAGTGATTGGTCATACATGGGTTTTAATATTGATAGTGATTGGTCATACAAGGTCTTAATATTGATAGTGATTGGTCTTACATGGGTTTTAATATTGATAGTGATTGGTCATACATGGGTTTTAATATTGATAGTGATTGGTCATACAAGGTCTTAATATTGATAGTGATTGGTCTTACAGATGTTAGATGTAATAGGATCGAATCTTTGAAATTTGTGACTGACAAAAAATAAAGTACTAAATAAAGAACGTATGTTTAAAAAAGTTTGATCGGAATTTGAAAATTGAATTAGAAGATATCACCGCGACTCTGACTAAATAAAATCCAATCCAATTCAGAGCCTTCTCATTCCTGTTGAAGGAACCCCTCCCTGGTTGACCTCTACGGCTCTCTGTTTGGCTTTGGCCATGTCAGGGGTGTAGCCATACTCATTACGCTTGGCCAATTGCGGGTTGGTGAGGTTATTTAACTCATAGTTGGGGTGGAAGGTACCATGTAACCCACTACAATCTGTTTCGTGGTCTGGTGATGATGGTAAGTGGAACCCGAGCAGTTTATAAATATTATTATATTTCGTGATGGTTATTTTGCGAATTTTGCCAATAAAAACACACGGGCTATTCTATTTTCACTTCATCTTTATTATTAGTTTTTAATTAATTCGTCAAAGCTTTGACGAATTAATTAATAACTTATAATAAAGCTGAAGTGAAAACCGAATAGTGCGCGTGTATTTATTGGCAAAATGACCATCCTCAAATACCAGTTTTATTATGAGTTATTAATTAGTTTGTCAAAGATTTGATGAATTAACCAAAAACTAAAAATAAAGCTGAAGACAAAACCGAATAGTCCATGTGTTTTTATTGACAAAATTGGGGAAATGACCATCTTCAAATACAACATTATCTATTTCAACATATCAAGAATCTTGCAAAAAAAATACATAAACGTAGCAGATTATAAAACTAGTAAGAAAGTGCAGTATTTTAAATGTTGTAAAGCTAGTAAGAAAGTGCAGTATTTTAAA
The DNA here is from genome assembly GCA_964016885.1 of Eledone cirrhosa. Lineage (NCBI taxonomy): Eukaryota > Metazoa > Mollusca > Cephalopoda > Octopoda > Eledonidae > Eledone > Eledone cirrhosa. The sequence continues at coordinate 34,148,737 of OZ024740.1, read as the reverse complement.
TGTTGTAAAGCTAGTAAGAAAATGTAATATTTTAAATGTTGTAAAGCTAGTAAGAAAATGTAATATTTTAAATGTTGTAAAGCTAGTAAGAAAATGTAATATTTTAAATGTTGTAAAGCTAGTAAGAAAATGTAAAATTTTAAATGTAAAACTGTCTGGAGTAGGAATCAAATTTATAACATGGTTTATCCATATCAATGTAAATTCCCGATATAATTTTTATTTCCTAATCAATTCTATTACCTGTTCCAGCCGACAGACTGAGACCATGATAGAATAAGGATATTTTTTTAATAAAGTTATATACTATTTTAAAGGATATTTTTCATTTATATATATTCAAATACAATTTTTTAAAAAACGAAACCATAAAAAATTACCTTCAGCAAATGGGTTTGACGGATCGTCTGCCATTGTTAGTGTTCCTTTCTTATATGTTTGTTAATGCAATGTAATGCGACAGTTTAAATTTATTTTTTCTCCTAAGAAATTCTTCAGATTTTCAATATATTTCAGTACATTTGCTCCTATCGCTCTCAGTTCAAAAAGTATCAATATCGTTTATTGGTACATTTTACATTTTTAATTTAATATGCTAATACATATAATTAGAAGGGTTTTCCCTATTTCTATACCTTTTTAAATATATCAGAATATCAATCAATAATTTTCTGTACTTCATAATTATATATTAGTTCATAAAATTGTGTGTATCTATATGTATATGGATTATGTGTGTGTGTGTGTGTGTGTGTGTGTGTGTGTGTGTGTGTGTGTGTAGGGATTGTACATATATGTATGATGTGTGTGTGTGTGTGTGTATAGGGATTGTACATATATGTATGATGTGTGTGTGTGTGTGTGTATAGGGATTGTACATATATGTATGATGTGTGTGTGTGTGTGTGTGTGTGTGTGTGTATAGGGATTGTACATATATGTATGTATGATGCGTGTATGTGTTCGTATGTATAGGGATTGTACATATGTGTGATGTGTGTGTGTGTTTATTTGTATGTCACATATATATATATATATATATATATATGTGTCTGTTTGCATGTACGTATATATATTCATGTGTGTGTGTGTACGTGGATGTGTAATATACTAGCACGTGTATATGAGAGAATGCGGGAGATAATTAATTAGTTTATGAGAGAGAGGTGGGAGATAATATATGTATGAGAGAAGGGGGAGATAATTGTTGTATGAGAGAGAGAGGGAGGTAATTAGTGCAACAGCAGTGCATAATATTTCGAACTTATATTTCTATAGAAAAAAAAATGTTTTTAATCAATATATAGTTTTAATTGTAATTAGCATTATATATTCACCTCCAATGTCCTTATATATTTATTTCAACAGCCATTTGTGTGCGGAGGGCGTATACGTGTGTGGATGTGTATATAAGTATGCGTGTGTCTATGTGCGTGTATACAGGAGGTAAAATTATTTTACAATTTTCTTTCCTTCAACACCCTGTCCCCAAATCTCGTTAACCACTCCTTACATAACAAGCAAGTACATATACATTATATATATATGGTAAAGGGTAAAGACCCCCTTCGATTACGAATGACCATGGGATTTGCACCTAGAAAGCTCTCCTTGAAGAACAGCAAACACCCATGTATACCAGTCCTGCCTCGCCACGTCACCGATGTTGTCCAAGGGAAAGGCTAAGTCCCATACAGCTTGGAACCAGTGACGTCGCAACTCATTTCTACAGCTGAGTGAATTGGAGCGACGTGCTATAAAGCGTCTTGTTCAAGGACCAACCACACGATTGCAAGCCCAACGCTCTAACCACTAAACCATATGCATTTACTAAATAAATATGTCGATGAGTGTGGGGCTGAGAATGAATGAGATTAAGACGAAGTATCTGGTTGAGAATATTAAGAAGCCAGAGAAGATTACTCATGTAGGCGGGAAGCCGCTAGAATTGGTTGAGGACTTCCTGTACTTGGGAGCAAAGATTGGGAATACGGAAGATGATGTGGTCGAGAGGAAGAGCAAAGCCTGGGCGACGTGCTACAGCTTCAGATCGGTGTGGAAGTCGGACCTTCGTAAAAGACCTGAAGATCCGCCTCTTCGTTGCTGTAGTCTGTGCTGTTGTATGGGTCTCAGACTTGGACACTGACCAAGAAACTCACTCAAATGGTGAATGGATGCTACACGAAAATGCTGTGGATGGCTCTGAATATTAATCAGTATACACTGAGGATGAAGAACTCAGAGCTGTACGGGAGCCTCCCAAATGTCAGCTCCAGAGTAGCACAGAGGAGACTGAGGTTAGCTGGACATGCTCACCGACATCCAGAGTTGACACTGCACTCAGTGCTCCTGTAGGAACCCCTGCATGGACACACTGGAAGAGGAAGACCGAGGTTAACATATGTTGATGCCCTAAGGACATACACTGGTATCTTGGAGATGCAGGACATGGCAGCGATAATGAGGGACAGAGACAGCTGAAGAGAACTCGTCCATGGATCTCGGGAATCTTACCCGCCCTAGACATAGACCACATATGACTCCGTTAATTTATTTTCATATATATATATATATATATATATATATATATATATATATATATATATATATATATATATATAGTGAAAAATGGAACGGGAATAAAAAATGGAACGGGAACAAAACAGAGAGGCAGTACGAACAAAGGTTTATTAGTTTCACGCTCTTGAGAGTGGGGGGACGTTTCGGGCATAAGCCCTTCTTCAGGCGAAAAGTGTGTGGGAAGAGAGTTCCGGGGGTGTGTAGAGGAGTGGAGGAGAGACATTTAGAAGGGGGGGTGGAAGAGGTACAAATAAAAATAAATATAAAAAAATAATAATAAAAATAAACATGAAGATAAACAAGTGGTGGAAGGGTGGTAGCGGGTGGAGTGGGGAGAGGGAGGCGGGGTTTCCGAGCGGGGAGGGCTGAAGGTGGTGCATGTGTGTAGGTGTACGTGTGTGTGTGTGTGTATGTGAATGTGAGAGTTGGGGGAAGAACGAAGTTCCATGTTCAGGAAAAGGTGTGTGTGGAGTGGGGTGTAGGTCGGTGTGTGTGTGCGCGTGTGTGGATGGGGAGTGGTCAGAGGGGTGGGGGAGGAGGTAGAGGATTCCGGCTGAGTGTGTATATATGTGGGGGTACGCACATGTGTGTGGTGTTTATACGTATTGTGGATGTAGGTGGCGTGGTTGGAAAAAAATGTTTGTGAGTGTATGTCCGTGGATAAGTTCCTAAGGTAGTTCCGTAGAGGATGTGGTGAGCTGCCGGATATTTTCCTTGTGATGGAGTTGATGGTGGGAACGATGACCAATGGTGTGTAATACGTGATTGTGTTGGTCGTAAGAGGGGAGATGTGGGGGTGCGCGCGCAACAGGAAGTGGTCAGAGGGTCAAGGCAGGAGGAGGGTAGAGGAGAATGACAGGTGGAGAGGGCTGTGTGTCTGTGTGTGCAGAGAAGTGGTCAGAGGGTCAAGCAGCAACTCACCCGTCTTCGTTTGTGTTGTTGGTGGTGCGAGTACGGAGTTAATTATTATAAAATAACAGGAGGCTGGACTGGTGGAATTCCTTAAAGATTTATTATACTATGAACATTTCAATGACCGGGTTCAGTATGAATCTGGTGACAGCATCAGGTATTCGAAATTTAACAAAGGAATATAATCATAGACACAATCCATGGGGCTGAAAAGCAGAGAGAAATGCCCAAGGCGAGAAGGCGGTCAAAAGTTAGCAGTTGCTAGTCTGAGGAAGTTTCGTTTACATATGTAAAATATTTATTGCGTATCGACCTGTTACGCTCGTTTCACAGAGGATTGGCTCAAGGTGACCCATAGGAGTTATGTACCCGACTCCAATATCAATCCGCTCCTCAGATTGGTGATATCTTTTGTCGCATCACTAGTCTGAGGAGCAGATCGATATTGGAGTCGGGTCCATAACTCCTATGAGTCACCTTGAGTCAATCCTCTGCGAAACGCGCGTAACAGGTCGATACGCATAAATATTTTTCATATGTAAACGAAATTTCCTTGTTTTTTTCTATTATATACACTCTGCCAGTGCATAGAGTGCTTGATTTGGTACCAACACCAGTATTTCACCGTACTACCTACACTAGATATATATATATATGATAATAATAATAAAAATAATAAAAATAATAATAATAATAATAATGATTTCTTTATTAACCACAAGGGTTTACATAAAGTAGACATTAAGGACAGTACAGGGCAATACAGAGCGGTACAAATGGGCATTTCTGCGTGTAAAAAAAGGAAACAGAGGATGTAATAATAGAACAATGAAAAAAATTCCCCAATAGGGGGGAGACTTCCGAGGGACATTTGTGGAGAAAGCCCATTAAAAGACCACAGTGACCCTGACCACCAGGGCAAGTGCCCTCTCCCAGTTTTCCACCTTTAATTTACAGACACATACTCAGAGAAGGCCCATTTATTCGGGCCATACTTGCTTCTCTCACCCATCTTTCAACAAAATGCTGGGAAGAGAGCACTTCCCTCTCTACTCTGATTTTCCTTTTCAAATGAAATTTGAAAAAGTTAATCAGGGCATCACCGAAGAGGTAAGTGCTCGTCTTCAGCCCTTTCAAACGTGTCCACCATACTATCTCTTTCGCCATGGCCACCAGACAGATAAAAACTGCCTGCCCTTCCCGGCTAAAGGAAGAGGGCGGGGCAATCCTCACGATGGACTCAGCTGATAGCTGGATCCGTCCTACACGTGACAGCAGGTGTTCGACATAAACCCACAAGTCAGCAATGCTCGGACACTGGACGAGTGCGTGCAGGACGGTTTCGTCGCCCTGTGCGCATCTCGGACATGCCCGGCTGACGGCACCTCCATGCCTGTAGAGTTTATCCCGAACTGGCAAAGCTCCCCGGTAGCACTGCCAGGCCAGGGATTTCTGGAAGTTGTCCATAGACCCCGGCCCGAAAGTCCTTCCGAATAGATTGGCTAGTTGATTTTCGTCGACGCCTAGAGTTTCTCCAAGTACGTCGTCGCCCTTCCCCTCCACTAATCCCCTATAGAACGCCAAGGTGGAGTTTCCACCGATCACATTGCCCGATTGGTCGAGGGCTGTGAGCGCCTGAAGAGATTCCAGTCTCCAAGCGCTCCCTCTCGGTCTTCGCTTGACCCAGGACTGCAGCTCCGTCAAGGAGACGAGCTGGGGAAAAACGTGTCTAGCAAACGGCGACCACACCTGATCACCGTCGAGGAAGAGGTGGAGATGTCGTAGCCTGAGCGCATGTCTGCGCATCATCAGCCACGGCATGCCCAGCCCTCCACGTAGCGGGTGTTGACAGCAGATGGACCGCCTGACCATCGGAGCGCGTCCCTTCCACAAGAAGCGAAAGAGCAAACGCTCCAGCGCAGTCAGGCGAGGCTTAGGACAAGGTACGACGGTCAGGCGGTAGTAGATGACGGACGCGATGTACGCGTTAGCCACCTCCGCTCGACCTTTCAGGGATAGCTTCCTCTCGGCCCATTTCTAGGTGAGAGAAGCCACCCTGCTCGTCACCTCGTCCCAGTTTTTGTCCGTCTGGAGGTCTGGACCGAACCAGACCCCTAGCAATTTAACCGGTCCGTCCGTCCAGCGCCCGACGACGCTGTTGGACGGCATGGACCTGCCTCTCCAGGTGCCGAGCTGCAGGCCCACTGACTTTTCCTGGTTGATCATTGCTCCTGTCACCGCTTCGTATTCTCTTAGTGTAGTGCCGATCGCCTCGATGTGTTTGGCGTTCGACACCACTACGGTGACATCGTCGGCATATGCTGACACGGATCTTCCGCATCCTAGTTCGCGCGGGACCCCCCTCAACGTCTCCAGTTTGTGCAGTAACGGCTCGAGAGTCAATACGTACAATAGGGACGAGAGGGGACATCCTTGGCGGACCGAGCGCATGATGTTGAACGGTTCCGAAAGGTGACCGTTCACTCTCACTACAGAGCAGATGTCGCTGTGCATGGCAGCGATCCAGCCTCTGAAGACGGGCCCAAAGCCAGCCGCCCTCAGGACTGCCGCTAGGTAACGATGGTCGACCCTATCGAAGGCTTTCGACTGATCTAAATTGATCAAAGACCCACCCGTGTCAGGTTCCCTAGCTACCCTCTCTACGATGTATCGCATGAGGTGGAGGTTGTCGTGGATGGATCTGTCGGGAATGGCGCATGTCTGTGCCTCTCCCACCAGACCACCAACGACAAGCGCCAACCTCTTTGCTAGCACCTTGGCCAAAATCTTGAACTCTGTGTTTAGCAGAGTTATGGGCCTAAAATTATCTATGTTATCCCCCTTGTTCGGATCCTTTCTCAGCAGTCCCACCGCTCCTCGGCTCACAGAGCTGGGAATTCTCCCGTTCTGTTGCCAGTTGCAGTAGACGTCCGCCAAGAGGCCTCCGAACAAGTCTGGCATTTGTACGTAAAGTTCATAGGGCACACCATCCAAACCAGGCGATTTACCCCTTGTGCAGCTAGTCATTGCCTCCCGTACTTCAGCGGCTGTTATCGGCTTTTCGCAACACTCCGCCTCAGTGGCCGAGAGCCGCGGCAGTCCGTCGAGGTAGACACTAAAGTCCATACCTCGATCCGGCCCGCCACTGCCCCCGAACAGTTGAGCGAAGTGTCGCTGAAAAGCTTCACACATTTGCCCGGGATCGAGTAGCATGCGCCCGTCGTGGTCCACCAAAGACCGGATCGTGGCTTTGTTGCCACGACGCGCCTCCGCCACTCGGGCCCATTGAACGGCTTTCGTCCCCTCGTGTCTGAGAGCACGCACCCTAGCTCTGACAACGCAGCCTTCGTGCTTTGCATTGAAGAATTGGTCAAGGGCCAATTTCGCCGCAAGTACGTCGGTCGCGATGCTTTTGCAAAGCGCCTCGTCTAATTTTCTAACTAATTCTCCCTCTGCTCTATTTTTCTCTATTGCTAAAGCCTTACTAAGCCTAATGGACTCTATTCTAATTGCTCTTTTCAGAGCAAACCACCACTTGTTGTTGACGATGGGCCCCGTCAACGCCCGCTTAACTAGTTTGCTAATCCAGTCTCTGTAGGCCTTGCGTGCTGGTAAGGACGCGTTTAGCTTCCAGTAGCCGGGTCCTCTTCTATGAAGCCTATCTAAGTCAAGCACACAGATCACGAATTTGTGGTCCGTGTAGCTGACTATCTTGAATTGTGGACAGCCTATGCTAGACCTATCTATTTCCCTACAAAATACTATATCTAGATATGATCTGGATGACCCTATGCGATTTGTCCAAGTCCACATTGGTACATTCAGGAAATCCAATCGGTACCTGTCAGACAGTTCAAAACGCCTGAGCAGGTTGGTGAGACTCTTGCACCCTCCTCCCCTATCCACTAATCCCACACAATCCCAGCGTGCATCTAAGATCCCGTTCCAGTCGCCCACTAACACTAAAGAGCGGGACGTTCCAAGAAAGGTCTCCAGACGCCGGAAGAAATCAGGCCGCCTTGCTCTTGTCGGGGCATAGACGGCCACTAACCTGAAAGCTTGCTCGTCTCCGCTGGTCACGTCCAGCACCACCAACTTACCTTCTGGGTCCAGGAAGATGGCCCGTATGGCAAGATCTAAACCTCTCCGAAAAAGCACAGCAACTCCTCCCCCCGATCCCGGACGGCTGGGAGATGCGTACACATCGTAGCCGCCGAAAATCGGTGCGAAGGCCCGTGCTTCGGAGATTCTGGTCTCGCTGATTGCCACTACATCTATGTTTAGTGATCTGAGGTCGTTGAGCAGGTGACCCTGCTTCCATGACGACCCCAAGCCACGCGCATTTATGCTGCCTATTCTGAGTGAGGTCATGTTGAAATGGAATGGAAAAGATGGGAAAGACCACTTACCTTACTTCTCGTAGAGGAAGGACGGTTTTTCCATCCTTTTCACTGCTTGTGGCCTCCTCAGGAAGGATGTCCTTATAAATCCTCCTGGAGAGTGCTTGTCGGAAGTCTCCGATGTCTTTGGGGAATTTTTGTTTTAGTGTCATGTACGTTTTCTGTGTGATGCGAGTGATTTGTATGTGTGGAGGTGGTGTGAATTTTGGGGTTGCTGTGTAGTCTTTTTCTGTGGTGCTGGTGTTGTGTTGGATGTAGTGTAATAATTGGTTGTTGTTCAAATTTAATGCTGTGTAGTGTGTATCGTTTTGGTTGTTTTGTTTAGTTTGCCTTTGTTGTGGGTTTGTTTCTGTTTCGCATTTTGGTGACTTTTGTGGTGTAGGTGATGGTGGTGTTGGGGTTAATGATGGTGATGGTGTTGGTGTTTGTGGTGATGGGGTTGGTGATGCTGGTGTGGATGGTGGCATATCTGTCTTAACTTTTTTGTTTGTTAATTTATTTGTTTCCCTCTGTATTTTGTTTTTGGAGGGGGAAGGAAGAGAATTTTTTCTTTTTGGGGTTTTTTTTTTCTTTTTTCCTGATACCGTTTCCCACTCCTCGTCGTCGCAATCTGTCTCCAGTTGTGATAGGCCGGGGAGTGGAAAATCCTCCGCAGGCGTTAGTTTTGGTTGTGGCGTGGTGGATGGTGTAGGCGCTGGTGCTAGTTCTGAAGCGTTGGGTGGTGTTGGTTTTGCTGGTGGTGGTGGTGTTGGTTTTGCTACTGTTGCTGGGGTTGTTGCTGTTATAGTTGCTTCTGTTGTTGCTGCTACAGTTGTTGCTGCCATTTCTGCTACTGGTGGTGTTGATGGTTGAGTCACTGGGGTGGGTAGGAGAGGTGGCCTCAACCTTTTAGCCTGAGGGCAGAAAGCCCTTAGGTGGGTTCCTTCACCACAAACGACACACCTAGGCCTTCTGCTCTCGACAATTACGGTGAGATGGCTGCCGTCAGTGAGGTCTATTACCTCTGGGATCTCCTCAATGCTTTTTTGGTCCGCTTGGATCAGGAGCTCCATCCCAGATCCGGACCAGTTCTCCTGCTTTTCTTTTGCTATTGCTATTATCTTGGTGTTGGCTCCGATGCCGGCGAGGACGGCCGCTATTAGCCAGGGAATTTTGATGGCCGGTGGAACGTTGGTCACCCTGATCTTTACGAGTCTCTGGCCACAATAGCTTGGGACGAGTGTGAAGTCGTCACTTCTTAATGGGGCCATGGAGTGTTCTCTAGCCTCCTCTGGTGTTTCAAAGAACACGTCCACGGTTCCATACTTCTGCCCACGTCGGATGTGGGTTTTTCTTGCCCACACATGTCCCAAAGCTTTTTGGATTTGGGACTCGGATGCCCATTCCACTCGGCGCGATTTTACATTAATTGTTCGATACGACACGGTGCATAGGCGCCGATGCTCCATTTTATTAGGTGGGGGAGGGGGAGGCTGACCCTGTACCCATCTTTCTTTACCATTTTTTTGGCATTTTCTAATTCCTCCTGAGTTACCGTAAATGCTTCGCACTGTTTTGCTACTCTGGCAAAACTCAGGGTGGTTTTTTTAATGTCATTGTTGCTGTTGTTGTTATCGTTATTTTTGTTATTATTAATTTTAGTTTCAGTTGTGGTTGTGGTGACGTCAGTGGTGTTCGGTGTGGAAGAGTCCATTTTGGTTGAAAACATTTCGACATCACGAGTTGATATATTTTTTCCTTTTGTTTCTGTTGTCGCGGTGGTGGTGGTGGTGGTGGCGGCTTTAACACCTGCAGTCATTGGTAATGGCGGGAAATGAATGTCTGCCTGAGACAAATTTAAAATATTGCTACTCATCAAATTTTTAGTGTTGGCAAACGTAGTAATATTTACAATGGTGGTGTCGGTGTGAGGTGTTAGTTTTTGAGGAAAGCTGTCAGCTTCGTGTGGCTGTGAGACTTCCATGTTTTTTTTTTCAGAGAAATTTTTTTGATAATTATAAATGTTTAAATTTTGGGCACAAGGCCCCAATCTTTTTGGGTGTCCTTTTCGGAAAACAATGTATGTGCGCTTATAAACAGTTAACAATAAAATTTTCCGTAAATGGCAATTTTTAACTAACGGAAATAACAAACCTTTGCGAAGCTCACGATGATACGATTTACTACGTAGGTCGCCAATAATAATAATTATAATAATAATAATAATAATAATAATAATAATAATAATAATAAGTCCCATTTACTGCTGAAATGGAAAACACAGAAAAAGCAAAGCAGGTAAAAGTAACTGCAAAGAAAGAACTGCTACAGAAACTGGCTAAGAAATGGCAAAAAAAGCCTCTGTATGGAAAATACCCAGAACGAGCTAACAATCCTGATGTTGACAAAACTTTAACCCATCAGTGGTTGGCATCCTCTGGACTAAAATCGGAGACTGAAGGACTGATTATATCAGCACAAGATCAGTGTCTGCCAACAAAAAATTACCAAGCCAACATAATAAAAAATGGATGCAGCCCATTATGCCGTGTATGTAAAAAACAACCAGAGACCATTGACCATATAATTTCAATGTGCAGTCCTATAGCTCCAACCGAATACCTAAACAGGCATGACAGAGCTGCCCAATACATACATTGGATAATGTGTAAGCATTTTGACCTGCCCCATTAAAAGAATTGGTGGGAGCATCAACCACCTCCCATACTTGAAAAAGATCACATCGCAATCTTGTGGAACTTTAGCATCCAAACAGACCGAAAAATAGATGCAAATAGACCTGATATAATATTGAAGGACTTTAAAAAGAGGGTATGCCTGCTAATTGATATGTCTGTTCCAATAGACAAGAATGTATCTATAAAAACATTTGAAAAATTGAGCAAGTATAAGGACCTGGAGATAGAAATTGGAAAAATGTGGAAATTGAGAACTAAAACAATACCAGTGGTTGTAGGCGCTCTGGGAATGATACCTAAGGGGTCTAATGATTACTTATCGCAAATCCCAGGAAACCCGCGTATAGGAGAAATACAAAAGATAGTACTAATGGGAACTGCCCATATACTAAGGAAGATTCTGTCAATATAAGTACATCACAAGTCTAAACACCTAAAGATGCATGTGTGAGTATGTATGTTCTTTCTTGAACATGGCGGACCTTGTTGTCTCTTGAGGTCACTGGTTGTGACTTGGTGATAACTCGTATGAACATAAAGCAAGATAAATGCAGCTGTAATAATAATAATAATAATAATAATAATAATAATAATAATAATAATAATAATAATAAATAGGGAAGAAGACGCACGAGGTGACGGAGGTCATGAAATCGCTCCCGTAAGTTTTGAATTTTTAACATATTTAAATCATTTGTGAAATAACAACTCTTAGTACAAATGCTACGTAAAGCACCCGGCTTGAGCCCCAAAAAAATTCGGACCCAAAATATATTGTTATAAGGCTCAAATATTCAAATATTCAACTTTGTATTGTACACTGTATATCCAAAAAAAAAATGGCTATAAATGGAAGAAGAAGAACCCCCCCCCCCTCCTCTCCTCTGGCTACACTATATAGGACAGCTAAACTCACCAACACCAGAAACTAGATACACCACCCACCCCATCATCTGTGTACACTAAACACAACAGCATTTTCACCTTCACCGCCACCGCTCACTACGGCCATCATTACCACCACTATCCCATCACCGCCGCCACCACCCCTTGACTCCTTCACTGCTGCTGCCACCGCTACAGCACCATCACTACAGTAATACGGCTCAAATATTCAAATATTCAACTTTGTATTGTACACTGTATATCCAAAAAAAAATAAAATGGCTATAAATGGAAGAAGAAGAACCCCCCCCCCCCTCCTCTCCTCTGGCTACACTATATAGGACAGCGAAACTCACCAACACCAGAAACTAGATACACCACCCACCCCATCATCTGTGTACACTAAACACAACAGCATTTTCACCTTCACCGCCACCGCTCACTACGGCCATCATTACCACCACTATCCCATCACCGCCGCCACCACCCCCTGACTCCTTCACTGCTGCTGCCACCGCTACAGCACCATCACTACAGTAATACGGTCGCATCACCGCCACCACTGCCTCGGTATCGACATCACCACCACCACTGTCTCAGTATCGCCAACGCCGCCAGTCTCTGCTGGCTACCACTTCCACATTATAGAATTCCTACTACTAACAAAGAGGAAGGCATCAAAATATATAGATAGACTCAAAAGAAAAAAGAAAAAACAAACAACAAAAGCAGCACAGCAACAACAGTAAAAAACGAGAAAAACAGAGAAAAACAAAAACAAAAAAAGAAACCCCAAAAACGTAAAGAAAATAAGAATGAAGAGAGAAGCAGGCGGACGGACAGAGAAGAGGGGGGAAAAAGTAAAACTTAAAAAACAAAAACTAAGTCAGACATTCGAATACTACATTACAGTGAAACTTATGCTTATTCATTTTTGGGGCCCTTTCTGCCCGTGTGTTTGTTTGTTTATGTGTGTCCGTATACAGCGTGGTGATAATGCCACACAAGGGCCAAGTGGGATGGCGGATCCACAGATGGCTATGTAAACATACATTCGCCAATCCTCGATAAGAGTGTTTAAATATCGAACATAAACAGTTCGAATAACGGTGAAATGGAGACTAGAACGTCATGTGACAGACTCTCACCCAACAGGTGCCCCCTGGCTCAGCAGCAGGAACCTGACTGTCAACCAAATACTGCTGATGTTGGAGGAAGAAGAAGAAGGAAAGGGGCCAGAACCAACTGGACGAAAGAATTGAATAGAACTGTTATGCAATGCTACCTGAAAAGTAACCCCAAGGAGAGGGGCTACAGGAGACGGATGCATAACATCTGGAACGAGATTGGTTTATTTAAATTAGATGAACAAAAATTGGCCGGGCAGGCTCGGGTAATAAGAACTAATGGGTGGATAAGCGAGCTGGAACTGGAGGAACTGAGCAGAGAGAATGGCTTGGAGATGGCGGGTGTAGTATGCCAGACAAGCGAGCCGGCGGGAAATGAAGGTGAGGAGGTCCTGAGAACGGAGGAACCACCCGAAGCAGACAATGATCTGAATACTGAGATAAATAATACCTGGAACAGAGATACGGCCACTGAGGAGATGAATGCTGACGGGCTAGGACAAGATTCGGTTGACATCCTAAATTTAGTGGTAGATGAGTTGAACAATGATAGTGGGAGACCTATGAACCTAAGATTTGTAGACAGGAAAAAGTTAAAAGAAACAACAGCTAAGGTAAACAAAGTCATCCCATACCTTGAGGCGAGGAGTCTTCACCAGTGCAACAATATCCTCAAAGCAACAGCAAATACGGTGAGGAAACTACTTGGTATAAAAGCGAGAGGAAACAACAGACAAGAAAGAGCAGAGCCGTGGTGGAAGAAGCGACTGAGTGGGCAAATCGGGGAAATGAGAAATGACATAGGAAAGCTTGAGTCACTACTGAATGGGACACTAAAAAACATAGGCACTAAAAATAGACTGGAAATAAAATACAAAACTAGGAGTAAAAAGCTAAATATTATCATAGAGGAATTGAAGCAACGCATTGTAGCAAAGAGTGCCAAAATCAGGCGATACGAGAACAGAGTCAGTCAGTATAAACAGAACCGCATGTTCGACAACAACCAGAAGATGCTGTTTGGACAGCTTGAGGGGAAAGAAAGAGGCAACGACTTGATCCCTGGGGCGGAACAAGCTAAAACATTCTGGAGAGGAATATGGGAGCAGGATGTTAGACACAATGCCCAGGCAGGGTGGATTGAGACAGTACAGAGGGAGATCGGTGAGCAGGCACAGCAACAGACTGATTTGAGTATCACAGTTGAAACTCTTAAGGGGCAAGCCAAAAAACTAACCAACTGGAAATCACCAGGCCCAGATGGTGTGCAGGGGTATTGGATTAAACATTTAACATCCCTCCACCCGAAGCTGACGGCCATGTTCAATGACTGCTTGGTGTCGGGTGAGGTGCCAGAGTGGTTGACAAAAGGTACCACAGTTCTGATAATGAAAGACCGAATCAAGGGTAATGATGTTACCAACTATAGACCTATCACATGTCTGCCCGTAATGTGGAAACTGTTGACGAGCATTGTGTCTGAGGAAATCTACCATCACCTCCACACAAACAACTTGTTGCCGGACGAACAGAAAGGATGCCGAAAGAAGTCACGTGGTACAAAGGACCAGTTGCTTATTGATAAGATGGTAATGGGGAATTGCAGGAGGAGACACACTGATCTTGCCATGGGATGGATAGACTACAGAAAGGCATTTGACATGGTGCCTCATTCCTGGATCACCAAAAGCCTGGAGATCTTCAGGGTGGCAGATAACATCAGACAGTTGCTGGGCAGGAGTATGGGGTCCTGGGAGACAGAGTTGACATCAACTGGAGTATCCTTGGGAAGCGTGAAGATCAAGAGAGGTATCTTCCAGGGAGATAGCCTGTCCCCTCTGTTGTTTGTCCTTGCCCTGATGCCCTTGACCATTATGCTGCGAAAAGTGAGAGCAGGATACAAGTTGGGAAGGGGAGAGCTTACCATCAATCACCTCCTCTTCATGGACGATCTTAAGCTCTTCGGGAAAAGTGAGAAGGAGTTGGATGTGCTTGTTGACACTGTCCGTATTTTCAGCAGTGATATATGTATGCAGTTTGGTATTGGTAAATGTGGAGTCATTGTGATGAGGAGGGGTAGGTTGAGCAGAAGTAACGGGATCCAGATACCAACAGGTGAGATGATAAAGGAAATTGACTCTGAGGAAGGATACAAGTATTTGGGCGTTCTGGAGGCTGATGGCATAAAGAACAAAAAAATGAAGGAATTGTTAAGAACTGAATACATTCGGAGAGTAAGGAGCGTATTGAAGTCACATCTGAACAGCAGAAATGCCATAAGCGCAGTAAATTCCCGAGCTGTGTCTATTATTAGGTACAGTGCGGGAATTCTGAGATGGAATGTTGCTGAACAAAAAGAAATGGATAGGAAGACTAGGAAGCTATTGACTATCTACAACATGTTCCACAAGAGGAGTGATGTCGATAGACTCTACCTAAGGAGATCTGAGGGTGGAAGAGGTCTTATCAGCATAGAGGACTGTGTTCAGATGGAGAAAAACAACCTATACAAATACGTGACCTATAGTAAGGAGCCAATGCTCAGAGCTGTACTGAAGGAGGGGACAGTAGGCCAGGGGATACCCAAGGAGGAAATAACATCAAGGAGGAAGAGCAGCCTTAAGGGAAAATCCCTTCATAGTACCTTCTTTGAGAAAACTGAATTTAGAGATCCACAGACATGGAACTGGTTGAGAAGAGGAAACCTCAAAAAGGCTACAGAAGGAATGCTAATGGCTGCGCAGGAGCAGGCCCTCAAAACGAAGTGGTTGAAGCACCATATCTACAAGGAGGAGGCTAGCCCACTGTGCAGGATCTGTGGAGAGAGAGAGGAGACTGTGGCTCACATTGTGTCCGAGTGTAAACACCTAGCCCAGACCCACTATAAGGGCTGGAGACACGATGTGATGGGCAGGGTGATCCACTGGCACCTGTGCAAAGTAAACAATCTACCACATTCTGAGAAATGGTATGAGCATAGGCCAGAGGCGGTGATGGAGAACAGTCAGGTGAAGGTGCTGTGGGATTTTAGGATACAGACGGACAAAAAACTGGAACACAATAGACCTGACCTGGTGGTTGTGGACAAAGAAAAAAGATCGTGCCTGATTGTGGATGTGGCCTGCCCGTTCGACACGAGAGTGCAAGAGAAGGAGAGGGAGAAAATTAACCGATACCAGGACCTAAAGTGGGAGGTGAAAAGGATTTGGAACTGCCATGAAGTCAAAGTGATCCCGATTGTCATAGGCGCACTGGGGACTATCTCCAAAGGTTTCCAGGGATGGTTAAAGAAAATCGTCCCCTTCACGCTTTTTGGAACGCTTCAAAAGGCATGCTTGCTTGGAACGGCAAGAACCCTCCGATACGTCCTGAATATCTGAGGCTGCAGGTAGTGGCTTGATATTCAATCCAACGGACTTTCCAGTTAACCAACATCAATGACTGAGATTCAAGGAATAACAATAACAATAATAATAATAATAATAATAATAATAATTGTTTCTACTTTTGGCACAAGGCCAGCAATTACTCAATGCATTACTGGTACTTTATTCTATCGACCCCGGAAGGATGAAAGGCAAAGTAAACCTCGGCGGGATTTGAACTCAGATCATATATATATAATTATTATATATATATAATAATTATAATAATAATTATATATATATAATTATATATATATATATATATATATATATATATATATATATATATATATATATATATATATATGTAGATAAATCTACCAAGAGTTTACGGTAGTGTCCAATCCGTATGAAGAACTCAATGTAATCCGGATATCATGGAAAGAAGAGATGCAATGAAAAATCACTTTCGGTGAAAGATAAACGGAATACAGAGTCAAGATAAAATATTAAAAAAATAATGAATAAAACAATGAAACAGTTCCTTATATTAAACAAAAAAAGGTTCATTATTTAACGATCGTTTCTAGGATATATATGTGTTAGAATTGGCATGCATATTCAACAGATCTATGTACAAAATTATAGAAAATTATACAAACTATCAAAATTAAATATACATACCAACACATATATATGCCGTCTTCAGAAATAATCTGAAGACGGCATATATATGTGTTGGTATGTATATTTAATTTTGATAGTTTGTATAATTTTCTATAATTTTGTACATAGATCTGTTGAATATGCATGCCAATTCTAACACATATATATCCTAGAAACGATCGTTAAATAATGAACCTTTTTTTGTTTAATATAAGGAACTGTTTCAACAGATCTATGTACAAAATTATAGAAAATTATACAAACTATCAAAATTAAATATACATACCAACACATATATATGCCGTCTTCAGAAATAATCTGAAGACGGCATATATATGTGTTGGTATGTATATTTAATTTTGATAGTTTGTATAATTTTCTATAATTTTGTACATAGATCTGTTGAATATGCATGCCAATTCTAACACATATATATCCTAGAAACGATCGTTAAATAATGAACCTTTTTTTGTTTAATATAAGGAACTGTTTCATTGTTTTATTCATTATTTTTTAAATATTTTATATATATATATATATATATATATATATATATATATATATATATATAATGTTATAGTTTGCTTGAAGCATTGTATATAATATATAACGTTGAAAGAGATAGAATACAAAATGGACTGTAAGATGAGGTAACGAAGAGTAAAAGTTACCTGGTAATCTTTGTTTTGTTTTGTTGTTGTTCTTGTTCTTGTTGTTCTAGTTGTTATTCTTGTTCTTTTATCTGTCCAATATTTCGGGACCTAAAAGTCCCTTCATCAGGGTTTAAGGAACCTTCAGTGGATAATGTCCCAATGTCCTCTCTTTGGGATTAAATTTTGATTTTGATTTAAATTTTTTCTAAGTCGTTTTCAAGCGTTTTTCGATGGTTACTTCGCTTTCCACTCGAATGACGTCAATTGCCAATATAGTATTTCGCAAAATCAATTTTCTTTTTGTATGAGATGTTAGTGTTTGGTTTTGTGTTAATGTTAGTGTTAGCATTTCTGTTAGTATTAGTGTTCAAGTTATTATGAGTGTTAGTGTTCAGGTTAGCGTTAGTGTTTGGGTCAGTGTTAGTGTTTCCATTAGTGTTAGTGATTGTGTTAGCGTTAGTCTTTGTTTTTGTGTTAATGTTAGTCTTTGTGTTAGTATTTCTGTTAGTGTTAACATTAATGTTTGTGTTAGTGTTCAGGTTAATGTTAGCTTAGTTTTCTGGTTAGTGTTAGTTTTCAATTTAGTGTTCGTGTTAGTTTTTGTGTTAGCGTTCAAGTTAATGTTAATGTTAGTGTTAGATATTGTGTTAGCATTTGTGTTAGTTTTAGTGTTAATGTTAGCTTAGTTTTATGGTTAATGCTAGTTTTCATGTTAGTGTTTGTGGAGTGTGGTATAATGTAGTGGAGTGTCATATAGTGGACAGTGGTGTGGTGTAGTAGAGTGTGGTGTAGTGCGGGGTAGTGTAGTGTAGTATATTGTAGTGTGGTGTAGTGTTGTGTACTGTAGTGTGGTGTAGTGCAATGTAGTGCAGTGTAGTGTGGTGCAGCGCTGTATAGAGTGGTGTAGTGTACTGTAATTTCGTGTGATGTAGTGTACTGTAGTGCAGTGAAATGTAGGGTGGTGGGATATGATGTGGTGTGACGTGCTGTGTGGTGGTGTGATGGCGTCTTCATCTTTTTCTCTTTCATTTTCTGTGTTGTGATATGCTTTTCTTCTTTGTCTTCTTCTGTGTGATCTGATGTGATATGGTCTTCTTTTTCCTTCTTCTTCTTCTGTGTGGTATAATTGGAGTGGTGTCGTGTGGTACGTGAAATGTGGTCTCGTGTGGTACAGTTGGTGTGGTATGTGTGGAGTGGTCTTATTCTTGTGGGTGGTGTGCGGTGCTGTGTGGTATAGTTGATATGGTGTAGTCTTCTTTTTCTTCTTGTGTGTAGTGTGGTGTGGTGTTGTGTCATGTGGTACAGTTGGTGTGGTCTTCATCTTCTGCATCTTGTTCTCTGGCATGGTTAAGTGTATTTTGGTGTGGCTTATATTATACAACACCCCCTTCAATTTGTGTGAGAAAAAATGTTTTCATCCAATTTGTCATGTGCTATCAACTAATCCAACCTCTAAGATGCTTAAAACTGACTTTTCTCCGCAGGAAAATTGTGGGGTGAGATGAGATGGTTCCCTGTTCACCCAGATAACCCCTGCTTACTCAGAATTTTCTCTACGATTCTATTTTCATTATTATCATTATTCATCTTTACCAGTAAATTTTCTTGTTTTATTTTATTTCATTTCTCATTTTATTATTTGATTTTTTTTTTTTAGTTCATATCCCGCCGTGGTTAACTTTGCCTCTCATCCTTAAGGGGTCGATAAAATAAAATACCAGTCTCACACTGGTGTCGATTTAATCGACTTTCCTCTCCCACGAAATTACTGGCCTTGTGCCTATATAAGAAACCATTATTTTTGTTTTGGCGGTGGATTGGCAGTATCGGTAGCAAAGAGTTACGGCCCTTTGTGTTCTGAGTTCAAATCCCGCCGAGGTTAACTTTGCCTTTCATCCTTACGGGGTCGATAAAATAAAGTACCAGTAATACACTGGATTAATTGCTGGCCTTGTGCCAAAAGTAGAAACAATTATTTTTGTCATTGTTTTTGTTATCTTTTTAACTCCACTTTACCTTTTTACATATGTTTCTTTACCTTTTATATTTTTTACTTTATTTACCATTTTTATTTAAACCTTTTAATATATTTTTTTAATATATTTGTTTATATATTTTTTACCTTTTACTTTCTTTACCTTTTATATTTTTATCCTTTATTTTTTATTCTTTATCTTTCACACTTTAAACGTGAACCTACTTTTACTCACCCACCCCTTACAAACCCATCAATAAATGTATATAAATAGATCTCGGGACCTCTGTCAACAGTTTAGGTGTGTTTTTGCACATATAAACTCGCATATCTGACGAGATGTCGAAAAAGAGTCAGGCCCCGTCAACTTGAATGTACCCTGAGCTGATCAATATCAAACCAATTTTAATATGCCAATAAAGTTTGTACATATGTTGCAATACTGACTTCGGTCTGGATTTTACACATCTCTATATATATATGTGTGTGTGTGAGAGAGTGAGTGTGTGTGTGTGTATGTATATATATATATATATATATATATATATGTATATATATATATATATATATATATATATATATATGTGTATATATGTATATATGTATATATATATATATATATATATATATATACATACACACACACACACTCACTCTCACACACACACACACATATATATATATATTGGCAACATGACCCTCCCAAAGTATAACAATATATATATATATATATACAGTATATATATATATATATATATATATATATATATGAAAATAGGGAGAAAAGGACGATTATTAGGAAGAAAACACTGTAAACGTGGTTGGTGTTAGGAAGGGCATCCAGCCGTAGAAAACCCGCCAGACAGTCCTATACGAGCAAGACAATCAATCTTGCCTCAAGTGGGACAATTCCCGTCTAAACCCATAGTAACGTGGAAGATAGACGTTAAACGATGATGATGATTATAAAATGTGGAGAAGGAGCACACGAGTTGGAATATATACATATATGAAAATAGGGAGAAAAAGATGATTATTAGGAAGAAAAATATTTTTTTTTCCTTTTATTTTTTCTCTTTTTTCTGGGTTAGAAAATGTATAAATGCCATTGTTAATTAATAAATAAATTAACTAATACCTTAACACTTCACACAAGGTAAAATATTTTGTTTTAAACATTTTCTAACCCAGAAAAAAGAGAAAAACTAAAAGGAAAAAAATATATTTTTTTTGCTAATAATCATCTTTTTCTCCCTATTTTCATATATGTATATATTCCAACTCGTGTGCTCCTTCTCCACATTTTATAATCATCATCATCGTTTAACGTCTATCTTCCACGTTACTATGGGTTTAGACGGGAATTGTCCCACTTGAGGCAAGATTGATTGTCTTGCTCGTATAGGACTGTCTGGCAGGTTTTTCTAGGTCTGCCTACTCCATAGCTTCCATCAATTTTGATATATATATATATATATATATATATATATATATATATATATATATATATATATATATATAAAGAAGGAAGTGTGGTAAGGAACCAGATGGACCATAACGCACCAGAGTACTCAATACTTAGGGTAGTAGAGTGGGTAATAGGAAAATAGGCTAAAAAAGAATTCAGTCCAGAAATAGCCGTCGAAACGGCTTGAGCTCTGCCGTCGGAGTTAAACATTTTCCTATATATATATATATGAAAAAAGTTTGTCCTTCATCAGTGATCTTCCAACTATCATAGGCATTTCATCGCTTTAAAGACCATATACCTCCGGTTGGTGCGAGCAACGGCTTAAAAAAAGTCGTTGGGACACGTAAATAAAGGGGACCCTCGCGTCCCCTTTATTTACGTGTCCCAACGACTTTTTTTAAGCCGTTGCTCGCACCAACCGGAGGTATATGGTCTTTAAAGCGATGAAATGCCTATGATAGTTGGAAGATCACTGATGAAGGACAAACTTTTTTCATATGTAACCCATTTGCAACTCCGCAGCGCCCTTATCATCATCATATATATATATATATATATATATATATATATATATATATATATATATACACGGGTGTGTATGATTGTGTATAGAAGATTATATTAATAAAAGGAATTCCAACTTTGTCTGATTTACTCGTTTTATTTACAATCCTTTAAAATTTATAATGGTATTAGAATGAAATAGTATGGTGGAATATTAAATGTTAAGTGTTAATTGAACAAGTACTTTCATGCTTTCGCAATCTTCAGGTTCATAATGTGTGGTGACAGTCAAGTTTGCAATTTTCACAGTTGAAAATTGCAAACTTGACTGTCACCGCATGCATTTCCACATATTTCTACCGATTTTGATGATTTGTTTTCCAATGTGCTCCAAATTTACCAGGGCAGGTCATCGCGTAATTAGTTTTGCCAAACATTTCCTGCTTCTATGAAAAAAAATCGATAAAACTAAATCTCTCTTACACGCTTCATTCCTCTCACTACTACCATCAAAAATATATGAAACTACATACATGTTGCAACTCTCTTTAAAAGGTTCATCCTTTCCTCTACTCCACTCTCAATCTCCTCTGCAACTCTCTTTAAAAGGTTACTGCCTCTGTCTACTACTCTATCACAATTTAGAACAATGACAAAACTTCTTTTGAAGGAACGCGACACAAACTTTGAAACCAAAGCAACACAACAACCATAGCTTTACTCTCTCCGTCGCTCTTCCCTCTCTCTACAATAGATTATTCCTCCTCTCTATAATTTAACTGCTTTACTCTCTTCATGCTTCGAGGTTTAACACTAGCTTCACTCTATCCGTCGCTCTTCTCTCTATATATAATAGATCATTCCCCCTATTCGTTCGAGAACGCAAAAAAAAATTTGATAACTAAGCAACACATCATTTTATACAACAAACAGTCATAACGACATACTCTCTCTGTCGCTCTTCACTCCCTATATGACAACACTGCAGAGAGAGAAACAATGTATATGATCAAATGGAGCCTTCCGTATATTCACCCTCTCTATAATTTAACTGCTTTACTCTCTCTGTCGCTCTTCACTCCCTATATGACAACACTGCAGAGAGAGAAACAATGTATATGATCAAATGGAGCGTTCCGTATATTCCCCCTCTCTATAATTTAACTGCTTTACTCTCTCTGTCACTCTTCACTCCCTATATGACAACACTGCAGTGGAGCGTTCCGTATTGACATACGGCTTATCTGGGGAATTTTCAATCGGCTTATTGCAAATAACAACCCGCAAAATAACACTTCATATAACAGATTAATGTTATAGACATATGAATCGGAATGTAACCCGTGAACTTTTTCCTGGGCAAAATTATTCGAACAGACATGACCTCATTGCCAGAGTGTTCAGACTGAAACTGGGTAAACTCATGGCTTTAATCAAAAAGGTCAGGTATTTGGAGCTGTAAAATGTGACATGTTCACCGTCGAATGGCAAAAACGAGGGCTGCCACATGCTCACATTTTGATTTGGTTAGCTGATAAAATCAATTCAAATGCCATAGACAGCTTCATTTCGGCTGAAATCCCTAACCCAGCAACTGACCAGGAATTACATGACATCGTCAAAGGTAACATGATTCATGGTCCGTGTGCGTCGGGTCCTAATGAGCATCACACGTGTCTCAAAGGGTGGGAGGGGGGCGTGCAGTAAGGGATACCCCAAAAAATTTGTTGACCAGACTGAGACTGGTGGCCACGGGTACCCCCTGTACAGGCGGAGACGGCCCGAGAACGGTGGCTTCACCACAACAGTAAGGAGAGGTCAAGTCGACAATAGATGGGTGGTTCCTTACTGCCCACTTCTCTTGAAGATGTTCAACGCCCACATCAACGTTGAGTTTTGCAACTCCGTCAAGTCGATAAATTACATATGCAAATATGTAAATAAGGGCTCTGATGCCGCAATGTTCACATTTCAAGCTGAAAATAGCAGGGACGAGGTCACAGAATACCTGGCGGGGCGGTACATCAGTAACAATGAAGCTTTTTGGCGCCTATTTGGTTTACCCCTACACCAACGGCACCCCGCCATCGTACAGCTTGCGGTACATTTGGAAAATGGGCAAAGGGTTTACTTTACGGACCAAACCGCCGCCAAGTTGGCCGCCGATCCGAAAGAGACCAATCTGACGGGTTTCTTCAAACTTTGCCAGTTCGATACATTTGGGCAAACAATTGTGTACTCCCAGGTTCCATCCTACTTTATATGGTCGAAAAACACTTGGATGCGAAGAAAGTCAGGTCAGGCTGTTGAAAGACCTCCTGGTGTAAAATTTGACAGCTGTCTTGGAAGGGTTTACACTGTGCCCCCAAGTCAGCATGAGTGCTTTTATCTCCGCCTTCTTCTGCATGAAGTTGTAGGCCCACAAAGTTTTCAGGACCTCAAAACTGTTGATGGAGAAATATGTGATACGTACCGGGAAGCCTGCTTTAAGCGTGGTCTTTTGGAAGATGATTCGCAATGGGATTCCACTTTAGCAGAGGGTGCTTTGTTGAAATCACCTAAAGGTCTACGGGAACTCTTTGCTATTTTGCTTCAAAAGTGTGAATTGGGTGATTCCAAATCTTTATGGGTCAAGTACAGAGACTTCATGTCTGAGGACTTCCTGCGCCTGGCTCATCTGCAGTATACTTCAGTGGAAGTTGGTTACAGCGACATTATCTACAACAGGGCACTCATTGATATCGAGGACGCCCTCCTCGACATGGGTGGGAGTTAGTTGGCGACGTATGGCTTGCCGTCAACCGTCAGAGAGGAAGCTAACACGTTGGCCCCGGATTTGTTGCGGGAAACAGCATATGACATCGAATCTCTTTCCCAATACTTAGAGGAAAATGAGTCCAAACTTCTGTTGGACCAAAGGTTGACCTATTTAACTATCATTGACGCGGTTCAAAATCAGACTGGGGGTATTTACTTTCTCGATGCTCCTGGGGGTGCCGGAAAAACTTATGTAACGAAATTGATTCTTCAGGAGAAAAAAATTGCGTTGGCCGTTGCATCGTCCGGGATCGCTGCTACTTTGCTGCCGGGAGGCAGGACAGCACATTCAACCTTTAAACTCCCCTTGGATTTAGTAAAAACTGAGACACCAACATGCAATATCAGTAAGAGTTCACACGAAGCTCTGGTTCTCAAAAAATGTTGCCTCATTGTTTGGGATGAGTGCACAATGGCACACAAGGGTGCCCTTGAGGCATTGGACAGGACCCTGAAAGACATTAGGGATTCTACGGCTCCTATGGGTGGCGTAACCTTTCTTCTATCAGGGGATTTTCGGCAAACGCTGGCTGTCATCCCCAAAGGGACAAGAGCTGATGAAGTGCGTGCCTGTCTTAAGTCGTCCATGTTGTGGCTCCAGGTGAAGAGTTTATCCCTGAGCACAAATATGCGTGCTCATCTGCATGGTGACATGTCTGCAGCATTTGCTCGGAATATTTTAGCACTTTGGTGAGGGCAAGGTCCCTGCGGATGACAAGGGCGGCATAGCAATCGACTCCCTGTGCAACATTGTGAGCAGCCCTTCTGACCTTTGGGAAGCAGTTTTTCCTAATGTCTCATCTAACTTTAAAAACCTCGATTGGCTCAGCGAAAGAGCCATCCTTGCTCCGAAAAATACCATGGTTAATTGTATTAACGAGCAGCTGATTGAGAAAATTCCCGGTAAAGAACACATCTTCAAATCTATCGACCGGATGTCAGACCCCGACGATATCGTTAATTATCCGGTTGAGTTATTAAATTCCCTTGAGCCCCAGGGCTCCCACCTCACATTCTTAAGCTTAGGGTTGGCTGTCCCATTATGCTAATAAGGAACTTGCGTCCACCAAAGCAGTGCAACGGTACTCGCATGGTCATCAAGTCACTGACGCCCCCACTTGATTGAGGCCACCATTGTAACGGGGTGCGGGAGAGGGGAGAATGTTTTCATTCCAAGGATGAACCTTTTCCCCTCGGCGTCAGATATCCCGTTCGATTTCCGGCGATCCCAATTTCCGGTGAGACCATGTTTTGCCATGTCCATTAACAAGTCACAAGGGCAAACATTGTCGGTGGAGGGCATCCATTTGGGGGAGCTATGCTTCTCCCATGGCCAACTTTATGTTGCCTGTTCCCGCGTAGGGAGCAGGAATGGACTTTTTGCTTACACTCCTCAAGGAATGACACGCATTATCGTCTACAAAGAGGTGCTATAGATGTTGGTGCAGGTGTTGGAGGTGTTGGAGCTATGCCGTCTGGAAAACTGGTAGGGTCACCCATAGCGGACAGATCTGACACCCAGCGGCATCAGGGCCACCATCTTGCAACTTTGGTCTACTAAATTCGCTATTGGAAGATTATTAACCCATCATTGATTGTCCAAAATGCTAATTAGTTCGTAACTATTAATAACCGGTTCAACTGCTTTATGCACTTAATTGATAACCTTATGCGCTTTCAAGCTACGTTTACCTGTTTGTAACTTTTCATAGCAAATGAACAAACCCGACCAACGCCGGGCTAAACTGCTAGTTGCCAATATAGTATTTCGCGAAACCAAGTTTCTTTTTTGTATCAGATGTTTAGCTTGTGTACCTGTGGGTGTGTCTTTTTGTATCAAGTACTGTGTGCTGAGTTCTAATCCATTATTTATGTGTGGGTTGAGTCTACGTATGAGAGAGTAACCTGTAATATTTTGCCCAGTATATTTCTTATGTATCAAGGAGCACATGACGATAAGAGCTTCTTCTGTTAAAATTCATTTTGACAAATACCACAGCCAAGACATTGAGCTCGCCATAGTATCAACAAGAAAAAAACAGATAAATAATAGATTGGAAACGCACAAAGCAGATTGACTACCATAACGTCTCCACGCATGCGTATTTCAGACGCGTAGACCAGTTAAGGAAGAACACATTGATCGTTCGTTTTTGTTTTGAACCGTTTCCCTTTCATTTTTGAAAAGAGGGTGACAGGCCTGAAATATTAAGATGAAATATACTGGGTAAAACATTACTTCGTTTTGTTTTATTTGTCATCATTTTCCCCTTTATATATTTTTACTGCATTGTACTGGCGCTTTGAAACCTAGTCATTTATTACATATCTCACAATGCTTCTCGTTAACTATACTAATATATATATATATTATATATATTTATATGTGGCCGATGCTCAGGTGCAGTAAGTAGCAAGGACCCACTGGATGTTATCTCCTTCAACTGCTCAGATGGTTCTATAGAAATAGTAGACACCTTCCGTTATCTGAGTGACAAAATCAGCAGTGGAGGAGGGTGCTATGAAAGTGTAGTAGCCAGAGTTAGAGCGAGATGGAAAAAGTTCAGAGAACTAATACTGATGTTGGCCACAAGGGGTTTTTCTCTAAAAATGAAAGGCAGATTGTATGACGCTTGTATACGAACGGCGATATTACATGTTAGTGAGAATTAGGCTGAAGACCTACGTAGGTTAGAAAGAAATGAAGCTTACATACTCCGATGGATGTGCAATAGTAATGTGCGCAAAAGGCGAAGCATAAACGAATTAAGAGGGAGAGTAAGCATAAGAGGTATCAAATGTGTTCTGGGGAGGAGATTGCGTTGGTATGGACATGTGATGCATATGAAGGATGACAGCTGTATAAAAAAGTGCAGGGCAATGAAAATTGATGGAAGCTACGGAGTGGGTAGGCCAAGTAAAACCTGCGACGAGGTGATAAAAACTGACCTTGCTCACCCACACCTCTCTAAAACAATGACACTGGATTGAGACCTTTGTGCCATGCAGTTGTACAGAAGACCCAACTACCATTACATACAAACCTACAGTCAGTAAGCACCCCTTAACCCAATGTACACCCTACCCCCACACTCTACCCCATCTTCCCTCTCCCGTTCCGTACACTGTGTCGATGACACAAGTCCACACTGTAAAGTGGCCGTGTAGGAGACACGGTGAAAAGGCTACGTGTGAATGTATGGTTGCGTGTGTGCGAAAATGGCGTAAGTGTTTGTGTGTGTATTCCTGAATGTTTTACCGGTGAGTGTGTGGTCGGATGGTGAAAATCCAAGTGTAATCGGGTTGATGTCCAGAGAGTGTAACCAGTGGTGTAGGACCCGTGTAATTGGTGAGGAGGAAGTAGAAAGTTGTGGGGCGCGCGCAACAGGAAGTGGTCAAGAAGGTCAAGGCAAGGGTGGAGAAGGCAGGGCAAAGGATGCGAGAGAGAGGAGATATCAGTCAAGAGGGTAAGGAACAGTCAGGCGAATAGTAGTTGGCAGGTGTGGCCTGTATGTGTGTGTGGAATGTGTGTATATGTGTGCGGAGGTGTGGTGGACAGGAGAGGAGGTGGGTTAGTGTGAAAAGTTGAGGTGTGTATATTAGTGGAGGTGTTAGTAGGATGTGTGGGGGGTAGTACGGAGGGAGAGAGAAGGTGCTGGGTACAGTATGAGTGAGTGTAATATACTGGTGTGTGTGTGTGTCCATGTTTGGGTGTGAGCGTGTGTGTGTGGTAGGGTGGGTATTAGTATTATTAGTGGGGGGGTCGAATACGGGTGTATGGGTGGGAGTTAGTGATGGTAGTGTGGGTGTGGAGTAGGTTGTGTATCGGTGTGTACGTAGGTGTGTGTGAAAGTATATATGCTGGTGTGTGTTCATGTGTGGGCTGTGAGGGGGCAGGTATGTTGGGGGGTATTTAGTATTATTAGTGGTGGGGTGGTCGAATGTGGACGTGTGGGTGAGGGTTAGTGGTGGTAGTAGGGGTGTGTGAATAGTGTGAGTGTATATATATACTGGTATGGGTGCGTGTGTGATAGGGGAAGGGGTGGGGGTTGTTAGTATTATTAGTGGTGGGCTGAACTAAGGTTGCTGGAAGTGGAAGGGTGGAGAGTTCAGGAGGGGGGTCTGTAGGGTGAATTTGGTGTGTTGTTCGGCCCTAAGTCGGGTTTGGGAGGTCCCATGGCATTCAATCAGGCCGCAGACGGTGAGGTTGCTGGCGGAGTGTCCAGCAGAACCAAAGTGGCGGGCGATGGGGGAACTCCCGCCGAGACGAATGTCTCGGAGGTGCTCCGTGAACCGATCCGCCAGGTGACGTCCGGTCTGTCCGACATAGGTCGTACTGCACACCGTGCAGCGAAGTCCATAGACGAGGTTGGAGGAGGTGCAGCGGAAGGCATGACGGACAGAGAGAGGCCGTTGGGACCCTGGAAGGTGGTGGTGTTGATAATGTGGGAGCAGGTGTGGCAACGGGGTCTGGAGCAGGGAAGGGAACGGGGGGGGGGGCTGTGGATGAGGAGGTTGCGCGCGCGTTTGAAAGGGTGGGTGGGAAGATGGGGAGGTGGAGGGGTAGGACTGGAGGCGTCGGAAGAGGTGGAGGATGGTGCGGTGGTGGGGTGGTAGATGAGGGGGAGGGGGAGATGGTGGGTAGGTCATGGCGGCGTAGGTGAGGGCGGTGGAGCGGCGGACTGCGCGGGCGTGGGTGAGGGCGGTGGAGCGGCGGACTGCGCGGGCGTGGGTGAGGGCGGTGGAGCGGCGGACTGCTCGGGCGTGGACAAGGGGACGAACCTCTCCGGGTGAAATGGCTGACCAGAGACAGAACCTGGGTCTCGAAGTCAGCATCTCGACTGCAGAGGCGGCGGATCCGGAGGAGTTGGGAGTAAGGAATGGAGTGTTTGGTGTGAGTAGGGTGGGAGATGGTAAGTCGAGGTAGGAGTGGGAGTCGGTGGGTTTGAAGAAAGCGAGGGGGATGAGGGAGCGGTGGGAGGAGTCGATGGCGACGGAGATGTCTAAGAAGTGGACGTGGGTGGTGAAGATAGAAGTGGTGAAGTGGAGGGAGGGGTGGAAGGAGCAGAAGAAGGAAAGAAAGGAGTCGAGCTGTTCTCGGGGGAGGGTCGTGGCCCCGATGCAATCGTCAATGTAACGACTGTACAGTTCGGGCGTGGGGCCGGTGTATTGGGCAAAGATTTGGGCCTCAACATGGCCGACGAAAAGGTTGGCATAGTTCTGTCGAGACGAGGCGAGAGTATATTATAATCTAAACTATAATAAAGTAAGGAGTGCGGGACTGCATCCAGAATATATTTTTTTTATCCCGTTTGTAAAATAAATTGGATTACTTTGAATAAATAATGAATGAATATGACATAATTTATCTACTAAAGTTCGTGGCTGTTCATTAAATATATTTTATTACTTATTTAAAGATTGACTTCTTTAAAATGTTCAAATGCCAACACTTCCGGTTAGCGATCGCTTAAATAAACATTCATATATACATACAAATATATATATAACCACACACCAGCTATAAGGAAACCCTAATCTACCCTCCCCCACTTACCACACCCTACTACAACAACACCAGCAGGGGACAATACAACCACACCAGACACCCTAACCACTACAACCACCATAGCTACACACCATATAACAGCAACAACAGGACTCAATATGAACACACAAGACAACCCTACTACAACTACCACCAAGTCTACACACCCTACAACAACAGCAGTGCTCAACACAACCACAACGTTACAACCCAACTTCAACAACCACCACAACTTCACACCCTACAACCACGTCCATCAAATCTACACACCCTACAACAATATCAGCAGGGCTCAATACAACCACACGATACAACCTAAACTCAACAACCACCACAGCTACACACCATCTAACAACAACGTTAGGGGCCAATATAACTATAAGAGACATCCAAACTTCAACAGCCATCACAACTTCCGTAATCATTTTTTAGACACAGCACACAGACACAGGATTACAAGATAACACAAAACACACAGGAGACACAAAATGCAATACAAATTGTCAATTTAACCTCCAAACAATTAACAACAGACCAAATCAACATACTCTCCAAAGGTCTAAAATTTACACCAACTCCCCAACAACCAAACTACCTCGAAATGAAGGAAGATATTGCAGAATTCTGTAGAAAACTAAGACTCAGCGAGCAACTATACAACAAATACAATGAGGATGACTCAATAGCTAGAAATAGAAGCAACTACACCCCACCAAAAGGCAAGAATAAATTCCTCGATCAATTCTGCGAACACATTACTAATTACCCATACCACCACCTACACAGACATAAACAAAAACCAAACCTAAGCAAAAAAGAATGGAATGGTCTTAACAGTCTAAAAAACGACAAAACCCTAACAATCAAAGAGGCAGATAAAGGGAGTGCAGTAGTCCTTATGGAGACAGATTATTACACAACTCTAGTACTCTCAACTCTAGAAAATCAAACATATTATGAAAAGGCCCAACACTACACACAACAGAAAATAATGAGAAACCTAAAATCCCTAACAACCCTTTACAAAGAAGGCCTTACAGACAAGGAATACAACTACATCCCCAATTTAAAAAGCAGAACCAGCCTCTTCTACGGTATCCCCAAGACACACAAAAGCGAAGTAATAGGCAAGGCCTGCAAGCAAGCCACAGACGTTTACATCAATATAGCCCCTCCTGATGACCTTAAATTAAGACCCATAATAACAGGCACCACATGTGAAACCCATCGCCTAAGCAACTTCCTAGATATTCTGCTTAAACCTTTCCTAAAACATATAAAAAGCTTCATAAGGGACAACCTTGACATGCTCAACCACCTCCCAACAACACTTAATAATGAACATACCTTACTAGTAACCTTTGATGTCATCAATTTATATTCCAATATCCCACACAACCTAGGTATAGAGGCAATACAATTCTGGATGGAAAATTTCCCTAGTGAACTTCCACAGCGCATCTCTAAAGAATTTGTGTTGGAGGAACTCAAATTCATCTTGGAAAACTATTTCTTCGAATTCAATGCCAAATACTACAGACAGAAATATGGGACTGCCATGGGCACGAAAGTGCCCCCCTCATACGCCAACCTTGTCATGGGATATTTGGAAACCATTCTCTATCACAAAGTTCTAGACAAATACGGCAACCACTTCTACCAACACATAGAAAAGATATTTGGAAGAGATATCTGGACGACTGATTCACCCTCTGGCATGAAAGTATAGATAGACTGTTTGAGTTCAAAACCCTTCTGAATGGACTCAACACTAACTTACAATTCACAATGGATTACAGCCATGAACAACTCCCTTTCCTCGACATCCTCATCAAGAAAACAAGCAACAAAATAGAAACAGACATATACTACAAACCCACAGACTCCAAACAATACCTTCCATTCAACTCGTGCCACCCTAGACACACCAAAATGGCAATTCCTTATAACCTAGCCAGAAGGAGATGCACAATAGTTTCAGATAAATACACATGCTACACACGACTAGAAGAATTAAAAAACATACTTATCAGCAGAAACTACCCACCATCCCTAATCACCAATGGATTCCAACGTGCCCTAAAACTAGACATCCAGGAACTCAGATACCCTAAACCCAGGAGTGAACCGCAACAAAAATCTCTACCATACATCTCCACACACAACTCCCTCAACAATGAGGCATTCGACACCATCCTCCAGAACATTCCTTTACTAAAAAGAGACCCAAGAATGAACAATATCCTCCAAACACACAACATCATAAAGAGCAAAAGACAACCCAAATCCATAAAAAACATCCTCACACAAGCCAAAATCCAACAAACCCTCACAATAAACCCTACAGTAACAAAATGCGGAAGGCCCAACTGTGGCATATGCATAAATCTAATAGAAGGTTCAACATTCCATTTTAAACAAGGACAATGTTTCACAGTTAAACACAACTTTACATGTGCATCTGAAAACCTTATCTATGTTTTGACCTGCTCAGGTTGTCAAGAGCACTACATAGGACAGACAAAAAACAGCCTCCGTCAACGTATGACCTTCCATAAATCACAAATTAAAATACAGGAATACAGAAAGATTGCATTTAGTGAACATATTGTGCTCTCAACCAACATCCAAACTTTAAAATGTTCCCCATTTACAAATTCATAGACAACGCTACTTTCATCCAACGCACCAATAAGGAAACACATTTCATTAATAAATTTCAACCACTACTCAATGTCCTAAAAGTCGGACCAATCTAAAACTGCAACAAACCATCAAACATTTACAAGAGTTACCTCACTCACACCCTACCTAATCCTTTTTCTTAAATAAATTAAATATCACCCAGCAAGAATTGCTTCCTCCTGCATATTAACTCTCTAAAAAGGGAAATCATATCAAACCACAGTCCACCATTTGCCTCCTTCACGGAACCATGATTCAACTAAGCACTCTTACGATATTAACACATTTTGAACTGCTTAACTTCAATGACTGTGCTTGTAAATAACATTATTTTTCTTCCACGTTGACTTTTTACGTTCCACATTATGCACGGTTTTTTTTGTTTTTTTTTCTCTTTTCTTTTCACTTCTTAAACCTTGTTTGTATATAACATTATTCTTTCTGCACCTTCTGTTTAACATGTGCGACACCACACTAATACATTTCACTATCATTTGATAATGCATATAAATGCAGAAACCGGTAATAGACAATAATTAAATATATAAATAGATAAATAAATGCCATTGTTAAATAATAAATAAATCAACTAATACCTTAACACTTCACACAAAGTAAAACATTTCGTTTTAATCATTTTCTAACCCAGAAAAAAGAGAGAGAGACAAAAAAAGGGAAAAAAATATTTTTTTCTTCCTCGTAATCGTCTCTTTCTTCCTATTTTCATATATATATATATATATATATATAATAAACAACACAATATAATTACCTCATTACCAAAGGTTTCCCGAATAAGACGTATACAAGAAACGACCGCATTCGTTCGTCAGACAAGGCAATTTAAAACAGTGAAATATTTGAAAACTCTCCTCAAGAAAGGCTAAAAGTTTAACAGGCAAAAAATAAATAAAAGTAATAATACAAGAAATGTATAAAAAATAAAAATAAAGAAATATAGTAAGGGGATGTGTGTAAATGTGAGTATATGCACATACATATGTACATATGTACATGTGTGTGTATGTACAACTGCATGTGTATAGTGAAATAATGTGTGCGCAAGTACATATATGAGGGCAAACATATTAGTGTATGTGTGACCACAAATACATATATATATATATATTGAAAATAGAAATTGTAAGATAATGGAGTTAGCGTACATACAGACTTAGGGACTAGAGCTGAAATATATACACATACAAGGATGAAAGGACGCACGCGTATAAACATACACACGCGCACAACCACATACATGTATGTGATATATACAGGGAAGGGAGTGTATAAAGTCAACGCAGTGTCAGACGGAAGGTCGATACAAATATAAAATATGATGAATAAATTAAATATATATATATAAGAATAAAAATAAAAAATTAAGGCAAAGAGAAAGTAAGAAGGAGGGGTTGTAATATATAAAGTAACACAAGAAAAAATAAATAAAAAGTAGAAAACATGCATATACGCGAACAAGCTCATACACACATACATATATATAAATATATATACATACAGACAAAAACACGTGCACAAAAGCATACATATACGCATACATACATACATATACACATATACACATATATATATACATACATGCACATCTATTCACACCCACGCACGCGACCATATATATATATATAAGTATATATATAGACATGTGAAAACACATATACGTAAACGCACACACACACACACACACATGCACACATACGAATGCGTTCGTATACATATACAAACACGTATACACATACATGCATACATACGCATACATATATAAAATACAACCGTATGAATAAATGGGTACAAAATATACGCAAGTATACATACATAAAAGCGGCTGAGGGACAACGGAAAATATCTAGAGTTAAAAACACAAGTGACATGTGATGTCTGGTAGTGAAAGAAAAGCGGGAAGTAAAATAAATGTAAATAATGTATAATTGTTAAGATATAAAGTTAATGAATCAAATATCAGGGCGGGGGTTCACTGGTGGATGTAAAGTAAAAATAAAAGATAAGTAAAACTGAATAAGAAGTCTATAAAGAAGGTAAGTTAAGGAAAGTGAAGAACAAGAGTTTATGGAGGATAAATGTCTGAAAGTGAGTTAAGTTTATATGAGCTGGAAAGCAAGTGTGATTTCATGTGTGGTCAACTGGTGAAAATTTCTGTTTTTTGCGTTTAGGCAGATTTTTGGTGATTTAAGGTTCTGTAAAATGCAATATTTTTCACTCATGCAGAATGCGCATCTTCTTGTTCCTCTTGCGTATTCTTTAGATTGGTTCAAAATTGACCAATCTAATTTACATTGGATACCTTGGTCCTTCAAATCCCAAATTCTGCTAGCCAGAGCTGTTGTAAATCTTTTTTCGGAATGTCGGAAAGATGCGACATGTGAGTAATACCGCGTTTTGAATTTGTCTTGTGTCATACCCACATATCGTTCGCTAGTGGCTGGTAGGTTGTCACTTTGGCCTCATATACAATGGCTTTGGTGTTGCATTTACCTTGTAATAGGTATTCACTTTTGACTCTACAGGAACAATTTTGATATTCTCTGGGTGTTTTCTTATTAAGGATATAAGATTTAATAGAGGGACCGCAGGAGTAGCTGATTTTGACACAGTTTCTATTGAAGATCTTATAGTATCTATGTGTTCTAGGGAAATGTTTATCTAAGAGCTCTAGGAATATTTTGCCTACATTAGTTTTAACTGCTAAAGAGTAGGGGGTGTGAACCAGATTATTTTTCTTTTCCTATTATTGTTTAAAGGAGTTAGTAAAGTTGGGTATATACTTAATCGGTTCACTAAATCCACTATTTTGAAGGGTTTTATCATAGTAGGGGGATGCCTTATTGAAAATAGCTTCTGAGGAAGAGAGGGTGGAGATCCTACGGCTAATATTAGGGATGAGATTTTTAAATACTAAAAGAGGATGGCAAGAACCTTTATTTATGTATTTTAAATTTTCATTTGGTTTATGGTACGGTTTATAAGAAGCAGTAGGCAGATCTAGGTTTATATCTAGAAAATTAACATTAGAAAGGTTTGTGTCAATTGTAATTTTAAGATTAAAACTAGCGAAGGTTTTTATTAAGTCTTTCCTGAATCTGTCTAAGTTATGGCCTATAGTGGTATGGGAAAGTATTAGACCATCGTCATGATAAAGCCCAATGGTATGGTTAGGGAATTTCTCTTTAAGTGTGTAGAGGAGGAATAGGCCGACTAAATCACACACGTCAGCACTGTCAAAAGAACCCATTGAGACATCGAAGCGGTTCTCTGGGTTAGATTTTTACCCAAGTATCATTATTAGTAAACAGTTACGTCCCTTTACGGACTGAGTTCAAAACCCGCCGAGGTTAACTTTGCCTTTCATCCTTAAGGGGTCGATAAAATAAAGTACCAGTAATACACTGGGATAATTGCTGGCCTTGAGCCAAAAGTAGAAACAATTATTAGTAAACAGTAAAGTATTTCTAGCATGCAAAATGACATTCTCTTCAATATCAGAAATATTAATAAACTTTTTAGCAAAATGTAATGCTTTCGTTAAAAGAGGGTGAGTAATAGACGGGTATAAGTCTACAATGTCAAATTGGGTGAATCTAGAGCTATTTTTATCTTTAATATTTTTAAACCAATGTACTACAGAAGAGCTATTGGAGTAATTCTGACTTACTTCTAATATGTTTATTTATGTTATTTAATTTTTTTTTTGCTAGCAAGGCCGATTTCAGTCTTAGCAGGGTTGATTAATCCACAACTGGGACGATTATTAAAATCAGATTTGTGATCTTTAAGAGTGATATAGGCATTACGTTTTGCAAGTTTTTCTGTTCTATTGTCTATTTAAAAAAAAAATAGCTAATTCTTTGGCGTCCTTATTAATAGTATTATAGGTGTTTATGTTAGCTATTTGGTATTTAGAGGTGATGCTATCTGTTAAGAGTTGGTCATATAAATTATATATATATATATGAGTCAAAAGTTTTTTTAGGATTTTTATTGATGATGTTTAGCAACTTGTATTTCCATGTTATGTCATCAATTTGATACAACGTGTGGTCTAATCGTTGCTAAACTGTTTATTCTGTATTTCCATATATAACATATAAACATTAATTGTTTATTCTTCGTTTTACAGCTTTGATAATAAATGATGAAAAATTTGCAATTAGAGCCATTTACGTTACCAGTGGGAAAAAGGAGTCCAAGGGCAGCGGCAAAATAACTAAAGGATGTGGAAGGCAGAGGAGCTGTTAACGAACGTTTGGCATAAAACTGGTTCAGACGTTTCAGGAAAGATGACACCAACCTCGAAGACAAACCAAGGCTAGCGGACCTTCTGTTGTGGAAGATAAGGCTTTACTCGAAACAAGTGCTCGTACATTGTCGACAGAACTTGATCCTTCACAAAGCACAATCAATCGACGCCTCCATAAGCTCGGCCTTGTGAACAGATGCTAACGATAAGTTCGTCGTGAACTGACCAAGCGAAAACTTGTCGAATTTGAGGGGCTGAAAATACAACCTCACTATGCTTACAGTCCATACATTGCACCATCAGATTACCACCTTTTCCGAGCCATAACTCGGATGGAGGTTCAACAATATAGATGAGGTAGAAAACAGATGAAGGGAGATTTTTGCTTCTATACCAGCCAAATGGTATAAACGCGGGATTGAGTTTCAGTCACAGTTTCTGCAACAAAGAATATAATATAATGGTTTCTACTTTTGGCACAAAGCCAGCAATTATCTCAGTGCATTACTGGTACTTTATGTTATCGACCCTGTAATGGATGAAAGGCAAAGTTAACCTCAGCGGGATTTGAACTCAGAACGTAAAGAGCCATAACTCTATGCTGCAAATCATAGTGTCTGACGCTCTACAGATACTGCCAACTCACCGACCTTAGAATAGAATATAATCGTTTCTACTCTTGGCACAAGGCCAGCAATTATCCCAGTACATTACTGGTACTTTATTTTATCGACCCTGTAAGGATGAAAGGCACAGTTAACCCCGTTGGGATTTGAACTCAGAACATAGAATAGAATAGAATAGAATGGGATATAATTTGATGAATAAACGTTTTTCGTATGTAATTTGTTTGAACTATTAATTAAAGCTTGAAATACGAAAAAACTTTTGATTCAAACCAATGTGTGTTTGTGTGCGCGTGGGTGTATGTGTCTGTGCGTGTATGTGTGTGTGTGCCTGAGTGCGCGTGTGTGCACGTGCGTGCCTGTGTGTATGTGAGAGTGAGGGAGTGTGTGAGAAAGGGAAGGCATGTGTGAGAGAGAGGGAGTTAGTGAGGTTGAGAGGTAAAGTGAGAGAGAGAGTGTTCAATTTACCATTTCAAATGTTGTGAGATTGTTATGAATTCTTGCCTATGGCCATATTGAATGTGAAAAGCTGCCACACTTGCCAAATGTATGTATATATGTGTGTGTGTGTTTATGTGTGTGTGTTCGTGTGTGTGTTTGTGTGTTCCTGTGTGTGTGTGGGGGTGGGTGGGTGTGATTGTGTGTGTGCGTACGCGCGCGAAAAGTAAACGGAAAACAACAAAGTAAACAATACAGTACAATGAAAATATATATTAGTTTAATGCTTGATATAGAAAGAAAAGAGTTTTAACGTTTTGGAGGCTAGTCCTTCGTCAGAAGATAGAATGAGAGATAAAAGAAGAAATAGAAAGATATAGAAGAGCAAGAAGATGAAGGAGAGGTCAGTAACGAAAGAAAGGAAGGGCCATCGGGAAAAAATTCAAGGTTGGCAGTTTCCAGTCAGTTGACGTGAAAGCTAACTTCCACGTAGCACTTCAATCAAAGTTTGAAGATGCGAGCATTGCCACGAATCCCTCTCCCAGAACACTTTGGGAGCAACTCACGAGTGCTATTCTGAAAACATATGGGGAAGTCCTTGGGTTCACCTCAAAGAAAGAACAAAGGCTAGTTTGACGAAGACAATAAGGAAATTCAAGAATTGCTGGTGAAGAAGAAATCCATCCATAAGGCCCACTTGTCATGTGACGAAAGCTGTGTCTGCCTTGTATGCAGTAACATCCAATGCAAGCTTTGTGAGATCCAGAACAAGTGGTAGACCAATCTCGTTGAGAGAATTCAGTTATACGCTGACACGGAAGATATTAGAGGCTTCTCAAAGCCCTTAAAGTGGCTTATGGCCCTACATATCAGTCTTTTGCGCAATGCAGACAGCGAAGTGCTCTTCACAGACAGGGCATCCACTCTAAGCCATTAGTCAGAACATTTCCAGGCCCTCTTCAGCACTAACTACACTATCCAGAAATCAGCAATTCTCTGCATTCCCCAACAACCAACAAAAGTGAAACTCGATAAGTTTGCCCACAATTGAAAAGACAACCATAGCTATGAAACAGCTAAAGAGTGGCAAAGCAGCAGGAGTCGAGGAATTCCCGGGGGCCCAGCGCTACATATGAAACCCCACGAGCTCTTTGACTGTTGCTGAGAGCAGAGAAATCTATCACAAGATCTCCACGATGCAGTTATCATCACCCTGTACAAGAATAAAGGGGAAAAGTCAGACTGCTCAAATTACTGGAGGATTACTCTACTCTCTATCGTGGGAAAAATCCTGCTGAACAGATAGGTACTAACCATCACTGAGAAACACCTCCCAGGGAGCTAGTGCAGCTTCAGAGTCAACAAGAACACTAGACATGGTGTTTATTCTTAGGCAGTTCCAATAGAAGTGCCAAAAGCAAAATAAGAGGTTGTATGTAGCATTCGTTAACTAAATCATTTGTGACTTAGTTGACTAAATCACAGTGAGCAGAAAAAAATGTGGCAGATCATGGAACGACTTGGTTATCTCTCAAAGAAAATGGTCATCCAGCTGCACGAAGATCACCATAGCCAAGTCAGACTCAGCAGTGACCTCTCAGAGCTCTTCCCGATCATCAATGGAGTTAAGCAAGGTTGTGTTCTGACACCAATTCTATTCACCATCTTTTTCAGCATGATGCTCAAGCAGGCCACAGAAAATCTTGATGGAAGCCTGTTTAATCTTCGATAATTACAGGCCCATACGAACACCCTGGAGCAACTGATCCGAGACCTCCTCTTTGTCAACAATGCTGCCCACAGAAAGAACCTTGCATCACATCACTTCCTGCTTCGCAGAGGCTGCTCAGCTCTTTAGGCTGGAAGTCAACTTAAAGACGGAGGTACTCCACCACCCTGCACCTCAAAAAGAGTACCACCTGCCTCATTTCACCATTGGCGAGACTGAATTGAAAACGGTTCATCGGTTCACCTACCTGTGGTGCACTATTACATCAATTGCAAAGATCAACAGGAATTCAACAACAGAATGGGAAAGGTGAACAATGCATTTTCCAGCCTGTACAAACATGTGTGGAACAATAAACACTGAAGAAGGGTACCAAGATCAGAGTGTACAGAGCTATAGTCCTTACCTCCCTCCTATATGGCTGAGTCATAGGTCACTTAACATGACCACCTTCGACTACTTGAGTACTTCACAAACGCTGCCTCTGCACTATTCTCAACATTCACTGGTGTGACGTCATCACCAATGTTGAAGTCCTTGAATAGGAGGTGGTCACCAGCATCGAGGCTATGCTGCTGAATTCCCAACTATGCTGAGCAGAGCACGTTTCCAGAATGAAGGATCATCACCTGCTCAGGATCACACTGTATGGTAAACTCTCCACTGGCCACTGCAGCACCATGCACAGTGCACCCTGAGTGGAAATTATTTTTTGAAATTTTTCCTATCATTGTTTATTACAAATTTTCTGTTGCGAGAAGCAAAAACCCACAGCTAAAAAGATTGTGTCTATAGAATTTTATAATTGAAAGACAGTACTTTTGCACAAAAAATTAGTTAACAAAAAAATCTTTAAAATCCTCCAAAATAAATAGGCTATAAAATATCAAAGCCAGTAAACCAGAGATTAAACTGGCACTTTTCTGAAAGATAATATATTGAATTTTACCATGCTAACTATAATTTTATAAACAAGTCTAACAAAAATCAGGCAACTTTTAGAAATCTAATAGTTCGTTGTAATGAAATTATTCCATTTTTGTTCGAACTAAGTCTTCAGAAAACCAAAATGTTTTTAATTTCACAGCATTCCACACTATAGAGTTAGTACTTTCTGGAATCTTCTGGTTATGGTGGACTTTCAAGCAAAAATAGTTAAAAGTTTTAAGCTGACTTGAACGTTCTTGATTGGAGCTTACAACAAATCAGTTCCCCATGAAAATAACACATTTTTGTGTTAAGACACACTTTTGTTTAATGGTATCCATTACAATGATACTCAAATGGACTGAAATGTTTAATATAGATATTTATATGTTAGGTAATTCCAAAGGAAAAGCAAAGGAAAAAAGAGTGCTCTATGTATAGAACAGAGATATAAATCCCATTTCATATCTTTTATCTATAACATCTCTGTCTGACGAATGATGCAGACATATATTATTATCGTCTGTAATCCAGAAACCTTTGGTAATGGAGTAGTTATATTTTGTGTTGTTCACTTTCTAATTAAATATAGATATTTATAGACATTTCATTATCCCAGTGTAAATTCAGGGTTGTCAGTTGTTTTGGCACTGTTATCGAGAAAATTTTATGCTGGCCGAAAAAACAGTGCGTTTAAAACCCTGAAATTAGAGAGGCAGCTCCATTTAAAATAGTCACCATATGATAGGGACTTGATGTTGAGCAACAATTGACATTTAGAAATAATATAGAGCCTTTGCAGTAACCAATGTTACTTAGAAAAGATTATACATTTTGAAACTGAATGCACGTATCAGTTAGACTTTTAAACTAATATAAAGATAAAAATTAAGTGCTTCAAAAGTTCAATACTCAATGTCTATGTAAAATACATGGAGGCATTTGAAAGTGAAACATTCTTATGTTTGAATGACTGAGTTGTGTGTCTATTTCTCCACAAATGAAGCAGCCAGGGCGAGGTCTTTTTGATGAAATTTCCAGATGAGACATTATAAGCATCCTTCAGATGTCATGAATGTTGTCTTTTACTGAAAGCTGGCAAGATTTTGTAGCTGACCCTCTCTGGAATGACCTAATGTGTTTGTTCCAAC
This sequence comes from Eledone cirrhosa, assembly GCA_964016885.1. NCBI lineage: Eukaryota > Metazoa > Mollusca > Cephalopoda > Octopoda > Eledonidae > Eledone > Eledone cirrhosa. The sequence goes on along the minus strand of OZ024740.1, from coordinate 34,107,327 downwards.
TATTAAGTGAATTTTCACTCTATTTCACAATTGACTGCCCACCATTCTATTCAAAACGTTCCCAGCTGTAAACACACATTTGAAGGAATGGTGGAATTATAACCAGCTTTGAGAAGCCTCTCTCATCAATGAGTTTTGTAGATGTAACATTAAATCTATCCCAAGTGCCTTCCATCTGTTAGACCTGACCTTCTTCTGGTTCACTGATTGTGTAACAAGAGCACAACGTTGGTCAGAGACAAGAATATTTCATAATTGTTCTTGTCTTCCTGGTTCAAAATGAGAAAACATTTTGGCAGTTTTTCAGACTGAAAAGTCAGTGAGCTAATGGTGGTGTATTGGTGTTCTCACCTGTTCCACTGGGTGAGTCCATTAGCTAATGGTGGTGTATTGGTATTCTCCCCTATTCCACTGGGTGAGTCCATTAGCTAATGGTGGTGTATTGGTGTTCTCACCTGTTCCACTGGGTGAGTCCATCAGCTAATGGTGGTGTATTGGTGTTCTCACCTATTCCACTGGGTGAGTCCATTAGCTAATGGTGGTGTATTGGTATTCTCCCCTATTCCACTGGGTGAGTCCATTAGCTAATGGTGGTGTATTGGTGTTCTCACCTGTTCCACTGGGTGAGTCCATTAGCTAATGGTGGTGTATTGGTGTTCTCACCTATTCCACTGGGTGAGTCCATTAGCACTCCAGTGGTTGACCTGATATGGTCAATGCACTGTTGCTTGGTATGCTGAATAAATCACAATAAATGTCAAGCTCCACCCCATGTTTTTTGACCAGCAATCAAGTGATACAAAATATTTTGAGCAAAATCTAATGATCTCAGTTTGAGTGAAGGACTGAGAAACAATACAAATCTGCTTTTATAATGTTTCCATGGCACTGACCCTGCCTTTCACTGCTAGAATATGATATCTCATCAACAACCAATTTTCCCCCATGCTTCCTTGCAGGAATTATAATCTTTTGTTATCTGAAATCCATAAGATATTACTGAAGTGTCATTTGCATCAGCTCATGTGGCATGGCATAAATGAGAGAATACACCAGTGACCTTGAAGAAGTGATACCTTCTTGCCATCAATCATTGAACACTGTTTTTCTGGTGATATTCCCATTTATGTCATTCACTGAGACACATGAACCAAACCTTTCCCTGACAACACACCTTGATCTCTACAGCTTGTACAAACAAAACTGGATGAGCAAATGCAGGACTGGAACAGCGTTTGTCTAAATGTTATTAACAAGCCATAATTCTTGGTCTTTTTTGCTGAGTCCAGAGAGAGAGACACCTCCTCTAAGTATGCTAAATCTATCGCTATGAAGTGATTAACAGAATTTACAATTCTAATACATTTATTTTTCGGCCAACCACAAATCACAGCTATTTAACAATTTTTGCAGCAAATGCTAGAAAAAGAAATTAGATTTTATCTTCAAAAGTTGCAGCTTACCAAAACGTTTCCAACGAGCCATTAACGACTTCTCTATGTCAATTTTTTGCAGAGATATGAATTTATTCCCAAATTTTTACACACTGTGCCAAGGAAAGGATAGGACTATTTTTTTTTTTAAATTAGTCTCTGTCACATCAATCATTGCCAGTTGTCTAGCTGAGGACTGTGATGCCTGGCATCTCACCATCAACCATGTCTATTTCGAAAACATCCACAGAGCTACCCTCGGGTTCAAAAGGCACAAGAGCAACACCAAGTCACCAAACCCTGGTGGTAGCGATGATAATTAAGCCAATCAAATGGGGAATAAAGAATACAAAACAAAAATTATATTAAATAATAAATTTTATTAAATATAATCAGTTTAAAAGTAACTATTTACAAGTATGAATCTAAATATCTAAACAGACTCACAAAGTGGCTTCTATTATCAGGATGACACAACAGTTTGTAGAAATATTTGTTTCTTTTTTCTTTTTTTTTTTTTTCTAGGATAAAAGTGGTGAAAGAAAAATTCAATCATGAGAAATGGATTATATTTATGGCAGGTGATAATTTCTAAATGAATTATACTCTTGATAGTTATTGTCAAATTACATCTCTTTAATGACAAATCACAAGAACCACTATTGTGTTAAACAGTGTTTTATAATGGCACTTTCTGATAGACTAAAATTTGTATCAACAATAAAAGCAGCCACAAGTATCTATATGAAAGAAGTGAAGTAAAACACCCTTTTATCTTCCTTATCTGCATATATTGAAATATTGATGTATAAACAGTTCAACTGAATTCAATAAAATTTAACAGCAACAATCAGAAAAGGAACTCAGTTAAGTATTTGACTAGCCCACAGAAAAATGCAGTTAAATTTTCATGACAGCATTCCAAGTATTTTATCACAGTAAACTAATTATTTCACATCATATTGGTTGTTCAGAAGGCCATCAAGTGGAAATCCTTATTTTCTCAAACTGTAAATTAGAAAATCAAAATCATGGTTAAATCAAATATTATCTAAAAATATACTATATAATTATATATATTATCTCTCAATATACCATGTATTAGTATACTATACAACACTATTCTAAATAATATCCCTAGATACATTTTTAGTAAGTATATCATACAATATTAACTAAATATTGTCGACAGTTACACTGCAGTTTACAACTATCCAAATATCTCTTGATACACTACGTAGTAAATATAATATACAACATTGTTATCCAAATATCCCTAGATACACTATGTAGTGTATATAATATACATTGTTATCTAAATATCTCTTGATACACTATGTAATAAATATAATATACAACAGTCTAAATGTTATCTTTATAATATAATATAATATAATATAATATTCAACATTGTTATCCAAATATCCCTAGATACAATATGTAGTATATATAATATACAACATTGTCATCTAAATATCATGATATAGTTCATGATATAAAGCTAACTGGAGGGTCTGTCATCATAACTAAACTCCATCACACCTAGCCGAGGGTTAAACAACAATTATCATTACTTAACTACATAATACCTGGACTAGGTTTAAACAACAACAACTATCATAACTTAACTCCATCACACCTGGACTAGGGTTAAACAACAACAACTATCATAACTTAACTCCATCACACCTGGCCTAGAGTTGAACAACAACTATCATAACTTAACTCCATCACACCTGGCCTAGGGTTAAACAACTAGTATAACTTAACTCCATCACACCTGGCCTAGGGTTAAAAAACAACTATCATAACTTAACTCCATCACACCTGGCCTAGGGTTAAACAACAACTATCATAACTTAACTCCATCACACCTGGCCAAGAGTTAAACAACAACTATCATAACTTAACTCCATCACACCTGGCCTAGGGTTAAACAACAACTATCATAACTTAACTCCATCACACCTGGCCTAGGATTAAACAACAACTATCGTAACTTAACTCCATCACACCTGGCCTAGGGTTAAACAACAACTATCATCACTAAATTCCATCACACCTAGCCTAGGGTTAAACAACAACTATCATAACTTAATTCCATCACACCTGGCCTAGGGTTAAACAACAACAACTATCATAACTTAACTACATCACACCTAGCCTAGAGTTAAACAACAACTATCATAACTTAACTCCATCACACCGGGCCTAGGGTTAAACAACAACTATCATAACTTAACTCCATCACACCTGGCCTAGTGTTAAACAACAACTATCATAACTTAACTCCGTCACACCTGGCCTAGTGTTAAACAACAACTATCATAACTTAACTCCATCACACCTGGCCTAGGATTAAACAACAACTATCATAACTTAACTCCATCACACCTGGCCTAGGATTAAACAACTATCATAACTTAACTCCATCACACCGGGCCTAGGGTTAAACAACAACTATCATAACTTAACTCCATCACACCTGGCCTAGGGTTAAACAACAACTATCATAACTTAACTCCATCACACCTGGCCTAGGATTAAACAACTATCATAACTTAACTCCATCACACCTGGCCTACGATTAAACAACAACTATCATAACTTAACTCCATCACACCTGGCCTAGGGTTAAACAACAACAACTATCATAACTTAACTCCATAACACCTGGCCTAGGGTTAAACAACAACTATCATAACTTAACTCCATCACACCTGGCCTAGGGTTAAACAACAACTATCCTAACTTAACTCCATCACACCTGGCCTAGAGTTAAACAACAACTATCATAACTTAACTCCATCACACCTGGCCTAGAGTTAAACAACAACTATCATAACTTAACTACATCACACCTGGCCTAGGGTTAAACAACAACTATCATAACTTAACTCCATCACACCTGGCCTAGAGTTAAACAACAACTATCATAACTTAACTCCATCACACCTGGCCTAGTGTTAAACAACTAACTTAACTCCATCACACCTGGCCTAGGGTTAAACAACAACTCTCATAACTTAACTACATCACACCTGGCCTAGAGTTAAACAACAACTCTCATAACTTAACTCCATCACACCTAGCCTAGAGTAAACAACAACTATCATAACTTAACTCCATCACACCTGGCCTAGAGGTAAACAACAACTATCATAACTTAACTCCATCACACCTGGCCTAGAGTTAAACAACAGCTATCATAACTTAACTCCATCACACCTGGCCTAGAGTTAAACAACAACTATCATAACTTAACTCCATCACACCTGGCCTAGGGTTAAACAACAACTATCCTAACTTAACTCCATCACACCTGGCCTAGAGTTGAAAAACAACTATCATAACTTAACTCCATCACACCTGGCCTAGAGTTAAACAACAGCTATCATAACTTAACTCCATCACACCTGGCCTAGAGTTAAACAACAACTATCATAACTTAACTACATCACACCTGGCCTAGGGTTAAACAACAACTATCATAACTTAACTCCATCACACCTGGCCTAGAGTTAAACAACAACTATCATAACTTAACTCCATCACACCTGGCCTAGAGTTAAACAACAACTATCATAACTTAACTCCATCACACCTGGCCTAGAGTTAAACAACAGCTATCATAACTTAACTCCATCACACCTGGCCTAGAGTTAAACAACAACTATCATAACTTAACTCCATCACACCTGGCCTAGGGTTAAACAACAACTATCATAACTTAACTCCATCACACCTGGCCTAGGGTTAAACAACAGCTATCATAACTTAACTCCATAACACCTGGCCTAGAGTTAAACAACAGCTATCATAACTTAACTCCATCACACCTGGCCTAGAGTTAAACAACAACTATCATAACTTAACTCCATCACACCTGGCCTAGGGTTAAACAACAACAACTATCATAACTTAACTCCATCACACCTGGCCTAGGGTTAAACAACAACAACTATCATAACTTAACTACATCACACCTAGCCTAGGGTTAAACAACAACTATCATAACTTAACTCCATCACACCGGGCCTAGGGTTAAACAACAACTATCATAACTTAACTCCATCACACCTGGCCTAGTGTTAAACAACAACTATCATAACTTAACTCCATCACACCTGGCCTAGTGTTAAACAACTATCATAACTTAACTCCATCACACCTGGCCTAGGATTAAACAACAACTATCATAACTTAACTCCATCACACCTGGCCTAGGATTAAACAACTATGATAACTTAACTCCATCACACCTGGCCTAGTGTTAAACAACAACTATCATAACCTAACTCCATCACACCTGGCCTAGTGTTAAACAACAACTATCATAACTTAACTCCATCACACCTGGCCTAGGATTAAACAACAACTATCATAACTTAACTCCATCACACCTGGCCTAGAGGTAAACAACAACTATCATAACTTAACTCCATCACACCTGGCCTAGAGTTAAACAACAGCTATCATAACTTAACTCCATCACACCTGGCCTAGAGTTAAACAACAACTATCATAACTTAACTCCATCACACCTGGCCTAGGGTTAAACAACAACTATCCTAACTTAACTCCATCACACCTGGCCTAGAGTTGAAAAACAACTATCATAACTTAACTCCATCACACCTGGCCTAGAGTTAAACAACAACTATCATAACTTAACTACATCACACCTGGCCTAGGGTTAAACAACAACTATCATAACTTAACTCCATCACACCTGGCCTAGAGTTAAACAACAACTATCATAACTTAACTCCATCACACCTGGCCTAGAGTTAAACAACAACTATCATAACTTAACTCCATCACACCTGGCCTAGAGTTAAACAACAGCTATCATAACTTAACTCCATCACACCTGGCCTAGAGTTAAACAACAACTATCATAACTTAACTCCATCACACCTGGCCTAGGGTTAAACAACAACTATCATAACTTAACTCCATCACACCTGGCCTAGGGTTAAACAACAGCTATCATAACTTAACTCCATAACACCTGGCCTAGAGTTAAACAACAGCTATCATAACTTAACTCCATCACACCTGGCCTAGAGTTAAACAACAACTATCATAACTTAACTCCATCACACCTGGCCTAGGGTTAAACAACAACAACTATCATAACTTAACTCCATCACACCTGGCCTAGGGTTAAACAACAACAACTATCATAACTTAACTACATCACACCTAGCCTAGGGTTAAACAACAACTATCATAACTTAACTCCATCACACCGGGCCTAGGGTTAAACAACAACTATCATAACTTAACTCCATCACACCTGGCCTAGTGTTAAACAACAACTATCATAACTTAACTCCATCACACCTGGCCTAGTGTTAAACAACTATCATAACTTAACTCCATCACACCTGGCCTAGGATTAAACAACAACTATCATAACTTAACTCCATCACACCTGGCCTAGGATTAAACAACTATGATAACTTAACTCCATCACACCTGGCCTAGTGTTAAACAACAACTATCATAACCTAACTCCATCACACCTGGCCTAGTGTTAAACAACAACTATCATAACTTAACTCCATCACACCTGGCCTAGGATTAAACAACAACTATCATAACTTAACTCCATCACACCTGGCCTAGGGTTAAACAACAACAACTATCATAACTTAACTCCATCACACCTGGCCTAGGATTAAACAACAACTATCATAACTTAACTCCATCACACCTGGCCTAGGGTTAAACAACAACTATCATAACTTAATTCCATCACACCTGGCCTAGGATTAAACAACAACTATCATAACTTAACTCCATCACACCTGGCCTAGGGTTAAACAACAACTATCATAACTTAACTCCATCACACCTGGCCTAGGGTTAAACAACAACTATCATAACTTAACTCCATCACCCCTGGCCTAGGATTAAACAACAACTATCATAACTTAACTACATCACACCTGGCCTAGGGTTAAACAACAACTATCATAACTTAACTCCATCACACCTGGCCTAGAGTTAAACAACTATCATAACTTAACTCCATCACACCTGGCCTAGAGTTAAACAACAACTATCATAACTTAACTCCATCACACCTGGCCTAGAGTTAAACAACAGCTATCATAACTTAACTCCATCACACCTGGCCTAGAGTTAAACAACAACTATCATAACTTAACTCCATCACACCTGGCCTAGGGTTAAACAACAACTATCATAACTTAACTCCATCACACCTGGCCTAGAGTTAAACAACAGCTATCATAACTTAACTCCATCACACCTGGCCTAGAGTTAAACAACAACTATCATAACTTAACTCCATCACACCTGGCCTAGGGTTAAACAACAACTATCCTAACTTAACTCCATCACACCTGGCCTAGAGTTGAAAAACAACTATCATAACTTAACTCCATCACACCTGGCCTAGAGTTAAACAACAGCTATCATAACTTAACTCCATCACACCTGGCCTAGAGTTAAACAACAACTATCATAACTTAACTACATCACACCTGGCCTAGGGTTAAACAACAACTATCATAACTTAACTCCATCACACCTGGCCTAGAGTTAAACAACAACTATCATAACTTAACTCCATCACACCTGGCCTAGAGTTAAACAACAACTATCATAACTTAACTCCATCACACCTGGCCTAGGGTTAAACAACAACAACTATCATAACTAAACTCCATCACACCTAGCCGAGGGTTAAACAACAATTATCATTACTTAACTACATAATACCTGGACTAGGTTTAAACAACAACAACTATCATAACTTAACTCCATCACACCTGGCCTAGAGTTGAACAACAACTATCATAACTTAACTCCATCACACCTGGCCTAGGGTTAAACAACTAGTATAACTTAACTCCATCACACCTGGCCTAGGGTTAAAAAACAACTATCATAACTTAACTCCATCACACCTGGCCTAGGGTTAAACAACAACTATCATAACTTAACTCCATCACACCTGGCCAAGAGTTAAACAACAACTATCATAACTTAACTCCATCACACCTGGCCTAGGGTTAAACAACAACTATCATAACTTAACTCCATCACACCTGGCCTAGGATTAAACAACAACTATCGTAACTTAACTCCATCACACCTGGCCTAGGGTTAAACAACAACTATCATCACTAAATTCCATCACACCTAGCCTAGGGTTAAACAACAACTATCATAACTTAATTCCATCACACCTGGCCTAGGGTTAAACAACAACAACTATCATAACTTAACTACATCACACCTAGCCTAGAGTTAAACAACAACTATCATAACTTAACTCCATCACACCGGGCCTAGGGTTAAACAACAACTATCATAACTTAACTCCATCACACCTGGCCTAGTGTTAAACAACAACTATCATAACTTAACTCCGTCACACCTGGCCTAGTGTTAAACAACAACTATCATAACTTAACTCCATCACACCTGGCCTAGGATTAAACAACAACTATCATAACTTAACTCCATCACACCTGGCCTAGGATTAAACAACTATCATAACTTAACTCCATCACACCGGGCCTAGGGTTAAACAACAACTATCATAACTTAACTCCATCACACCTGGCCTAGGGTTAAACAACAACTATCATAACTTAACTCCATCACACCTGGCCTAGGATTAAACAACTATCATAACTTAACTCCATCACACCTGGCCTACGATTAAACAACAACTATCATAACTTAACTCCATCACACCTGGCCTAGGGTTAAACAACAACAACTATCATAACTTAACTCCATAACACCTGGCCTAGGGTTAAACAACAACTATCATAACTTAACTCCATCACACCTGGCCTAGGGTTAAACAACAACTATCCTAACTTAACTCCATCACACCTGGCCTAGAGTTAAACAACAACTATCATAACTTAACTCCATCACACCTGGCCTAGAGTTAAACAACAACTATCATAACTTAACTACATCACACCTGGCCTAGGGTTAAACAACAACTATCATAACTTAACTCCATCACACCTGGCCTAGAGTTAAACAACAACTATCATAACTTAACTCCATCACACCTGGCCTAGTGTTAAACAACAACTATCATAACTTAACTACATCACACCTGGCCTAGTGTTAAACAACTAACTTAACTCCATCACACCTGGCCTAGGGTTAAACAACAACTATCATAACTTAACTCCATCACACCTGGCCTAGAGTTAAACAACAACTATCATAACTTAACTACATCACACCTGGCCTAGGGTTAAACAACAACTATCATAACTTAACTCCATCACACCTGGCCTAGAGTTAAACAACAACTATCATAACTTAACTCCATCACACCTGGCCTAGTGTTAAACAACAACTATCATAACTTAACTCCATCACACCTGGCCTAGTGTTAAACAACTAACTTAACTCCATCACACCTGGCCTAGGGTTAAACAACAACTATCATAACTTAACTCCATCACACCTGGCCTAGGGTTAAACAACAACTCTCATAACTTAACTACATCACACCTGGCCTAGAGTTAAACAACAACTATCATAACTTAACTCCATCACACCTAGCCTAGAGTAAACAACAACTATCATAACTTAACTCCATCACACCTGGCCTAGAGGTAAACAACAACTATCATAACTTAACTCCATCACACCTGGCCTAGAGTTAAACAACAGCTATCATAACTTAACTCCATCACACCTGGCCTAGAGTTAAACAACAACTATCATAACTTAACTCCATCACACCTGGCCTAGGGTTAAACAACAACTATCCTAACTTAACTCCATCACACCTGGCCTAGAGTTGAAAAACAACTATCATAACTTAACTCCATCACACCTGGCCTAGAGTTAAACAACAGCTATCATAACTTAACTCCATCACACCTGGCCTAGAGTTAAACAACAACTATCATAACTTAACTACATCACACCTGGCCTAGGGTTAAACAACAACTATCATAACTTAACTCCATCACACCTGGCCTAGAGTTAAACAACAACTATCATAACTTAACTCCATCACACCTGGCCTAGAGTTAAACAACAACTATCATAACTTAACTCCATCACACCTGGCCTAGAGTTAAACAACAGCTATCATAACTTAACTCCATCACACCTGGCCTAGAGTTAAACAACAACTATCATAACTTAACTCCATCACACCTGGCCTAGGGTTAAACAACAACTATCATAACTTAACTCCATCACACCTGGCCTAGGGTTAAACAACAGCTATCATAACTTAACTCCATAACACCTGGCCTAGAGTTAAACAACAGCTATCATAACTTAACTCCATCACACCTGGCCTAGAGTTAAACAACAACTATCATAACTTAACTCCATCACACCTGGCCTAGGGTTAAACAACAACAACTATCATAACTTAACTCCATCACACCTGGCCTAGGGTTAAACAACAACAACTATCATAACTTAACTACATCACACCTAGCCTAGGGTTAAACAACAACTATCATAACTTAACTCCATCACACCGGGCCTAGGGTTAAACAACAACTATCATAACTTAACTCCATCACACCTGGCCTAGTGTTAAACAACAACTATCATAACTTAACTCCATCACACCTGGCCTAGTGTTAAACAACTATCATAACTTAACTCCATCACACCTGGCCTAGGATTAAACAACAACTATCATAACTTAACTCCATCACACCTGGCCTAGGATTAAACAACTATGATAACTTAACTCCATCACACCTGGCCTAGTGTTAAACAACAACTATCATAACCTAACTCCATCACACCTGGCCTAGTGTTAAACAACAACTATCATAACTTAACTCCATCACACCTGGCCTAGGATTAAACAACAACTATCATAACTTAACTCCATCACACCTGGCCTAGGGTTAAACAACAACAACTATCATAACTTAACTCCATCACACCTGGCCTAGGATTAAACAACAACTATCATAACTTAACTCCATCACACCTGGCCTAGGGTTAAACAACAACTATCATAACTTAATTCCATCACACCTGGCCTAGGATTAAACAACAACTATCATAACTTAACTCCATCACACCTGGCCTAGGGTTAAACAACAACTATCATAACTTAACTCCATCACACCTGGCCTAGGGTTAAACAACAACTATCATAACTTAACTCCATCACACCTGGCCTAGAGTTAAACAACAGCTATCATAACTTAACTCCATCACACCTGGCCTAGAGTTAAACAACTATCATAACTTAACTCCATCACACCTGGCCTAGGGTTAAACAACAACTATCATAACTTAACTCCATCACACCTGGCCTAGAGTTAAACAACAGCTATCATAACTTAACTCCATCACACCTGGCCTAGAGTTAAACAACAACTATCATAACTTAACTCCATCACACCTGGCCTAGGGTTAAACAACAACTATCCTAACTTAACTCCATCACACCTGGCCTAGAGTTAAACAACAGCTATCATAACTTAACTCCATCACACCTGGCCTAGACTTAAACAACTATCATAACTTAACTCCATCACACCTGGCCTAGGGTTAAACAACAACTATCATAACTTAACTCCATCACACCTGGCCTAGAGTTAAACAACAGCTATCATAACTTAACTCCATCACACCTGGCCTAGAGTTAAACAACAACTATCATAACTTAACTACATCACACCTGGCCTAGGGTTAAACAACAACTAGCATAACTTAACTCCATCACACCTGGCCTAGGGTTAAACAACAACAACTATCATAACTTAACTCAATCACACCTGGCCTAGAGTTAAACAACAACTATCATAACTTAACTACATCACACCTGGCCTAGGGTTAAACAACAACTATCATAACTTAACTCCATCACACCTGGCCTAGAGTTAAACAACAACTATCATAACTTAACTCCATCACACCTGGCCTAGAGTTAAACAACAACTATCATAACTTAACTCCATCACACCTGGCCTAGAGTTAAACAACAGCTATCATAACTTAACTCCATCACACCTGGCCTAGAGTTAAACAACAACTATCATAACTTAACTCCATCACACCTGGCCTAGGGTTAAACAACAACTATCCTAACTTAACTCCATCACACCTGGCCTAGAGTTGAACAACAACTATCATAACTTAACTCCATCACACCTGGCCTAGAGTTAAACAACAGCTATCATAACTTAACTCCATCACATATGGCCTAGAGTTAAACAACAACTATCATAACTTAACTACATCACACCTGGCCTAGGGTTAAACAACAACTATCATAACTTAACTCCATCACACCTGGCCTAGAGTTAAACAACAACTATCATAACTTAACTCCATCACACCTGGCCTAGAGTTAAACAACAACTATCATAACTTAACTCCATCACACCTGGCCTAGAGTTAAACAACAGCTATCATAACTTAACTCCATCACACCTGGCCTAGAGTTAAACAACAACTATCATAACTTAACTCCATCACACCTGGCCTAGGGTTAAACAACAACTATCCTAACTTAACTCCATCACACCTGGCCTAGAGTTAAACAACAACTATCATAACTTAACTCCATCACACCTGGCCTAGGGTTAAACAACAACTATCATAACTTAACTCCATCACACCTGGCCTAGGGTTAAACAACAACAACTATCATAACTTAACTCCATCACACCTGGCCTAGGGTTTAAACAACAACAACTATCATAACTTAACTCCATAACACCTGGCCTAGGGTTAAACAACAACTATCATAACTTAACTCCATCACTCCTGGCCTAGGGTTAAACAACAACTATCCTAACTTAACTCCATCACACCTGGCCTAGAGTTAAACAACAACTATCATAACTTAACTCCATCACACCTGGCCTAGAGTTAAACAACAACTATCATAACTTAACCACATCACACCTGGCCTAGGGTTAAACAACAACTATCCTAACTTAACTCCATCACACCTGGCCTAGAGTTAAACAACTATCATAACTTAACTCCATCACACCTGGCCTAGAGTTAAACAACAACTATCATAACTTAACTCCATCACACCTGGCCTAGAGTTAAACAACAACTATCATAACTTAACTACATCACACCTGGCCTAGGGTTAAACAACAACTATCATAACTTAACTCCATCACACCTGGCCTAGAGTTAAACAACTATCATAACTTAACTCCATCACACCTGGCCTAGGGTTAAACAACAACTATCATAACTTAACTCCATCACACCTGGCCTAGGGTTAAACAACAACAACTATCATAACTTAACTCCATCACACCTGGCCTAGGGTTAAACAACAACTATCATAACTTAACTCCATCACACCTGGCCTAGGGTTAAACAACAACTATCATAACTTAACTACATCACACCTGGCCTAGGGTTAAACAACAACAACTATCATAACTTAACTCCATCACACCTGGCCTAGGGTTAAACAACAACTATCATAACTTAACTCCATCACACCTGGCCTAGGGTTAAACAACAACAACTATCATAACTTAACTCCATCACACCTGGCCTAGAGTTAAACAACAACTATCATAACTTAACTCCATCACACCTGGCCTAGGGTTAAACAACAACTATCATAACTTAACTCCATCACACCTGGCCTAGGGTTAAACAACAACTATCATAACTTAACTCCATCACACCTGGCCTAGAGTTAACAACAACTATCATAACTTAACTCTATCACACCTGGACTAGGGTTAAACAACAACAACTATCATAACTTAACTCCATAACACCTGGCCTAGAGTTAAACAACAACTATCATAACTTAACTACATCACACCTGGCCTAGGGTTAAACAACAACTAGCATAACTTAACTCCATCACACCTGGCCTAGGGTTAAACAACAACAACTATCATAACTTAACTCAATCACACCTGGCCTAGAGTTAAACAACAACTATCATAACTTAACTACATCACACCTGGCCTAGGGTTAAACAACAACTATCATAACTTAACTCCATCACACCTGGCCTAGAGTTAAACAACAACTATCATAACTTAACTCCATCACACCTGGCCTAGAGTTAAACAACAACTATCATAACTTAACTCCATCACACCTGGCCTAGAGTTAAACAACAGCTATCATAACTTAACTCCATCACACCTGGCCTAGAGTTAAACAACAACTATCATAACTTAACTCCATCACACCTGGCCTAGGGTTAAACAACAACTATCCTAACTTAACTCCATCACACCTGGCCTAGAGTTGAACAACAACTATCATAACTTAACTCCATCACACCTGGCCTAGAGTTAAACAACAGCTATCATAACTTAACTCCATCACATATGGCCTAGAGTTAAACAACAACTATCATAACTTAACTACATCACACCTGGCCTAGGGTTAAACAACAACTATCATAACTTAACTCCATCACACCTGGCCTAGAGTTAAACAACAACTATCATAACTTAACTCCATCACACCTGGCCTAGAGTTAAACAACAACTATCATAACTTAACTCCATCACACCTGGCCTAGAGTTAAACAACAGCTATCATAACTTAACTCCATCACACCTGGCCTAGAGTTAAACAACAACTATCATAACTTAACTCCATCACACCTGGCCTAGGGTTAAACAACAACTATCCTAACTTAACTCCATCACACCTGGCCTAGAGTTAAACAACAACTATCATAACTTAACTCCATCACACCTGGCCTAGGGTTAAACAACAACTATCATAACTTAACTCCATCACACCTGGCCTAGGGTTAAACAACAACAACTATCATAACTTAACTCCATCACACCTGGCCTAGGGTTTAAACAACAACAACTATCATAACTTAACTCCATAACACCTGGCCTAGGGTTAAACAACAACTATCATAACTTAACTCCATCACTCCTGGCCTAGGGTTAAACAACAACTATCCTAACTTAACTCCATCACACCTGGCCTAGAGTTAAACAACAACTATCATAACTTAACTCCATCACACCTGGCCTAGAGTTAAACAACAACTATCATAACTTAACCACATCACACCTGGCCTAGGGTTAAACAACAACTATCCTAACTTAACTCCATCACACCTGGCCTAGAGTTAAACAACTATCATAACTTAACTCCATCACACCTGGCCTAGAGTTAAACAACAACTATCATAACTTAACTCCATCACACCTGGCCTAGAGTTAAACAACAACTATCATAACTTAACTACATCACACCTGGCCTAGGGTTAAACAACAACTATCATAACTTAACTCCATCACACCTGGCCTAGAGTTAAACAACTATCATAACTTAACTCCATCACACCTGGCCTAGGGTTAAACAACAACTATCATAACTTAACTCCATCACACCTGGCCTAGGGTTAAACAACAACAACTATCATAACTTAACTCCATCACACCTGGCCTAGGGTTAAACAACAACTATCATAACTTAACTCCATCACACCTGGCCTAGGGTTAAACAACAACTATCATAACTTAACTACATCACACCTGGCCTAGGGTTAAACAACAACAACTATCATAACTTAACTCCATCACACCTGGCCTAGGGTTAAACAACAACTATCATAACTTAACTCCATCACACCTGGCCTAGGGTTAAACAACAACAACTATCATAACTTAACTCCATCACACCTGGCCTAGAGTTAAACAACAACTATCATAACTTAACTCCATCACACCTGGCCTAGGGTTAAACAACAACTATCATAACTTAACTACATCACACCTGGCCTAGGGTTAAACAACAACAACTATCATAACTTAACTACATCACACCTGGCCTAGGATTAAACAACTATCATAACTTAACTCCATCACACCTGGCCTAGGGTTAAGGAACAACAACTATCATAACTTAACTCCATCACACCTGGCCTAGAGTTAAACAACAACTATCATAACTTAACTACATCACACCTGGCCTAGGGTTAAACAACAACAACTATCATAACTTAACTCCATCACACGTTGCCTAGGCTAAAACAACAACTGTCATAATTTAATTCCATCACACCTGGCCTAGGGTTAAACAACAACTATCATAACTTAACTCCATCACACCTGGCCTAGAGTTAAACAACAACTATCATAACTTAACTCCATCACACCTGGCCTAGGGTTAAACAACAACTATCATAACTTAACTCCATCACACCTGGCCTAGAGTTAAACAACAACTATCATAACTTAACTACATCACACCTGGCCTAGGGTTAAACAACAACAACTATCATAACTTAACTACATCACACCTGGCCTAGGGTTAAACAACAACAACTATCATAACTTAACTACATCACACCTGGCCTAGTGTTAAACAACAACAACTATCACAACTTAACTCCATCACACCTGGCCTAGAGTTAAACAACAGCTATCATAACTTAACTCCATCACACCTGGCCTAGAGTTAAACAACAACTATCATAACTTAACTCCATCACACCTGGCCTAGGATTAGACAACAACTATCATAACTTAACTCCATCACACCTGGCCTAGGGTTAAGGAACAACAACTATCATAACTTAACTCCATCACACTTGGCCTAGGGTTAAGGAACAACAACTATCATAACTTAACTCCATCACTCCTGGCCTAGGGTTAAACAACAACTATCCTAACTTAACTCCATCACACCTGGCCTAGAGTTAAACAACAACTATCATAACTTAACTCCATCACACCTGGCCTAGAGTTAAACAACAACTATCATAACTTAACTACATCACACCTGGCCTAGGGTTAAACAACAACTATCATAACTTAACTCCATCACACCTGGCCTAGAGTTAAACAACAACTATCATAACTTAACTCCATCACACCTGGCCTAGGGTTAAACAACAACTATCATAACTTAACTACATCACACCTGGCCTAGGGTTAAACAACAACAACTATCATAACTTAACTACATCACACCTGGCCTAGGATTAAACAACAACTATCATAACTTAACTCCATCACACCTGGCCTAGGGTTAAGGAACAACAACTATCATAACTTAACTCCATCACACCTGGCATAGAGTTAAACAACAACTATCATAACTTAACTACATCACACCTGGCCTAGGGTTAAACAACAACAACTATCATAACTTAACTCCATCACACGTTGCCTAGGCTAAAACAACAACTGTCATAATTTAATTCCATCACACCTGGCCTAGGGTTAAACAACAACTATCATAACTTAACTCCATCACACCTGGCCTAGGGTTAAACAACAACTATCATAACTTAACTCCATCACACCTGGCCTAGGGTTAAACAACAACAACTATCATAACTTAACTCCATCACACCTGGCCTAGAGTTAAACAACAACTATCATAACTTAACTCCATCACACCTGGCCTAGGGTTAAACAACAACAACTATCATAACTTAACTCCATCACACCTGGCCTAGAGTTAAACAACAACTATCATAACTTAACTCCATCACACCTGGCCTAGGGTTAAACAACAACAACTATCATAACTTAACTACATCACACCTGGCCTAGGATTAAACAACTATCATAACTTAACTCCATCACACCTAGCCTAGGGTTAAGGAACAACAACTATCATAACTTAACTCCATCGCACCTGGCCTAGAGTTAAACAACAACTATCATAACTTAACTACATCACACCTGGCCTAGGGTTAAACAACAACAACTATCATAACTTAACTCCATCACACGTTGCCTAGGCTAAAACAACAACTGTCATAATTTAATTCCATCACACCTGGCCTAGAGTTAAACAACAACTATCATAACTTAACTCCATCACACCTGGCCTAGAGTTAAACAACAACTATCATAACTTAACTCCATCACACCTGGCCTAGGGTTAAACAACAACTATCATAACTTAACTACATCACACCTGGCCTAGTGTTAAACAACAACAACTATCATAACTTAACTCCATCACACCTGGCCTAGGGTTAAACAACAACTATCATAACTTAACTACATCACACCTGGCCTAGGGTTAAACAACAACAACTATCATAACTTAACTACATCACACCTGGCCTAGGATTAAACAACTATCATAACTTAACTCCATCACACCTGGCCTAGGGTTAAGGAACAACAACTATCATAACTTAACTCCATCACACCTGGCCTAGAGTTAAACAACAACTATCATAACTTAACTACATCACACCTGGCCTAGGGTTAAACAACTATCATAACTTAACTCCATCACACCTGGCCTAGGGTTAAGGAACAACAACTATCATAACTTAACTCCATCACACCTGGCCTAGAGTTAAACAACAACTATCATAACTTAACTACATCACACCTGGCCTAGGGTTAAACAACAACTATCATAACTTAACTCCATCACACCTGGCCTAGAGTTAAACAACTATCATAACTTAACTCCATCACACCTGGCCTAGAGTTAAACAACAACTATCATAACTTAACTCCATCACACCTGGCCTAGAGTTAAACAACAACTATCATAACTTAACTACATCACACCTGGCCTAGGGTTAAACAACAACTATCATAACTTAACTCCATCACACCTGGCCTAGAGTTAAACAACTATCATAACTTAACTCCATCACACCTGGCCTAGGGTTAAACAACAACTATCATAACTTAACTCCATCACACCTGGCCTAGGGTTAAACAACAACAACTATCATAACTTAACTCCATCACACCTGGCCTAGGGTTAAACAACAACTATCATAACTTAACTACATCACACCTGGCCTAGGGTTAAACGACAACAACTATCATAACTTAACTACATCAACCTGGCCTAGGATTAAACAACAACTATCATAACTTAACTCCATCACACCTGGCCTAGGGTTAAGGAACAACAACTATCATAACTTAACTCCATCACACCTGGCATAGAGTTAAACAACAACTATCATAACTTAACTACATCACACCTGGCCTAGGGTTAAACAACAACAACTATCATAACTTAACTCCATCACACGTTGCCTAGGCTAAAACAACAACTGTCATAATTTAATTCCATCACACCTGGCCTAGGGTTAAACAACAACTATCATAACTTAACTCCATCACACCTGGCCTAGAGTTAAACAACAACTATCATAACTTAACTACATCACACCTGGCCTAGGGTTAAACAACAACAACTATCATAACTTAACTCCATCACACCTGGCCTAGGGTTAAACAACAACTATCATAACTTAACTCCATCACACCTGGCCTAGGGTTAAACAACAACAACTATCATAACTTAACTCCATCACACCTGGCCTAGAGTTAAACAACAACTATCATAACTTAACTCCATCACACCTGGCCTAGGGTTAAACAACAACTATCATAACTTAACTACATCACACCTGGCCTAGGGTTAAACAACAACAACTATCATAACTTAACTACATCACACCTGGCCTAGGATTAAACAACTATCATAACTTAACTCCATCACACCTGGCCTAGGGTTAAGGAACAACAACTATCATAACTTAACTCCATCACACCTGGCCTAGAGTTAAACAACAACTATCATAACTTAACTACATCACACCTGGCCTAGGGTTAAACAACAACAACTATCATAACTTAACTCCATCACACGTTGCCTAGGCTAAAACAACAACTGTCATAATTTAATTCCATCACACCTGGCCTAGGGTTAAACAACAACTATCATAACTTAACTCCATCACACCTGGCCTAGAGTTAAACAACAACTATCATAACTTAACTCCATCACACCTGGCCTAGGGTTAAACAACAACTATCATAACTTAACTCCATCACACCTGGCCTAGAGTTAAACAACAACTATCATAACTTAACTACATCACACCTGGCCTAGGGTTAAACAACAACAACTATCATAACTTAACTACATCACACCTGGCCTAGGGTTAAACAACAACAACTATCATAACTTAACTACATCACACCTGGCCTAGTGTTAAACAACAACAACTATCACAATTTAACTCCATCACACCTGGCCTAGGGTTAAACAACAACTATCATAACTTAACTCCATCACACCTGGCCTAGAGTTAAACAACAACTATCATAACTTAACTCCATCACACCTGGCCTAGGGTTAAACAACAACTATCATAACTTAACTCCATCACACCTGGCCTAGAGTTAAACAACAACTATCATAACTTAACTACATCACACCTGGCCTAGGGTTAAACAACAACAACTATCATAACTTAACTACATCACACCTGGCCTAGGGTTAAACAACAACAACTATCATAACTTAACTACATCACACCTGGCCTAGTGTTAAACAACAACAACTATCACAACTTAACTCCATCACACCTGGCCTAGAGTTAAACAACAGCTATCATAACTTAACTCCATCACACCTGGCCTAGAGTTAAACAACAACTATCATAACTTAACTCCATCACACCTGGCCTAGGATTAAACAACAACTATCATAACTTAACTCCATCACACCTGGCCTAGGGTTAAGGAACAACAACTATCATAACTTAACTCCATCACACTTGGCCTAGGGTTAAGGAACAACAACTATCATAACTTAACTCCATCACTCCTGGCCTAGGGTTAAACAACAACTATCCTAACTTAACTCCATCACACCTGGCCTAGAGTTAAACAACAACTATCATAACTTAACTCCATCACACCTGGCCTAGAGTTAAACAACAACTATCATAACTTAACTACATCACACCTGGCCTAGGGTTAAACAACAACTATCATAACTTAACTCCATCACACCTGGCCTAGAGTTAAACAACAACTATCATAACTTAACTACATCACACCTGGCCTAGGGTTAAACAACAACAACTATCATAACTTAACTACATCACACCTGGCCTAGGATTAAACAACAACTATCATAACTTAACTCCATCACACCTGGCCTAGGGTTAAGGAACAACAACTATCATAACTTAACTCCATCACACCTGGCATAGAGTTAAACAACAACTATCATAACTTAACTACATCACACCTGGCCTAGGATTAAACAACAACTATCATAACTTAACTCCATCACACCTGGCCTAGGATTAAACAACAACTATCATAACTTAACTCCATCACACCTGGCCTAGGGTTAAACAACAACTATCATAACTTAATTCCATCACACCTGGCCTAGGGTTAAACAACAACTATCATAACTTAACTACATCACACCTGGCCTAGGGTTAAACAACAACTATCATAACTTAACTCCATCACACCTGGCCTAGGCTAAAACAACAACTGTCATAATTTAATTCCATCACACCTGGCCTAGGGTTAAACAACAACTATCATAACTTAACTCCATCACACCTGGCCTAGGGTTAAACAACAACTATCATAACTTAACTCCATCACACCTGGCCTAGGGTTAAACAACAACAACTATCATAACTTAACTCCATCACACCTGGCCTAGAGTTAAACAACAACTATCATAACTTAACTCCATCACACCTGGCCTAGGGTTAAACAACAACAACTATCATAACTTAACTCCATCACACCTGGCCTAGAGTTAAACAACAACTATCATAACTTAACTCCATCACACCTGGCCTAGGGTTAAACAACAACAACTATCATAACTTAACTACATCACACCTGGCCTAGGATTAAACAACTATCATAACTTAACTCCATCACACCTGGCCTAGGGTTAAGGAACAACAACTATCATAACTTAACTCCATCGCACCTGGCCTAGAGTTAAACAACAACTATCATAACTTAACTACATCACACCTGGCCTAGGGTTAAACAACAACAACTATCATAACTTAACTCCATCACACGTTGCCTAGGCTAAAACAACAACTGTCATAATTTAATTCCATCACACCTGGCCTAGAGTTAAACAACAACTATCATAACTTAACTCCATCACACCTGGCCTAGAGTTAAACAACAACTATCATAACTTAACTCCATCACACCTGGCCTAGGGTTAAACAACAACTATCATAACTTAACTACATCACACCTGGCCTAGGGTTAAACAACAACAACTATCATAACTTAACTACATCACACCTGGCCTAGGGTTAAACAACAACAACTATCATAACTTAACTACATCACACCTGGCCTAGTGTTAAACAACAACAACTATCATAACTTAACTCCATCACACCTGGCCTAGAGTTAAACAACAACTATCATAACTTAACTCCATCACACCTGGCCTAGGATTAAACAACAACTATCATAACTTAACTCCATCACACCTGGCCTAGGGTTAAGGAACAACAACTATCATAACTTAACTCCATCACACTTGGCCTAGGGTTAAGGAACAACAACTATCATAACTTAACTCCATCACACCTGGCCTAGGATTAAACAACAACTATCATAACTTAACTCCATCACACTTGGCCTAGGGTTAAGGAACAACAACTATCATATCTTAACTCCATCACACCGGGCCTAGGGTTAAACAACAACTATCATAACTTAACTCCATCATACCTGGCCTAGGGTTAAACAACAACTAGCATAACTTAACTACATCACACCTAGCCTAGAGTTAAACAACAACTATCATAACTTAACTCCATCACACCTAGCCTAGGGTTAAACAACTATCATAACTTAACTCCATCACACCTGGCCTAGGGTTAAACAACAACAACTATCATAACTTAACTACATCACACCTGGCCTAGGGTTAAACAACAACAACTATCATAACTTAACTCCATCACACTTGGCCTAGGGTTAAACAACAACTATCATAACTTAACTCCATCACACCTGGCCTAGGATTAAACAACAACTATCATAACTTAACTCCATCACACCTGGCCTAGGGTTAAACAACAACTATCATAACTTTACTCCATCACACCTGGCCTAGGGTTAAACAACAACTATCATAACTTAACTCCATCACACCTGACCTAGGGTTAAACAACAACTATCATAACTTAACTCCATCACACCTGGCCTAGGGTTAAACAACAACTATCATAACTTAACTCCATCACACCTGGCCTAGGGTTAAACAACAACTATCATAACTTAACTCCATCACACCTGGCCTAGGGTTAAACAACAACTATCATAACTTAACTCCATCACACCTGGCCTAGGATTAAACAACAACTATCATAACTTAACTCCATCACACCTGGCCTAGGGTTAAACAACAACTATCATAACTTAACTCCATCACACCTGGCCTAGGATTAAACAACAACTATCATAACTTAACTCCATCACACCTGGCCTAGGGTTAAACAACAACTATCATAACTTTACTCCATCACACCTGGCCTAGGGTTAAACAACAACAACTATCATAACTTAACTACATCACACCTGGCCTAGTGTTAAACAACAACAACTATCACAACTTAACTCCATCACACCTGGCCTAGAGTTAAACAACAGCTATCATAACTTAACTCCATCACACCTGGCCTAGAGTTAAACAACAACTATCATAACTTAACTCCATCACACCTGGCCTAGGATTAAACAACAACTATCATAACTTAACTCCATCACACCTGGCCTAGGGTTAAGGAACAACAACTATCATAACTTAACTCCATCACACTTGGCCTAGGGTTAAGGAACAACAACTATCATAACTTAACTCCATCACTCCTGGCCTAGGGTTAAACAACAACTATCCTAACTTAACTCCATCACACCTGGCCTAGAGTTAAACAACAACTATCATAACTTAACTCCATCACACCTGGCCTAGAGTTAAACAACAACTATCATAACTTAACTACATCACACCTGGCCTAGGGTTAAACAACAACTATCATAACTTAACTCCATCACACCTGGCCTAGAGTTAAACAACAACTATCATAACTTAACTACATCACACCTGGCCTAGGGTTAAACAACAACAACTATCATAACTTAACTACATCACACCTGGCCTAGGATTAAACAACAACTATCATAACTTAACTCCATCACACCTGGCCTAGGGTTAAGGAACAACAACTATCATAACTTAACTCCATCACACCTGGCATAGAGTTAAACAACAACTATCATAACTTAACTACATCACACCTGGCCTAGGATTAAACAACAACTATCATAACTTAACTCCATCACACCTGGCCTAGGATTAAACAACAACTATCATAACTTAACTCCATCACACCTGGCCTAGGGTTAAACAACAACTATCATAACTTAATTCCATCACACCTGGCCTAGGGTTAAACAACAACTATCATAACTTAACTACATCACACCTGGCCTAGGGTTAAACAACAACTATCATAACTTAACTCCATCACACCTGGCCTAGGCTAAAACAACAACTGTCATAATTTAATTCCATCACACCTGGCCTAGGGTTAAACAACAACTATCATAACTTAACTCCATCACACCTGGCCTAGGGTTAAACAACAACTATCATAACTTAACTCCATCACACCTGGCCTAGGGTTAAACAACAACAACTATCATAACTTAACTCCATCACACCTGGCCTAGAGTTAAACAACAACTATCATAACTTAACTCCATCACACCTGGCCTAGGGTTAAACAACAACAACTATCATAACTTAACTCCATCACACCTGGCCTAGAGTTAAACAACAACTATCATAACTTAACTCCATCACACCTGGCCTAGGGTTAAACAACAACAACTATCATAACTTAACTACATCACACCTGGCCTAGGATTAAACAACTATCATAACTTAACTCCATCACACCTGGCCTAGGGTTAAGGAACAACAACTATCATAACTTAACTCCATCGCACCTGGCCTAGAGTTAAACAACAACTATCATAACTTAACTACATCACACCTGGCCTAGGGTTAAACAACAACAACTATCATAACTTAACTCCATCACACGTTGCCTAGGCTAAAACAACAACTGTCATAATTTAATTCCATCACACCTGGCCTAGAGTTAAACAACAACTATCATAACTTAACTCCATCACACCTGGCCTAGAGTTAAACAACAACTATCATAACTTAACTCCATCACACCTGGCCTAGGGTTAAACAACAACTATCATAACTTAACTACATCACACCTGGCCTAGGGTTAAACAACAACAACTATCATAACTTAACTACATCACACCTGGCCTAGGGTTAAACAACAACAACTATCATAACTTAACTACATCACACCTGGCCTAGTGTTAAACAACAACAACTATCATAACTTAACTCCATCACACCTGGCCTAGAGTTAAACAACAACTATCATAACTTAACTCCATCACACCTGGCCTAGGATTAAACAACAACTATCATAACTTAACTCCATCACACCTGGCCTAGGGTTAAGGAACAACAACTATCATAACTTAACTCCATCACACTTGGCCTAGGGTTAAGGAACAACAACTATCATAACTTAACTCCATCACACCTGGCCTAGGATTAAACAACAACTATCATAACTTAACTCCATCACACTTGGCCTAGGGTTAAGGAACAACAACTATCATATCTTAACTCCATCACACCGGGCCTAGGGTTAAACAACAACTATCATAACTTAACTCCATCATACCTGGCCTAGGGTTAAACAACAACTAGCATAACTTAACTACATCACACCTAGCCTAGAGTTAAACAACAACTATCATAACTTAACTCCATCACACCTAGCCTAGGGTTAAACAACTATCATAACTTAACTCCATCACACCTGGCCTAGGGTTAAACAACAACAACTATCATAACTTAACTACATCACACCTGGCCTAGGGTTAAACAACAACAACTATCATAACTTAACTCCATCACACTTGGCCTAGGGTTAAACAACAACTATCATAACTTAACTCCATCACACCTGGCCTAGGATTAAACAACAACTATCATAACTTAACTCCATCACACCTGGCCTAGGGTTAAACAACAACTATCATAACTTTACTCCATCACACCTGGCCTAGGGTTAAACAACAACTATCATAACTTAACTCCATCACACCTGACCTAGGGTTAAACAACAACTATCATAACTTAACTCCATCACACCTGGCCTAGGGTTAAACAACAACTATCATAACTTAACTCCATCACACCTGGCCTAGGGTTAAACAACAACTATCATAACTTAACTCCATCACACCTGGCCTAGGGTTAAACAACAACTATCATAACTTAACTCCATCACACCTGGCCTAGGATTAAACAACAACTATCATAACTTAACTCCATCACACCTGGCCTAGGGTTAAACAACAACTATCATAACTTAACTCCATCACACCTGGCCTAGGATTAAACAACAACTATCATAACTTAACTCCATCACACCTGGCCTAGGGTTAAACAACAACTATCATAACTTTACTCCATCACACCTGGCCTAGGGTTAAACAACAACTATCATAACTTAACTCCATCACACCTGGACTAGGGTTAAACAACAACTATCATAACTTAACTCCATCACACCTGGCCTAGAGTTAAACAAGTTCTATAACAACTCCATCACACCTGGCCTAGGGTTAAACAACAACAACTATCATAACTTAACTCCATCACACCTGGCCTAGAGTTAAACAACAACTATCATAACTTAACTCCATCACACCTGGCCTAGGGTTAAACAACAACAACTATCATAACTTAACTACATCACACCTGGCCTAGGATTAAACAACTATCATAACTTAACTCCATCACACCTGGCCTAGGGTTAAGGAACAACAACTATCATAACTTAACTCCATCGCACCTGGCCTAGAGTTAAACAACAACTATCATAACTTAACTACATCACACCTGGCCTAGGGTTAAACAACAACAACTATCATAACTTAACTCCATCACACGTTGCCTAGGCTAAAACAACAACTGTCATAATTTAATTCCATCACACCTGGCCTAGAGTTAAACAACAACTATCATAACTTAACTCCATCACACCTGGCCTAGAGTTAAACAACAACTATCATAACTTAACTCCATCACACCTGGTCTAGGGTTAAACAACAACTATCATAACTTAACTACATCACACCTGGCCTAGGGTTAAACAACAACAACTATCATAACTTAACTACATCACACCTGGCCTAGGGTTAAACAACAACAACTATCATAACTTAACTACATCACACCTGGCCTAGTGTTAAACAACAACAACTATCATAACTTAACTCCATCACACCTGGCCTAGAGTTAAACAACAACTATCATAACTTAACTCCATCACACCTGGCCTAGGATTAAACAACAACTATCATAACTTAACTCCATCACACCTGGCCTAGAGTTAAACAACAACTATCATAACTTAACTACATCACACCTGGCCTAGGGTTAAACAACAACTATCATAACTTAACTCCATCACACCTGGCCTAGAGTTAAACAACTATCATAACTTAACTCCATCACACCTGGCCTAGAGTTAAACAACAACTATCATAACTTAACTCCATCACACCTGGCCTAGAGTTAAACAACAACTATCATAACTTAACTACATCACACCTGGCCTAGGGTTAAACAACAACTATCATAACTTAACTCCATCACACCTGGCCTAGAGTTAAACAACTATCATAACTTAACTCCATCACACCTGGCCTAGGGTTAAACAACAACTATCATAACTTAACTCCATCACACCTGGCCTAGGGTTAAACAACAACAACTATCATAACTTAACTCCATCACACCTGGCCTAGGGTTAAACAACAACTATCATAACTTAACTACATCACACCTGGCCTAGGGTTAAACGACAACAACTATCATAACTTAACTACATCAACCTGGCCTAGGATTAAACAACAACTATCATAACTTAACTCCATCACACCTGGCCTAGGGTTAAGGAACAACAACTATCATAACTTAACTCCATCACACCTGGCATAGAGTTAAACAACAACTATCATAACTTAACTACATCACACCTGGCCTAGGGTTAAACAACAACAACTATCATAACTTAACTCCATCACACGTTGCCTAGGCTAAAACAACAACTGTCATAATTTAATTCCATCACACCTGGCCTAGGGTTAAACAACAACTATCATAACTTAACTCCATCACACCTGGCCTAGAGTTAAACAACAACTATCATAACTTAACTACATCACACCTGGCCTAGGGTTAAACAACAACAACTATCATAACTTAACTCCATCACACCTGGCCTAGGGTTAAACAACAACTATCATAACTTAACTCCATCACACCTGGCCTAGGGTTAAACAACAACAACTATCATAACTTAACTCCATCACACCTGGCCTAGAGTTAAACAACAACTATCATAACTTAACTCCATCACACCTGGCCTAGGGTTAAACAACAACTATCATAACTTAACTACATCACACCTGGCCTAGGGTTAAACAACAACAACTATCATAACTTAACTACATCACACCTGGCCTAGGATTAAACAACTATCATAACTTAACTCCATCACACCTGGCCTAGGGTTAAGGAACAACAACTATCATAACTTAACTCCATCACACCTGGCCTAGAGTTAAACAACAACTATCATAACTTAACTACATCACACCTGGCCTAGGGTTAAACAACAACAACTATCATAACTTAACTCCATCACACGTTGCCTAGGCTAAAACAACAACTGTCATAATTTAATTCCATCACACCTGGCCTAGGGTTAAACAACAACTATCATAACTTAACTCCATCACACCTGGCCTAGAGTTAAACAACAACTATCATAACTTAACTCCATCACACCTGGCCTAGGGTTAAACAACAACTATCATAACTTAACTCCATCACACCTGGCCTAGAGTTAAACAACAACTATCATAACTTAACTACATCACACCTGGCCTAGGGTTAAACAACAACAACTATCATAACTTAACTACATCACACCTGGCCTAGGGTTAAACAACAACAACTATCATAACTTAACTACATCACACCTGGCCTAGTGTTAAACAACAACAACTATCACAATTTAACTCCATCACACCTGGCCTAGGGTTAAACAACAACTATCATAACTTAACTCCATCACACCTGGCCTAGAGTTAAACAACAACTATCATAACTTAACTCCATCACACCTGGCCTAGGGTTAAACAACAACTATCATAACTTAACTCCATCACACCTGGCCTAGAGTTAAACAACAACTATCATAACTTAACTACATCACACCTGGCCTAGGGTTAAACAACAACAACTATCATAACTTAACTACATCACACCTGGCCTAGGGTTAAACAACAACAACTATCATAACTTAACTACATCACACCTGGCCTAGTGTTAAACAACAACAACTATCACAACTTAACTCCATCACACCTGGCCTAGAGTTAAACAACAGCTATCATAACTTAACTCCATCACACCTGGCCTAGAGTTAAACAACAACTATCATAACTTAACTCCATCACACCTGGCCTAGGATTAAACAACAACTATCATAACTTAACTCCATCACACCTGGCCTAGGGTTAAGGAACAACAACTATCATAACTTAACTCCATCACACTTGGCCTAGGGTTAAGGAACAACAACTATCATAACTTAACTCCATCACTCCTGGCCTAGGGTTAAACAACAACTATCCTAACTTAACTCCATCACACCTGGCCTAGAGTTAAACAACAACTATCATAACTTAACTCCATCACACCTGGCCTAGAGTTAAACAACAACTATCATAACTTAACTACATCACACCTGGCCTAGGGTTAAACAACAACTATCATAACTTAACTCCATCACACCTGGCCTAGAGTTAAACAACAACTATCATAACTTAACTACATCACACCTGGCCTAGGGTTAAACAACAACAACTATCATAACTTAACTACATCACACCTGGCCTAGGATTAAACAACAACTATCATAACTTAACTCCATCACACCTGGCCTAGGGTTAAGGAACAACAACTATCATAACTTAACTCCATCACACCTGGCATAGAGTTAAACAACAACTATCATAACTTAACTACATCACACCTGGCCTAGGATTAAACAACAACTATCATAACTTAACTCCATCACACCTGGCCTAGGATTAAACAACAACTATCATAACTTAACTCCATCACACCTGGCCTAGGGTTAAACAACAACTATCATAACTTAATTCCATCACACCTGGCCTAGGGTTAAACAACAACTATCATAACTTAACTACATCACACCTGGCCTAGGGTTAAACAACAACTATCATAACTTAACTCCATCACACCTGGCCTAGGCTAAAACAACAACTGTCATAATTTAATTCCATCACACCTGGCCTAGGGTTAAACAACAACTATCATAACTTAACTCCATCACACCTGGCCTAGGGTTAAACAACAACTATCATAACTTAACTCCATCACACCTGGCCTAGGGTTAAACAACAACAACTATCATAACTTAACTCCATCACACCTGGCCTAGAGTTAAACAACAACTATCATAACTTAACTCCATCACACCTGGCCTAGGGTTAAACAACAACAACTATCATAACTTAACTCCATCACACCTGGCCTAGAGTTAAACAACAACTATCATAACTTAACTCCATCACACCTGGCCTAGGGTTAAACAACAACAACTATCATAACTTAACTACATCACACCTGGCCTAGGATTAAACAACTATCATAACTTAACTCCATCACACCTGGCCTAGGGTTAAGGAACAACAACTATCATAACTTAACTCCATCGCACCTGGCCTAGAGTTAAACAACAACTATCATAACTTAACTACATCACACCTGGCCTAGGGTTAAACAACAACAACTATCATAACTTAACTCCATCACACGTTGCCTAGGCTAAAACAACAACTGTCATAATTTAATTCCATCACACCTGGCCTAGAGTTAAACAACAACTATCATAACTTAACTCCATCACACCTGGCCTAGAGTTAAACAACAACTATCATAACTTAACTCCATCACACCTGGCCTAGGGTTAAACAACAACTATCATAACTTAACTACATCACACCTGGCCTAGGGTTAAACAACAACAACTATCATAACTTAACTACATCACACCTGGCCTAGGGTTAAACAACAACAACTATCATAACTTAACTACATCACACCTGGCCTAGTGTTAAACAACAACAACTATCATAACTTAACTCCATCACACCTGGCCTAGAGTTAAACAACAACTATCATAACTTAACTCCATCACACCTGGCCTAGGATTAAACAACAACTATCATAACTTAACTCCATCACACCTGGCCTAGGGTTAAGGAACAACAACTATCATAACTTAACTCCATCACACTTGGCCTAGGGTTAAGGAACAACAACTATCATAACTTAACTCCATCACACCTGGCCTAGGATTAAACAACAACTATCATAACTTAACTCCATCACACTTGGCCTAGGGTTAAGGAACAACAACTATCATATCTTAACTCCATCACACCGGGCCTAGGGTTAAACAACAACTATCATAACTTAACTCCATCATACCTGGCCTAGGGTTAAACAACAACTAGCATAACTTAACTACATCACACCTAGCCTAGAGTTAAACAACAACTATCATAACTTAACTCCATCACACCTAGCCTAGGGTTAAACAACTATCATAACTTAACTCCATCACACCTGGCCTAGGGTTAAACAACAACAACTATCATAACTTAACTACATCACACCTGGCCTAGGGTTAAACAACAACAACTATCATAACTTAACTCCATCACACTTGGCCTAGGGTTAAACAACAACTATCATAACTTAACTCCATCACACCTGGCCTAGGATTAAACAACAACTATCATAACTTAACTCCATCACACCTGGCCTAGGGTTAAACAACAACTATCATAACTTTACTCCATCACACCTGGCCTAGGGTTAAACAACAACTATCATAACTTAACTCCATCACACCTGACCTAGGGTTAAACAACAACTATCATAACTTAACTCCATCACACCTGGCCTAGGGTTAAACAACAACTATCATAACTTAACTCCATCACACCTGGCCTAGGGTTAAACAACAACTATCATAACTTAACTACATCACACCTGGCCTAGGGTTAAACAACAACTATCATAACTTAACTCCATCACACCTGGCCTAGGATTAAACAACAACTATCATAACTTAACTCCATCACACCTGGCCTAGGGTTAAACAACAACTATCATAACTTAACTCCATCACACCTGGCCTAGGATTAAACAACAACTATCATAACTTAACTCCATCACACCTGGCCTAGGGTTAAACAACAACTATCATAACTTTACTCCATCACACCTGGCCTAGGGTTAAACAACAACTATCATAACTTAACTCCATCACACCTGGCCTAGAGTTAAACAAGTTCTATAACAACTCCATCACACCTGGCCTAGGGTTAAACAACAACAACTATCATAACTTAACTCCATCACACCTGGCCTAGAGTTAAACAACAACTATCATAACTTAACTCCATCACACCTGGCCTAGGGTTAAACAACAACAACTATCATAACTTAACTACA
This sequence comes from Eledone cirrhosa, assembly GCA_964016885.1. Lineage (NCBI taxonomy): Eukaryota > Metazoa > Mollusca > Cephalopoda > Octopoda > Eledonidae > Eledone > Eledone cirrhosa. The sequence continues at coordinate 34,074,376 of OZ024740.1, read as the reverse complement.
TCACACCTGGCCTAGGATTAAACAACTATCATAACTTAACTCCATCACACCTGGCCTAGGGTTAAGGAACAACAACTATCATAACTTAACTCCATCGCACCTGGCCTAGAGTTAAACAACAACTATCATAACTTAACTACATCACACCTGGCCTAGGGTTAAACAACAACAACTATCATAACTTAACTCCATCACACGTTGCCTAGGCTAAAACAACAACTGTCATAATTTAATTCCATCACACCTGGCCTAGAGTTAAACAACAACTATCATAACTTAACTCCATCACACCTGGCCTAGAGTTAAACAACAACTATCATAACTTAACTCCATCACACCTGGTCTAGGGTTAAACAACAACTATCATAACTTAACTACATCACACCTGGCCTAGGGTTAAACAACAACAACTATCATAACTTAACTACATCACACCTGGCCTAGGGTTAAACAACAACAACTATCATAACTTAACTACATCACACCTGGCCTAGTGTTAAACAACAACAACTATCATAACTTAACTCCATCACACCTGGCCTAGAGTTAAACAACAACTATCATAACTTAACTCCATCACACCTGGCCTAGGATTAAACAACAACTATCATAACTTAACTCCATCACACCTGGCCTAGGGTTAAGGAACAACAACTATCATAACTTAACTCCATCACACTTGGCCTAGGGTTAAGGAACAACAACTATCATAACTTAACTCCATCACACCTGGCCTAGGATTAAACAACAACTATCATAACTTAACTCCATCACACCTGGCCTAGAGTTAAACAACAACTATCATAACTTAACTACATCACACCTGGCCTAGGGTTAAACAACAACAACTATCATAACTTAACTCCATCACACCTGGCCTAGGGTTAAACAACAACTATCATAACTTAACTCCATCACACCTGGCCTAGGGTTAAACAACAACAACTATCATAACTTAACTCCATCACACCTGGCCTAGAGTTAAACAACAACTATCATAACTTAACTCCATCACACCTGGCCTAGGGTTAAACAACAACTATCATAACTTAACTACATCACACCTGGCCTAGGGTTAAACAACAACAACTATCATAACTTAACTACATCACACCTGGCCTAGGATTAAACAACTATCATAACTTAACTCCATCACACCTGGCCTAGGGTTAAGGAACAACAACTATCATAACTTAACTCCATCACACCTGGCCTAGAGTTAAACAACAACTATCATAACTTAACTACATCACACCTGGCCTAGGGTTAAACAACAACAACTATCATAACTTAACTCCATCACACGTTGCCTAGGCTAAAACAACAACTGTCATAATTTAATTCCATCACACCTGGCCTAGGGTTAAACAACAACTATCATAACTTAACTCCATCACACCTGGCCTAGAGTTAAACAACAACTATCATAACTTAACTCCATCACACCTGGCCTAGGGTTAAACAACAACTATCATAACTTAACTCCATCACACCTGGCCTAGAGTTAAACAACAACTATCATAACTTAACTACATCACACCTGGCCTAGGGTTAAACAACAACAACTATCATAACTTAACTACATCACACCTGGCCTAGGGTTAAACAACAACAACTATCATAACTTAACTACATCACACCTGGCCTAGTGTTAAACAACAACAACTATCACAATTTAACTCCATCACACCTGGCCTAGGGTTAAACAACAACTATCATAACTTAACTCCATCACACCTGGCCTAGAGTTAAACAACAACTATCATAACTTAACTCCATCACACCTGGCCTAGGGTTAAACAACAACTATCATAACTTAACTCCATCACACCTGGCCTAGAGTTAAACAACAACTATCATAACTTAACTACATCACACCTGGCCTAGGGTTAAACAACAACAACTATCATAACTTAACTACATCACACCTGGCCTAGGGTTAAACAACAACAACTATCATAACTTAACTACATCACACCTGGCCTAGTGTTAAACAACAACAACTATCACAACTTAACTCCATCACACCTGGCCTAGAGTTAAACAACAGCTATCATAACTTAACTCCATCACACCTGGCCTAGAGTTAAACAACAACTATCATAACTTAACTCCATCACACCTGGCCTAGGATTAAACAACAACTATCATAACTTAACTCCATCACACCTGGCCTAGGGTTAAGGAACAACAACTATCATAACTTAACTCCATCACACTTGGCCTAGGGTTAAGGAACAACAACTATCATAACTTAACTCCATCACTCCTGGCCTAGGGTTAAACAACAACTATCCTAACTTAACTCCATCACACCTGGCCTAGAGTTAAACAACAACTATCATAACTTAACTCCATCACACCTGGCCTAGAGTTAAACAACAACTATCATAACTTAACTACATCACACCTGGCCTAGGGTTAAACAACAACTATCATAACTTAACTCCATCACACCTGGCCTAGAGTTAAACAACAACTATCATAACTTAACTACATCACACCTGGCCTAGGGTTAAACAACAACAACTATCATAACTTAACTACATCACACCTGGCCTAGGATTAAACAACAACTATCATAACTTAACTCCATCACACCTGGCCTAGGGTTAAGGAACAACAACTATCATAACTTAACTCCATCACACCTGGCATAGAGTTAAACAACAACTATCATAACTTAACTACATCACACCTGGCCTAGGATTAAACAACAACTATCATAACTTAACTCCATCACACCTGGCCTAGGATTAAACAACAACTATCATAACTTAACTCCATCACACCTGGCCTAGGGTTAAACAACAACTATCATAACTTAATTCCATCACACCTGGCCTAGGGTTAAACAACAACTATCATAACTTAACTACATCACACCTGGCCTAGGGTTAAACAACAACTATCATAACTTAACTCCATCACACCTGGCCTAGGCTAAAACAACTGTCATAATTTAATTCCATCACACCTGGCCTAGGGTTAAACAACAACTATCATAACTTAACTCCATCACACCTGGCCTAGGGTTAAACAACAACTATCATAACTTAACTCCATCACACCTGGCCTAGGGTTAAACAACAACAACTATCATAACTTAACTCCATCACACCTGGCCTAGAGTTAAACAACAACTATCATAACTTAACTCCATCACACCTGGCCTAGGGTTAAACAACAACAACTATCATAACTTAACTCCATCACACCTGGCCTAGAGTTAAACAACAACTATCATAACTTAACTCCATCACACCTGGCCTAGGGTTAAACAACAACAACTATCATAACTTAACTACATCACACCTGGCCTAGGATTAAACAACTATCATAACTTAACTCCATCACACCTGGCCTAGGGTTAAGGAACAACAACTATCATAACTTAACTCCATCGCACCTGGCCTAGAGTTAAACAACAACTATCATAACTTAACTACATCACACCTGGCCTAGGGTTAAACAACAACAACTATCATAACTTAACTCCATCACACGTTGCCTAGGCTAAAACAACAACTGTCATAATTTAATTCCATCACACCTGGCCTAGAGTTAAACAACAACTATCATAACTTAACTCCATCACACCTGGCCTAGAGTTAAACAACAACTATCATAACTTAACTCCATCACACCTGGCCTAGGGTTAAACAACAACTATCATAACTTAACTACATCACACCTGGCCTAGGGTTAAACAACAACAACTATCATAACTTAACTACATCACACCTGGCCTAGGGTTAAACAACAACAACTATCATAACTTAACTACATCACACCTGGCCTAGTGTTAAACAACAACAACTATCATAACTTAACTCCATCACACCTGGCCTAGAGTTAAACAACAACTATCATAACTTAACTCCATCACACCTGGCCTAGGATTAAACAACAACTATCATAACTTAACTCCATCACACCTGGCCTAGGGTTAAGGAACAACAACTATCATAACTTAACTCCATCACACTTGGCCTAGGGTTAAGGAACAACAACTATCATAACTTAACTCCATCACACCTGGCCTAGGATTAAACAACAACTATCATAACTTAACTCCATCACACTTGGCCTAGGGTTAAGGAACAACAACTATCATATCTTAACTCCATCACACCGGGCCTAGGGTTAAACAACAACTAGCATAACTTAACTACATCACACCTAGCCTAGAGTTAAACAACAACTATCATAACTTAACTCCATCACACCTAGCCTAGGGTTAAACAACTATCATAACTTAACTCCATCACACCTGGCCTAGGGTTAAACAACAACAACTATCATAACTTAACTACATCACACCTGGCCTAGGGTTAAACAACAACAACTATCATAACTTAACTCCATCACACTTGGCCTAGGGTTAAACAACAACTATCATAACTTAACTCCATCACACCTGGCCTAGGATTAAACAACAACTATCATAACTTAACTCCATCACACCTGGCCTAGGGTTAAACAACAACTATCATAACTTTACTCCATCACACCTGGCCTAGGGTTAAACAACAACTATCATAACTTAACTCCATCACACCTGACCTAGGGTTAAACAACAACTATCATAACTTAACTCCATCACACCTGGCCTAGGGTTAAACAACAACTATCATAACTTAACTCCATCACACCTGGCCTAGGGTTAAACAACAACTATCATAACTTAACTCCATCACACCTGGCCTAGGGTTAAACAACAACTATCATAACTTAACTCCATCACACCTGGCCTAGGATTAAACAACAACTATCATAACTTAACTCCATCACACCTGGCCTAGGGTTAAACAACAACTATCATAACTTAACTCCATCACACCTGGCCTAGGATTAAACAACAACTATCATAACTTAACTCCATCACACCTGGCCTAGGGTTAAACAACAACTATCATAACTTTACTCCATCACACCTGGCCTAGGGTTAAACAACAACTATCATAACTTAACTCCATCACACCTGGACTAGGGTTAAACAACAACTATCATAACTTAACTCCATCACACCTGGCCTAGAGTTAAACAAGTTCTATAACAACTCCATCACACCTGGCCTAGGGTTAAACAACAACAACTATCATAACTTAACTCCATCACACCTGGCCTAGAGTTAAACAACAACTATCATAACTTAACTCCATCACACCTGGCCTAGGGTTAAACAACAACAACTATCATAACTTAACTACATCACACCTGGCCTAGGATTAAACAACTATCATAACTTAACTCCATCACACCTGGCCTAGGGTTAAGGAACAACAACTATCATAACTTAACTCCATCGCACCTGGCCTAGAGTTAAACAACAACTATCATAACTTAACTACATCACACCTGGCCTAGGGTTAAACAACAACAACTATCATAACTTAACTCCATCACACGTTGCCTAGGCTAAAACAACAACTGTCATAATTTAATTCCATCACACCTGGCCTAGAGTTAAACAACAACTATCATAACTTAACTCCATCACACCTGGCCTAGAGTTAAACAACAACTATCATAACTTAACTCCATCACACCTGGTCTAGGGTTAAACAACAACTATCATAACTTAACTACATCACACCTGGCCTAGGGTTAAACAACAACAACTATCATAACTTAACTACATCACACCTGGCCTAGGGTTAAACAACAACAACTATCATAACTTAACTACATCACACCTGGCCTAGTGTTAAACAACAACAACTATCATAACTTAACTCCATCACACCTGGCCTAGAGTTAAACAACAACTATCATAACTTAACTCCATCACACCTGGCCTAGGATTAAACAACAACTATCATAACTTAACTCCATCACACCTGGCCTAGGGTTAAGGAACAACAACTATCATAACTTAACTCCATCACACTTGGCCTAGGGTTAAGGAACAACAACTATCATAACTTAACTCCATCACACCTGGCCTAGGATTAAACAACAACTATCATAACTTAACTCCATCACACTTGGCCTAGGGTTAAGGAACAACAACTATCATATCTTAACTCCATCACACCGGGCCTAGGGTTAAACAACAACTATCATAACTTAACTCCATCATACCTGGCCTAGGGTTAAACAACAACTAGCATAACTTAACTACATCACACCTAGCCTAGAGTTAAACAACAACTATCATAACTTAACTCCATCACACCTAGCCTAGGGTTAAACAACTATCATAACTTAACTCCATCACACCTGGCCTAGGGTTAAACAACAACTATCATAACTTAACTCCATCACACCTGGCCTAGGGTTAAACAACAACAACTATCATAACTTAACTCCATCACACCTGGCCTAGGGTTAAACAACAACTATCATAACTTAACTACATCACACCTGGCCTAGGGTTAAACGACAACAACTATCATAACTTAACTACATCAACCTGGCCTAGGATTAAACAACAACTATCATAACTTAACTCCATCACACCTGGCCTAGGGTTAAGGAACAACAACTATCATAACTTAACTCCATCACACCTGGTATAGAGTTAAACAACAACTATCATAACTTAACTACATCACACCTGGCCTAGGGTTAAACAACAACAACTATCATAACTTAACTCCATCACACGTTGCCTAGGCTAAAACAACAACTGTCATAATTTAATTCCATCACACCTGGCCTAGGGTTAAACAACAACTATCATAACTTAACTCCATCACACCTGGCCTAGAGTTAAACAACAACTATCATAACTTAACTACATCACACCTGGCCTAGGGTTAAACAACAACAACTATCATAACTTAACTCCATCACACCTGGCCTAGGGTTAAACAACAACTATCATAACTTAACTCCATCACACCTGGCCTAGGGTTAAACAACAACAACTATCATAACTTAACTCCATCACACCTGGCCTAGAGTTAAACAACAACTATCATAACTTAACTCCATCACACCTGGCCTAGGGTTAAACAACAACTATCATAACTTAACTACATCACACCTGGCCTAGGGTTAAACAACAACTATCATAACTTAACTACATCACACCTGGCCTAGGATTAAACAACTATCATAACTTAACTCCATCACACCTGGCCTAGGGTTAAGGAACAACAACTATCATAACTTAACTCCATCACACCTGGCCTAGAGTTAAACAACAACTATCATAACTTAACTACATCACACCTGGCCTAGGGTTAAACAACAACAACTATCATAACTTAACTCCATCACACGTTGCCTAGGCTAAAACAACAACTGTCATAATTTAATTCCATCACACCTGGCCTAGGGTTAAACAACAACTATCATAACTTAACTCCATCACACCTGGCCTAGAGTTAAACAACAACTATCATAACTTAACTCCATCACACCTGGCCTAGGGTTAAACAACAACTATCATAACTTAACTCCATCACACCTGGCCTAGAGTTAAACAACAACTATCATAACTTAACTACATCACACCTGGCCTAGGGTTAAACAACAACAACTATCATAACTTAACTACATCACACCTGGCCTAGGGTTAAACAACAACAACTATCATAACTTAACTACATCACACCTGGCCTAGTGTTAAACAACAACAACTATCACAACTTAACTCCATCACACCTGGCCTAGGGTTAAACAACAACTATCATAACTTAACTCCATCACACCTGGCCTAGAGTTAAACAACAACTATCATAACTTAACTCCATCACACCTGGCCTAGGGTTAAACAACAACTATCATAACTTAACTCCATCACACCTGGCCTAGAGTTAAACAACAACTATCATAACTTAACTACATCACACCTGGCCTAGGGTTAAACAACAACAACTATCATAACTTAACTACATCACACCTGGCCTAGGGTTAAACAACAACAACTATCATAACTTAACTACATCACACCTGGCCTAGTGTTAAACAACAACAACTATCACAACTTAACTCCATCACACCTGGCCTAGAGTTAAACAACAGCTATCATAACTTAACTCCATCACACCTGGCCTAGAGTTAAACAACAACTATCATAACTTAACTCCATCACACCTGGCCTAGGATTAAACAACAACTATCATAACTTAACTCCATCACACCTGGCCTAGGGTTAAGGAACAACAACTATCATAACTTAACTCCATCACACTTGGCCTAGGGTTAAGGAACAACAACTATCATAACTTAACTCCATCACTCCTGGCCTAGGGTTAAACAACAACTATCCTAACTTAACTCCATCACACCTGGCCTAGAGTTAAACAACAACTATCATAACTTAACTCCATCACACCTGGCCTAGAGTTAAACAACAACTATCATAACTTAACTACATCACACCTGGCCTAGGGTTAAACAACAACTATCATAACTTAACTCCATCACACCTGGCCTAGAGTTAAACAACAACTATCATAACTTAACTACATCACACCTGGCCTAGGGTTAAACAACAACAACTATCATAACTTAACTACATCACACCTGGCCTAGGATTAAACAACAACTATCATAACTTAACTCCATCACACCTGGCCTAGGGTTAAGGAACAACAACTATCATAACTTAACTCCATCACACCTGGCATAGAGTTAAACAACAACTATCATAACTTAACTACATCACACCTGGCCTAGGATTAAACAACAACTATCATAACTTAACTCCATCACACCTGGCCTAGGATTAAACAACAACTATCATAACTTAACTCCATCACACCTGGCCTAGGGTTAAACAACAACTATCATAACTTAATTCCATCACACCTGGCCTAGGGTTAAACAACAACTATCATAACTTAACTACATCACACCTGGCCTAGGGTTAAACAACAACTATCATAACTTAACTCCATCACACCTGGCCTAGGCTAAAACAACAACTGTCATAATTTAATTCCATCACACCTGGCCTAGGGTTAAACAACAACTATCATAACTTAACTCCATCACACCTGGCCTAGGGTTAAACAACAACTATCATAACTTAACTCCATCACACCTGGCCTAGGGTTAAACAACAACAACTATCATAACTTAACTCCATCACACCTGGCCTAGAGTTAAACAACAACTATCATAACTTAACTCCATCACACCTGGCCTAGGGTTAAACAACAACAACTATCATAACTTAACTCCATCACACCTGGCCTAGAGTTAAACAACAACTATCATAACTTAACTCCATCACACCTGGCCTAGGGTTAAACAACAACAACTATCATAACTTAACTACATCACACCTGGCCTAGGATTAAACAACTATCATAACTTAACTCCATCACACCTGGCCTAGGGTTAAGGAACAACAACTATCATAACTTAACTCCATCGCACCTGGCCTAGAGTTAAACAACAACTATCATAACTTAACTACATCACACCTGGCCTAGGGTTAAACAACAACAACTATCATAACTTAACTCCATCACACGTTGCCTAGGCTAAAACAACAACTGTCATAATTTAATTCCATCACACCTGGCCTAGAGTTAAACAACAACTATCATAACTTAACTCCATCACACCTGGCCTAGAGTTAAACAACAACTATCATAACTTAACTCCATCACACCTGGCCTAGGGTTAAACAACAACTATCATAACTTAACTACATCACACCTGGCCTAGGGTTAAACAACAACAACTATCATAACTTAACTACATCACACCTGGCCTAGTGTTAAACAACAACAACTATCACAACTTAACTCCATCACACCTGGCCTAGAGTTAAACAACAGCTATCATAACTTAACTCCATCACACCTGGCCTAGAGTTAAACAACAACTATCATAACTTAACTCCATCACACCTGGCCTAGGATTAAACAACAACTATCATAACTTAACTCCATCACACCTGGCCTAGGGTTAAACAACAACTATCATAACTTAACTCCATCATACCTGGACTAGGGTTAAACAACAACTATCCTAACTTAACTCCATCACACCTGGACTAGGGTTAAACAACAACTAGCATAACTTAACTCCATCACACCTGGCCTAGGATTAAACAACAACTATCATAACTTAACTCCATCACACCTGGCCTAGGGTTAAACAACAACTATCATAACTTAACTCCATCACACCTGGCCTAGGGTTAAACAACAACTATCATAACTTAACTCCATCACACCTGGCCTAGAGTTAAACAACAACAACTATCATAACTTAACTCCATCACACCTGGACTAGGGTTAAACAACAACAACTATCATAACTTAACTCCATCACACCTGGCCTAGGGTTAAACAACAACTATCATAACTTAACTACATCACACCTGGCCTAGGGTTAAACAACAACAACTATCATAACTTAACTACATCACACCTGGCCTAGGATTAAACAACAACTATCATAACTTAACTCCATCACACCTGGCCTAGGGTTAAGGAACAACAACTATCATAACTTAACTCCATCACACCTAGCCTAGGGTTAAACAACTATCATAACTTAACTCCATCACACCTGGCCTAGGGTTAAACAACAACTATCATAACTTAACTCCATCACACCTGGCCTAGGGTTAAACAACAACAACTATCATAACTTAACTCCATCACACCTGGCCTAGGGTTAAACAACAACTATCATAACTTAACTACATCACACCTGGCCTAGGGTTAAACGACAACAACTATCATAACTTAACTACATCAACCTGGCCTAGGATTAAACAACAACTATCATAACTTAACTCCATCACACCTGGCCTAGGGTTAAGGAACAACAACTATCATAACTTAACTCCATCACACCTGGTATAGAGTTAAACAACAACTATCATAACTTAACTACATCACACCTGGCCTAGGGTTAAACAACAACAACTATCATAACTTAACTCCATCACACGTTGCCTAGGCTAAAACAACAACTGTCATAATTTAATTCCATCACACCTGGCCTAGGGTTAAACAACAACTATCATAACTTAACTCCATCACACCTGGCCTAGAGTTAAACAACAACTATCATAACTTAACTACATCACACCTGGCCTAGGGTTAAACAACAACAACTATCATAACTTAACTCCATCACACCTGGCCTAGGGTTAAACAACAACTATCATAACTTAACTCCATCACACCTGGCCTAGGGTTAAACAACAACAACTATCATAACTTAACTCCATCACACCTGGCCTAGAGTTAAACAACAACTATCATAACTTAACTCCATCACACCTGGCCTAGGGTTAAACAACAACTATCATAACTTAACTACATCACACCTGGCCTAGGGTTAAACAACAACAACTATCATAACTTAACTACATCACACCTGGCCTAGGATTAAACAACTATCATAACTTAACTCCATCACACCTGGCCTAGGGTTAAGGAACAACAACTATCATAACTTAACTCCATCACACCTGGCCTAGAGTTAAACAACAACTATCATAACTTAACTACATCACACCTGGCCTAGGGTTAAACAACAACAACTATCATAACTTAACTCCATCACACGTTGCCTAGGCTAAAACAACAACTGTCATAATTTAATTCCATCACACCTGGCCTAGGGTTAAACAACAACTATCATAACTTAACTCCATCACACCTGGCCTAGAGTTAAACAACAACTATCATAACTTAACTCCATCACACCTGGCCTAGGGTTAAACAACAACTATCATAACTTAACTCCATCACACCTGGCCTAGAGTTAAACAACAACTATCATAACTTAACTACATCACACCTGGCCTAGGGTTAAACAACAACAACTATCATAACTTAACTACATCACACCTGGCCTAGGGTTAAACAACAACAACTATCATAACTTAACTACATCACACCTGGCCTAGTGTTAAACAACAACAACTATCACAATTTAACTCCATCACACCTGGCCTAGGGTTAAACAACAACTATCATAACTTAACTCCATCACACCTGGCCTAGAGTTAAACAACAACTATCATAACTTAACTCCATCACACCTGGCCTAGGGTTAAACAACAACTATCATAACTTAACTCCATCACACCTGGCCTAGAGTTAAACAACAACTATCATAACTTAACTACATCACACCTGGCCTAGGGTTAAACAACAACAACTATCATAACTTAACTACATCACACCTGGCCTAGGGTTAAACAACAACAACTATCATAACTTAACTACATCACACCTGGCCTAGTGTTAAACAACAACAACTATCACAACTTAACTCCATCACACCTGGCCTAGAGTTAAACAACAGCTATCATAACTTAACTCCATCACACCTGGCCTAGAGTTAAACAACAACTATCATAACTTAACTCCATCACACCTGGCCTAGGATTAAACAACAACTATCATAACTTAACTCCATCACACCTGGCCTAGGGTTAAGGAACAACAACTATCATAACTTAACTCCATCACACTTGGCCTAGGGTTAAGGAACAACAACTATCATAACTTAACTCCATCACTCCTGGCCTAGGGTTAAACAACAACTATCCTAACTTAACTCCATCACACCTGGCCTAGAGTTAAACAACAACTATCATAACTTAACTCCATCACACCTGGCCTAGAGTTAAACAACAACTATCATAACTTAACTACATCACACCTGGCCTAGGGTTAAACAACAACTATCATAACTTAACTCCATCACACCTGGCCTAGAGTTAAACAACAACTATCATAACTTAACTACATCACACCTGGCCTAGGGTTAAACAACAACAACTATCATAACTTAACTACATCACACCTGGCCTAGGATTAAACAACAACTATCATAACTTAACTCCATCACACCTGGCCTAGGGTTAAGGAACAACAACTATCATAACTTAACTCCATCACACCTGGCATAGAGTTAAACAACAACTATCATAACTTAACTACATCACACCTGGCCTAGGATTAAACAACAACTATCATAACTTAACTCCATCACACCTGGCCTAGGATTAAACAACAACTATCATAACTTAACTCCATCACACCTGGCCTAGAGTTAAACAACAACTATCATAACTTAATTCCATCACACCTGGCCTAGGGTTAAACAACAACTATCATAACTTAACTACATCACACCTGGCCTAGGGTTAAACAACAACTATCATAACTTAACTCCATCACACCTGGCCTAGGCTAAAACAACAACTGTCATAATTTAATTCCATCACACCTGGCCTAGGGTTAAACAACAACTATCATAACTTAACTCCATCACACCTGGCCTAGGGTTAAACAACAACTATCATAACTTAACTCCATCACACCTGGCCTAGGGTTAAACAACAACAACTATCATAACTTAACTCCATCACACCTGGCCTAGAGTTAAACAACAACTATCATAACTTAACTCCATCACACCTGGCCTAGGGTTAAACAACAACAACTATCATAACTTAACTCCATCACACCTGGCCTAGAGTTAAACAACAACTATCATAACTTAACTCCATCACACCTGGCCTAGGGTTAAACAACAACAACTATCATAACTTAACTACATCACACCTGGCCTAGGATTAAACAACTATCATAACTTAACTCCATCACACCTGGCCTAGGGTTAAGGAACAACAACTATCATAACTTAACTCCATCGCACCTGGCCTAGAGTTAAACAACAACTATCATAACTTAACTACATCACACCTGGCCTAGGGTTAAACAACAACAACTATCATAACTTAACTCCATCACACGTTGCCTAGGCTAAAACAACAACTGTCATAATTTAATTCCATCACACCTGGCCTAGAGTTAAACAACAACTATCATAACTTAACTCCATCACACCTGGCCTAGAGTTAAACAACAACTATCATAACTTAACTCCATCACACCTGGCCTAGGGTTAAACAACAACTATCATAACTTAACTACATCACACCTGGCCTAGGGTTAAACAACAACAACTATCATAACTTAACTACATCACACCTGGCCTAGGGTTAAACAACAACAACTATCATAACTTAACTACATCACACCTGGCCTAGTGTTAAACAACAACAACTATCATAACTTAACTCCATCACACCTGGCCTAGAGTTAAACAACAACTATCATAACTTAACTCCATCACACCTGGCCTAGGATTAAACAACAACTATCATAACTTAACTCCATCACACCTGGCCTAGGGTTAAGGAACAACAACTATCATAACTTAACTCCATCACACTTGGCCTAGGGTTAAGGAACAACAACTATCATAACTTAACTCCATCACACCTGGCCTAGGATTAAACAACAACTATCATAACTTAACTCCATCACACTTGGCCTAGGGTTAAGGAACAACAACTATCATATCTTAACTCCATCACACCGGGCCTAGGGTTAAACAACAACTATCATAACTTAACTCCATCATACCTGGCCTAGGGTTAAACAACAACTAGCATAACTTAACTACATCACACCTAGCCTAGAGTTAAACAACAACTATCATAACTTAACTCCATCACACCTAGCCTAGGGTTAAACAACTATCATAACTTAACTCCATCACACCTGGCCTAGGGTTAAACAACAACAACTATCATAACTTAACTACATCACACCTGGCCTAGGGTTAAACAACAACAACTATCATAACTTAACTCCATCACACTTGGCCTAGGGTTAAACAACAACTATCATAACTTAACTCCATCACACCTGGCCTAGGATTAAACAACAACTATCATAACTTAACTCCATCACACCTGGCCTAGGGTTAAACAACAACTATCATAACTTTACTCCATCACACCTGGCCTAGGGTTAAACAACAACTATCATAACTTAACTCCATCACACCTGACCTAGGGTTAAACAACAACTATCATAACTTAACTACATCACACCTGGCCTAGGGTTAAACAACAACAACTATCATAACTTAACTACATCACACCTGGCCTAGTGTTAAACAACAACAACTATCACAACTTAACTCCATCACACCTGGCCTAGAGTTAAACAACAGCTATCATAACTTAACTCCATCACACCTGGCCTAGAGTTAAACAACAACTATCATAACTTAACTCCATCACACCTGGCCTAGGATTAAACAACAACTATCATAACTTAACTCCATCACACCTGGCCTAGGGTTAAGGAACAACAACTATCATAACTTAACTCCATCACACTTGGCCTAGGGTTAAGGAACAACAACTATCATAACTTAACTCCATCACTCCTGGCCTAGGGTTAAACAACAACTATCCTAACTTAACTCCATCACACCTGGCCTAGAGTTAAACAACAACTATCATAACTTAACTCCATCACACCTGGCCTAGAGTTAAACAACAACTATCATAACTTAACTACATCACACCTGGCCTAGGGTTAAACAACAACTATCATAACTTAACTCCATCACACCTGGCCTAGAGTTAAACAACAACTATCATAACTTAACTACATCACACCTGGCCTAGGGTTAAACAACAACAACTATCATAACTTAACTACATCACACCTGGCCTAGGATTAAACAACAACTATCATAACTTAACTCCATCACACCTGGCCTAGGGTTAAGGAACAACAACTATCATAACTTAACTCCATCACACCTGGCATAGAGTTAAACAACAACTATCATAACTTAACTACATCACACCTGGCCTAGGATTAAACAACAACTATCATAACTTAACTCCATCACACCTGGCCTAGGATTAAACAACAACTATCATAACTTAACTCCATCACACCTGGCCTAGGGTTAAACAACAACTATCATAACTTAATTCCATCACACCTGGCCTAGGGTTAAACAACAACTATCATAACTTAACTACATCACACCTGGCCTAGGGTTAAACAACAACTATCATAACTTAACTCCATCACACCTGGCCTAGGCTAAAACAACAACTGTCATAATTTAATTCCATCACACCTGGCCTAGGGTTAAACAACAACTATCATAACTTAACTCCATCACACCTGGCCTAGGGTTAAACAACAACTATCATAACTTAACTCCATCACACCTGGCCTAGGGTTAAACAACAACAACTATCATAACTTAACTCCATCACACCTGGCCTAGAGTTAAACAACAACTATCATAACTTAACTCCATCACACCTGGCCTAGGGTTAAACAACAACAACTATCATAACTTAACTCCATCACACCTGGCCTAGAGTTAAACAACAACTATCATAACTTAACTCCATCACACCTGGCCTAGGGTTAAACAACAACAACTATCATAACTTAACTACATCACACCTGGCCTAGGATTAAACAACTATCATAACTTAACTCCATCACACCTGGCCTAGGGTTAAGGAACAACAACTATCATAACTTAACTCCATCGCACCTGGCCTAGAGTTAAACAACAACTATCATAACTTAACTACATCACACCTGGCCTAGGGTTAAACAACAACAACTATCATAACTTAACTCCATCACACGTTGCCTAGGCTAAAACAACAACTGTCATAATTTAATTCCATCACACCTGGCCTAGAGTTAAACAACAACTATCATAACTTAACTCCATCACACCTGGCCTAGAGTTAAACAACAACTATCATAACTTAACTCCATCACACCTGGCCTAGGGTTAAACAACAACTATCATAACTTAACTACATCACACCTGGCCTAGGGTTAAACAACAACAACTATCATAACTTAACTACATCACACCTGGCCTAGGGTTAAACAACAACAACTATCATAACTTAACTACATCACACCTGGCCTAGGATTAAACAACTATCATAACTTAACTCCATCACACCTGGCCTAGGGTTAAGGAACAACAACTATCATAACTTAACTCCATCACACCTGGCCTAGAGTTAAACAACAACTATCATAACTTAACTACATCACACCTGGCCTAGGGTTAAACAACAACAACTATCATAACTTAACTCCATCACACGTTGCCTAGGCTAAAACAACAACTGTCATAATTTAATTCCATCACACCTGGCCTAGGGTTAAACAACAACTATCATAACTTAACTCCATCACACCTGGCCTAGAGTTAAACAACAACTATCATAACTTAACTCCATCACACCTGGCCTAGGGTTAAACAACAACTATCATAACTTAACTCCATCACACCTGGCCTAGAGTTAAACAACAACTATCATAACTTAACTACATCACACCTGGCCTAGGGTTAAACAACAACAACTATCATAACTTAACTACATCACACCTGGCCTAGGGTTAAACAACAACAACTATCATAACTTAACTACATCACACCTGGCCTAGTGTTAAACAACAACAACTATCACAACTTAACTCCATCACACCTGGCCTAGAGTTAAACAACAACTATCATAACTTAACTCCATCACACCTGGCCTAGGGTTAAACAACAACAACTATCATAACTTAACTCCATCACACCTGGCCTAGGGTTAAACAACAACTATCATAACTTAACTCCATCACACCTGGCCTAGAGTTAAACAACAACTATCATAACTTAACACCATCACACCTGGCCTAGGATTAAACAACAACTATCATAACTTAACTCCATCACACCTGGCCTAGAGTTAAACAACAACTATCATAACTTAACTCCATCACACCTGGCCTAGGATTAGACAACAACTATCATAACTTAACTCCATCACACCTGGCCTAGGGTTAAGGAACAACAACTATCATAACTTAACTCCATCACACTTGGCCTAGGGTTAAGGAACAACAACTATCATAACTTAACTCCATCACTCCTGGCCTAGGGTTAAACAACAACTATCCTAACTTAACTCCATCACACCTGGCCTAGAGTTAAACAACAACTATCATAACTTAACTCCATCACACCTGGCCTAGAGTTAAACAACAACTATCATAACTTAACTACATCACACCTGGCCTAGGGTTAAACAACAACTATCATAACTTAACTCCATCACACCTGGCCTAGAGTTAAACAACAACTATCATAACTTAACTCCATCACACCTGGCCTAGGGTTAAACAACAACTATCATAACTTAACTACATCACACCTGGCCTAGGGTTAAACAACAACAACTATCATAACTTAACTACATCACACCTGGCCTAGGATTAAACAACAACTATCATAACTTAACTCCATCACACCTGGCCTAGGGTTAAGGAACAACAACTATCATAACTTAACTCCATCACACCTGGCATAGAGTTAAACAACAACTATCATAACTTAACTACATCACACCTGGCCTAGGGTTAAACAACAACAACTATCATAACTTAACTCCATCACACGTTGCCTAGGCTAAAACAACAACTGTCATAATTTAATTCCATCACACCTGGCCTAGGGTTAAACAACAACTATCATAACTTAACTCCATCACACCTGGCCTAGAGTTAAACAACAACTATCATAACTTAACTACATCACACCTGGCCTAGGGTTAAACAACAACAACTATCATAACTTAACTCCATCACACCTGGCCTAGGGTTAAACAACAACTATCATAACTTAACTCCATCACACCTGGCCTAGGGTTAAACAACAACAACTATCATAACTTAACTCCATCACACCTGGCCTAGAGTTAAACAACAACTATCATAACTTAACTCCATCACACCTGGCCTAGGGTTAAACAACAACTATCATAACTTAACTACATCACACCTGGCCTAGGGTTAAACAACAACAACTATCATAACTTAACTACATCACACCTGGCCTAGGATTAAACAACTATCATAACTTAACTCCATCACACCTGGCCTAGGGTTAAGGAACAACAACTATCATAACTTAACTCCATCACACCTGGCCTAGAGTTAAACAACAACTATCATAACTTAACTACATCACACCTGGCCTAGGGTTAAACAACAACAACTATCATAACTTAACTCCATCACACGTTGCCTAGGCTAAAACAACAACTGTCATAATTTAATTCCATCACACCTGGCCTAGGGTTAAACAACAACTATCATAACTTAACTCCATCACACCTGGCCTAGAGTTAAACAACAACTATCATAACTTAACTCCATCACACCTGGCCTAGGGTTAAACAACAACTATCATAACTTAACTCCATCACACCTGGCCTAGAGTTAAACAACAACTATCATAACTTAACTACATCACACCTGGCCTAGGGTTAAACAACAACAACTATCATAACTTAACTACATCACACCTGGCCTAGGGTTAAACAACAACAACTATCATAACTTAACTACATCACACCTGGCCTAGTGTTAAACAACAACAACTATCACAATTTAACTCCATCACACCTGGCCTAGGGTTAAACAACAACTATCATAACTTAACTCCATCACACCTGGCCTAGAGTTAAACAACAACTATCATAACTTAACTCCATCACACCTGGCCTAGAGTTAAACAACAACTATCATAACTTAACTACATCACACCTGGCCTAGGGTTAAACAACAACAACTATCATAACTTAACTACATCACACCTGGCCTAGGGTTAAACAACAACAACTATCATAACTTAACTACATCACACCTGGCCTAGTGTTAAACAACAACAACTATCACAACTTAACTCCATCACACCTGGCCTAGAGTTAAACAACAGCTATCATAACTTAACTCCATCACACCTGGCCTAGAGTTAAACAACAACTATCATAACTTAACTCCATCACACCTGGCCTAGGGTTAAACAACAACTATCCTAACTTAACTCCATCACACCTGGCCTAGAGTTGAACAACAACTATCATAACTTAACTCCATCACACCTGGCCTAGAGTTAAACAACAGCTATCATAACTTAACTCCATCACATATGGCCTAGAGTTAAACAACAACTATCATAACTTAACTACATCACACCTGGCCTAGGGTTAAACAACAACTATCATAACTTAACTCCATCACACCTGGCCTAGAGTTAAACAACAACTATCATAACTTAACTCCATCACACCTGGCCTAGAGTTAAACAACAACTATCATAACTTAACTCCATCACACCTGGCCTAGAGTTAAACAACAGCTATCATAACTTAACTCCATCACACCTGGCCTAGAGTTAAACAACAACTATCATAACTTAACTCCATCACACCTGGCCTAGGGTTAAACAACAACTATCCTAACTTAACTCCATCACACCTGGCCTAGAGTTAAACAACAACTATCATAACTTAACTCCATCACACCTGGCCTAGGGTTAAACAACAACTATCATAACTTAACTCCATCACACCTGGCCTAGGGTTAAACAACAACAACTATCATAACTTAACTCCATCACACCTGGCCTAGGGTTTAAACAACAACAACTATCATAACTTAACTCCATAACACCTGGCCTAGGGTTAAACAACAACTATCATAACTTAACTCCATCACTCCTGGCCTAGGGTTAAACAACAACTATCCTAACTTAACTCCATCACACCTGGCCTAGAGTTAAACAACAACTATCATAACTTAACTCCATCACACCTGGCCTAGAGTTAAACAACAACTATCATAACTTAACCACATCACACCTGGCCTAGGGTTAAACAACAACTATCCTAACTTAACTCCATCACACCTGGCCTAGAGTTAAACAACTATCATAACTTAACTCCATCACACCTGGCCTAGAGTTAAACAACAACTATCATAACTTAACACCATCACACCTGGCCTAGAGTTAAACAACAACTATCATAACTTAACTACATCACACCTGGCCTAGGGTTAAACAACAACTATCATAACTTAACTCCATCACACCTGGCCTAGAGTTAAACAACTATCATAACTTAACTCCATCACACCTGGCCTAGGGTTAAACAACAACTATCATAACTTAACTCCATCACACCTGGCCTAGGGTTAAACAACAACAACTATCATAACTTAACTCCATCACACCTGGCCTAGGGTTAAACAACAACTATCATAACTTAACTCCATCACACCTGGCCTAGGGTTAAACAACAACTATCATAACTTAACTACATCACACCTGGCCTAGGGTTAAACAACAACAACTATCATAACTTAACTCCATCACACCTGGCCTAGGGTTAAACAACAACTATCATAACTTAACTCCATCACACCTGGCCTAGGGTTAAACAACAACAACTATCATAACTTAACTCCATCACACCTGGCCTAGAGTTAAACAACAACTATCATAACTTAACTCCATCACACCTGGCCTAGGGTTAAACAACAACTATCATAACTTAACTACATCACACCTGGCCTAGGGTTAAACAACAACAACTATCATAACTTAACTACATCACACCTGGCCTAGGATTAAACAACTATCATAACTTAACTCCATCACACCTGGCCTAGGGTTAAGGAACAACAACTATCATAACTTAACTCCATCACACCTGGCCTAGAGTTAAACAACAACTATCATAACTTAACTACATCACACCTGGCCTAGGGTTAAACAACAACAACTATCATAACTTAACTCCATCACACGTTGCCTAGGCTAAAACAACAACTGTCATAATTTAATTCCATCACACCTGGCCTAGGGTTAAACAACAACTATCATAACTTAACTCCATCACACCTGGCCTAGAGTTAAACAACAACTATCATAACTTAACTCCATCACACCTGGCCTAGGGTTAAACAACAACTATCATAACTTAACTCCATCACACCTGGCCTAGAGTTAAACAACAACTATCATAACTTAACTACATCACACCTGGCCTAGGGTTAAACAACAACAACTATCATAACTTAACTACATCACACCTGGCCTAGGGTTAAACAACAACAACTATCATAACTTAACTACATCACACCTGGCCTAGTGTTAAACAACAACAACTATCACAACTTAACTCCATCACACCTGGCCTAGAGTTAAACAACAGCTATCATAACTTAACTCCATCACACCTGGCCTAGAGTTAAACAACAACTATCATAACTTAACTCCATCACACCTGGCCTAGGATTAGACAACAACTATCATAACTTAACTCCATCACACCTGGCCTAGGGTTAAGGAACAACAACTATCATAACTTAACTCCATCACACTTGGCCTAGGGTTAAGGAACAACAACTATCATAACTTAACTCCATCACTCCTGGCCTAGGGTTAAACAACAACTATCCTAACTTAACTCCATCACACCTGGCCTAGAGTTAAACAACAACTATCAAAACTTAACTCCATCACACCTGGCCTAGAGTTAAACAACAACTATCATAACTTAACTACATCACACCTGGCCTAGGGTTAAACAACAACTATCATAACTTAACTCCATCACACCTGGCCTAGAGTTAAACAACAACTATCATAACTTAACTCCATCACACCTGGCCTAGGGTTAAACAACAACTATCATAACTTAACTACATCACACCTGGCCTAGGGTTAAACAACAACAACTATCATAACTTAACTACATCACACCTGGCCTAGGATTAAACAACAACTATCATAACTTAACTCCATCACACCTGGCCTAGGGTTAAGGAACAACAACTATCATAACTTAACTCCATCACACCTGGCATAGAGTTAAACAACAACTATCATAACTTAACTACATCACACCTGGCCTAGGGTTAAACAACAACAACTATCATAACTTAACTCCATCACACGTTGCCTAGGCTAAAACAACAACTGTCATAATTTAATTCCATCACACCTGGCCTAGGGTTAAACAACAACTATCATAACTTAACTCCATCACACCTGGCCTAGGGTTAAACAACAACTATCATAACTTAACTCCATCACACCTGGCCTAGGGTTAAACAACAACAACTATCATAACTTAACTCCATCACACCTGGCCTAGAGTTAAACAACAACTATCATAACTTAACTCCATTACACCTGGCCTAGGGTTAAACAACAACAACTATCATAACTTAACTCCATCACACCTGGCCTAGAGTTAAACAACAACTATCATAACTTAACTCCATCACACCTGGCCTAGGGTTAAACAACAACAACTATCATAACTTAACTACATCACACCTGGCCTAGGATTAAACAACTATCATAACTTAACTCCATCACACCTAGCCTAGGGTTAAGGAACAACAACTATCATAACTTAACTCCATCGCACCTGGCCTAGAGTTAAACAACAACTATCATAACTTAACTACATCACACCTGGCCTAGGGTTAAACAACAACAACTATCATAACTTAACTCCATCACACGTTGCCTAGGCTAAAACAACAACTGTCATAATTTAATTCCATCACACCTGGCCTAGGGTTAAACAACAACTATCATAACTTTACTCCATCACACCTGGCCTAGGGTTAAACAACAACTATCATAACTTAACTCCATCACACCTGGCCTAGAGTTAAACAACAACTATCATAACTTAACTCCATCACACCTGGCCTAGAGTTAAACAACAACTATCATAACTTAACTCCATCACACCTGGCCTAGAGTTAAACAACAACTATCATAACTTAACTCCATCACACCTGGCCTAGGGTTAAACAACAACTATCATAACTTAACTACATCACACCTGGCCTAGTGTTAAACAACAACAACTATCATAACTTAACTCCATCACACCTGGCCTAGGGTTAAACAACAACTATCATAACTTAACTACATCACACCTGGCCTAGGGTTAAACAACAACAACTATCATAACTTAACTACATCACACCTGGCCTAGGATTAAACAACTATCATAACTTAACTCCATCACACCTGGCCTAGGGTTAAGGAACAACAACTATCATAACTTAACTCCATCACACCTGGCCTAGAGTTAAACAACAACTATCATAACTTAACTACATCACACCTGGCCTAGGGTTAAACAACTATCATAACTTAACTCCATCACACCTGGCCTAGGGTTAAGGAACAACAACTATCATAACTTAACTCCATCACACCTGGCCTAGAGTTAAACAACAACTATCATAACTTAACTACATCACACCTGGCCTAGGGTTAAACAACAACTATCATAACTTAACTCCATCACACCTGGCCTAGAGTTAAACAACTATCATAACTTAACTCCATCACACCTGGCCTAGAGTTAAACAACAACTATCATAACTTAACTCCATCACACCTGGCCTAGAGTTAAACAACAACTATCATAACTTAACTACATCACACCTGGCCTAGGGTTAAACAACAACTATCATAACTTAACTCCATCACACCTGGCCTAGAGTTAAACAACTATCATAACTTAACTCCATCACACCTGGCCTAGGGTTAAACAACAACTATCATAACTTAACTCCATCACACCTGGCCTAGGGTTAAACAACAACAACTATCATAACTTAACTCCATCACACCTGGCCTAGGGTTAAACAACAACTATCATAACTTAACTACATCACACCTGGCCTAGGGTTAAACGACAACAACTATCATAACTTAACTACATCAACCTGGCCTAGGATTAAACAACAACTATCATAACTTAACTCCATCACACCTGGCCTAGGGTTAAGGAACAACAACTATCATAACTTAACTCCATCACACCTGGCATAGAGTTAAACAACAACTATCATAACTTAACTACATCACACCTGGCCTAGGGTTAAACAACAACAACTATCATAACTTAACTCCATCACACGTTGCCTAGGCTAAAACAACAACTGTCATAATTTAATTCCATCACACCTGGCCTAGGGTTAAACAACAACTATCATAACTTAACTCCATCACACCTGGCCTAGAGTTAAACAACAACTATCATAACTTAACTACATCACACCTGGCCTAGGGTTAAACAACAACAACTATCATAACTTAACTCCATCACACCTGGCCTAGGGTTAAACAACAACTATCATAACTTAACTCCATCACACCTGGCCTAGGGTTAAACAACAACAACTATCATAACTTAACTCCATCACACCTGGCCTAGAGTTAAACAACAACTATCATAACTTAACTCCATCACACCTGGCCTAGGGTTAAACAACAACTATCATAACTTAACTACATCACACCTGGCCTAGGGTTAAACAACAACAACTATCATAACTTAACTACATCACACCTGGCCTAGGATTAAACAACTATCATAACTTAACTCCATCACACCTGGCCTAGGGTTAAGGAACAACAACTATCATAACTTAACTCCATCACACCTGGCCTAGAGTTAAACAACAACTATCATAACTTAACTACATCACACCTGGCCTAGGGTTAAACAACAACAACTATCATAACTTAACTCCATCACACGTTGCCTAGGCTAAAACAACAACTGTCATAATTTAATTCCATCACACCTGGCCTAGGGTTAAACAACAACTATCATAACTTAACTCCATCACACCTGGCCTAGAGTTAAACAACAACTATCATAACTTAACTCCATCACACCTGGCCTAGGGTTAAACAACAACTATCATAACTTAACTCCATCACACCTGGCCTAGAGTTAAACAACAACTATCATAACTTAACTACATCACACCTGGCCTAGGGTTAAACAACAACAACTATCATAACTTAACTACATCACACCTGGCCTAGGGTTAAACAACAACAACTATCATAACTTAACTACATCACACCTGGCCTAGTGTTAAACAACAACAACTATCACAACTTAACTCCATCACACCTGGCCTAGGGTTAAACAACAACTATCATAACTTAACTCCATCACACCTGGCCTAGAGTTAAACAACAACTATCATAACTTAACTCCATCACACCTGGCCTAGGGTTAAACAACAACTATCATAACTTAACTCCATCACACCTGGCCTAGAGTTAAACAACAACTATCATAACTTAACTACATCACACCTGGCCTAGGGTTAAACAACAACAACTATCATAACTTAACTACATCACACCTGGCCTAGGGTTAAACAACAACAACTATCATAACTTAACTACATCACACCTGGCCTAGTGTTAAACAACAACAACTATCACAACTTAACTCCATCACACCTGGCCTAGAGTTAAACAACAGCTATCATAACTTAACTCCATCACACCTGGCCTAGAGTTAAACAACAACTATCATAACTTAACTCCATCACACCTGGCCTAGGATTAAACAACAACTATCATAACTTAACTCCATCACACCTGGCCTAGGGTTAAACAACAACTATCATAACTTAACTCCATCATACCTGGACTAGGGTTAAACAACAACTATCCTAACTTAACTCCATCACACCTGGACTAGGGTTAAACAACAACTAGCATAACTTAACTCCATCACACCTGGCCTAGGATTAAACAACAACTATCATAACTTAACTCCATCACACCTGGCCTAGGGTTAAACAACAACTATCATAACTTAACTCCATCACACCTGGCCTAGGGTTAAACAACAACTATCATAACTTAACTCCATCACACCTGGCCTAGAGTTAAACAACAACAACTATCATAACTTAACTCCATCACACCTGGACTAGGGTTAAACAACAACAACTATCATAACTTAACTCCATCACACCTGGCCTAGGGTTAAACAACAACTATCATAACTTAACTACATCACACCTGGCCTAGGGTTAAACAACAACAACTATCATAACTTAACTACATCACACCTGGCCTAGGATTAAACAACAACTATCATAACTTAACTCCATCACACCTGGCCTAGGGTTAAGGAACAACAACTATCATAACTTAACTCCATCACACCTAGCCTAGGGTTAAACAACTATCATAACTTAACTCCATCACACCTGGCCTAGGGTTAAACAACAACTATCATAACTTAACTCCATCACACCTGGCCTAGGGTTAAACAACAACAACTATCATAACTTAACTCCATCACACCTGGCCTAGGGTTAAACAACAACTATCATAACTTAACTACATCACACCTGGCCTAGGGTTAAACGACAACAACTATCATAACTTAACTACATCAACCTGGCCTAGGATTAAACAACAACTATCATAACTTAACTCCATCACACCTGGCCTAGGGTTAAGGAACAACAACTATCATAACTTAACTCCATCACACCTGGTATAGAGTTAAACAACAACTATCATAACTTAACTACATCACACCTGGCCTAGGGTTAAACAACAACAACTATCATAACTTAACTCCATCACACGTTGCCTAGGCTAAAACAACAACTGTCATAATTTAATTCCATCACACCTGGCCTAGGGTTAAACAACAACTATCATAACTTAACTCCATCACACCTGGCCTAGAGTTAAACAACAACTATCATAACTTAACTACATCACACCTGGCCTAGGGTTAAACAACAACAACTATCATAACTTAACTCCATCACACCTGGCCTAGGGTTAAACAACAACTATCATAACTTAACTCCATCACACCTGGCCTAGGGTTAAACAACAACAACTATCATAACTTAACTCCATCACACCTGGCCTAGAGTTAAACAACAACTATCATAACTTAACTCCATCACACCTGGCCTAGGGTTAAACAACAACTATCATAACTTAACTACATCACACCTGGCCTAGGGTTAAACAACAACAACTATCATAACTTAACTACATCACACCTGGCCTAGGATTAAACAACTATCATAACTTAACTCCATCACACCTGGCCTAGGGTTAAGGAACAACAACTATCATAACTTAACTCCATCACACCTGGCCTAGAGTTAAACAACAACTATCATAACTTAACTACATCACACCTGGCCTAGGGTTAAACAACAACAACTATCATAACTTAACTCCATCACACGTTGCCTAGGCTAAAACAACAACTGTCATAATTTAATTCCATCACACCTGGCCTAGGGTTAAACAACAACTATCATAACTTAACTCCATCACACCTGGCCTAGAGTTAAACAACAACTATCATAACTTAACTCCATCACACCTGGCCTAGGGTTAAACAACAACTATCATAACTTAACTCCATCACACCTGGCCTAGAGTTAAACAACAACTATCATAACTTAACTACATCACACCTGGCCTAGGGTTAAACAACAACAACTATCATAACTTAACTACATCACACCTGGCCTAGGGTTAAACAACAACAACTATCATAACTTAACTACATCACACCTGGCCTAGTGTTAAACAACAACAACTATCACAATTTAACTCCATCACACCTGGCCTAGGGTTAAACAACAACTATCATAACTTAACTCCATCACACCTGGCCTAGAGTTAAACAACAACTATCATAACTTAACTCCATCACACCTGGCCTAGGGTTAAACAACAACTATCATAACTTAACTCCATCACACCTGGCCTAGAGTTAAACAACAACTATCATAACTTAACTACATCACACCTGGCCTAGGGTTAAACAACAACAACTATCATAACTTAACTACATCACACCTGGCCTAGGGTTAAACAACAACAACTATCATAACTTAACTACATCACACCTGGCCTAGTGTTAAACAACAACAACTATCACAACTTAACTCCATCACACCTGGCCTAGAGTTAAACAACAGCTATCATAACTTAACTCCATCACACCTGGCCTAGAGTTAAACAACAACTATCATAACTTAACTCCATCACACCTGGCCTAGGATTAAACAACAACTATCATAACTTAACTCCATCACACCTGGCCTAGGGTTAAGGAACAACAACTATCATAACTTAACTCCATCACACTTGGCCTAGGGTTAAGGAACAACAACTATCATAACTTAACTCCATCACTCCTGGCCTAGGGTTAAACAACAACTATCCTAACTTAACTCCATCACACCTGGCCTAGAGTTAAACAACAACTATCATAACTTAACTCCATCACACCTGGCCTAGAGTTAAACAACAACTATCATAACTTAACTACATCACACCTGGCCTAGGGTTAAACAACAACTATCATAACTTAACTCCATCACACCTGGCCTAGAGTTAAACAACAACTATCATAACTTAACTACATCACACCTGGCCTAGGGTTAAACAACAACAACTATCATAACTTAACTACATCACACCTGGCCTAGGATTAAACAACAACTATCATAACTTAACTCCATCACACCTGGCCTAGGGTTAAGGAACAACAACTATCATAACTTAACTCCATCACACCTGGCATAGAGTTAAACAACAACTATCATAACTTAACTACATCACACCTGGCCTAGGATTAAACAACAACTATCATAACTTAACTCCATCACACCTGGCCTAGGATTAAACAACAACTATCATAACTTAACTCCATCACACCTGGCCTAGGGTTAAACAACAACTATCATAACTTAATTCCATCACACCTGGCCTAGGGTTAAACAACAACTATCATAACTTAACTACATCACACCTGGCCTAGGGTTAAACAACAACTATCATAACTTAACTCCATCACACCTGGCCTAGGCTAAAACAACAACTGTCATAATTTAATTCCATCACACCTGGCCTAGGGTTAAACAACAACTATCATAACTTAACTCCATCACACCTGGCCTAGGGTTAAACAACAACTATCATAACTTAACTCCATCACACCTGGCCTAGGGTTAAACAACAACAACTATCATAACTTAACTCCATCACACCTGGCCTAGAGTTAAACAACAACTATCATAACTTAACTCCATCACACCTGGCCTAGGGTTAAACAACAACAACTATCATAACTTAACTCCATCACACCTGGCCTAGAGTTAAACAACAACTATCATAACTTAACTCCATCACACCTGGCCTAGGGTTAAACAACAACAACTATCATAACTTAACTACATCACACCTGGCCTAGGATTAAACAACTATCATAACTTAACTCCATCACACCTGGCCTAGGGTTAAGGAACAACAACTATCATAACTTAACTCCATCGCACCTGGCCTAGAGTTAAACAACAACTATCATAACTTAACTACATCACACCTGGCCTAGGGTTAAACAACAACAACTATCATAACTTAACTCCATCACACGTTGCCTAGGCTAAAACAACAACTGTCATAATTTAATTCCATCACACCTGGCCTAGAGTTAAACAACAACTATCATAACTTAACTCCATCACACCTGGCCTAGAGTTAAACAACAACTATCATAACTTAACTCCATCACACCTGGCCTAGGGTTAAACAACAACTATCATAACTTAACTACATCACACCTGGCCTAGGGTTAAACAACAACAACTATCATAACTTAACTACATCACACCTGGCCTAGGGTTAAACAACAACAACTATCATAACTTAACTACATCACACCTGGCCTAGTGTTAAACAACAACAACTATCATAACTTAACTCCATCACACCTGGCCTAGAGTTAAACAACAACTATCATAACTTAACTCCATCACACCTGGCCTAGGATTAAACAACAACTATCATAACTTAACTCCATCACACCTGGCCTAGGGTTAAGGAACAACAACTATCATAACTTAACTCCATCACACTTGGCCTAGGGTTAAGGAACAACAACTATCATAACTTAACTCCATCACACCTGGCCTAGGATTAAACAACAACTATCATAACTTAACTCCATCACACTTGGCCTAGGGTTAAGGAACAACAACTATCATATCTTAACTCCATCACACCGGGCCTAGGGTTAAACAACAACTATCATAACTTAACTCCATCATACCTGGCCTAGGGTTAAACAACAACTAGCATAACTTAACTACATCACACCTAGCCTAGAGTTAAACAACAACTATCATAACTTAACTCCATCACACCTAGCCTAGGGTTAAACAACTATCATAACTTAACTCCATCACACCTGGCCTAGGGTTAAACAACAACAACTATCATAACTTAACTACATCACACCTGGCCTAGGGTTAAACAACAACAACTATCATAACTTAACTCCATCACACTTGGCCTAGGGTTAAACAACAACTATCATAACTTAACTCCATCACACCTGGCCTAGGATTAAACAACAACTATCATAACTTAACTCCATCACACCTGGCCTAGGGTTAAACAACAACTATCATAACTTTACTCCATCACACCTGGCCTAGGGTTAAACAACAACTATCATAACTTAACTCCATCACACCTGACCTAGGGTTAAACAACAACTATCATAACTTAACTCCATCACACCTGGCCTAGGGTTAAACAACAACTATCATAACTTAACTCCATCACACCTGGCCTAGGGTTAAACAACAACTATCATAACTTAACTCCATCACACCTGGCCTAGGGTTAAACAACAACTATCATAACTTAACTCCATCACACCTGGCCTAGGATTAAACAACAACTATCATAACTTAACTCCATCACACCTGGCCTAGGGTTAAACAACAACTATCATAACTTAACTCCATCACACCTGGCCTAGGATTAAACAACAACTATCATAACTTAACTCCATCACACCTGGCCTAGGGTTAAACAACAACTATCATAACTTTACTCCATCACACCTGGCCTAGGGTTAAACAACAACTATCATAACTTAACTCCATCACACCTGGACTAGGGTTAAACAACAACTATCATAACTTAACTCCATCACACCTGGCCTAGAGTTAAACAAGTTCTATAACAACTCCATCACACCTGGCCTAGGGTTAAACAACAACAACTATCATAACTTAACTCCATCACACCTGGCCTAGAGTTAAACAACAACTATCATAACTTAACTCCATCACACCTGGCCTAGGGTTAAACAACAACAACTATCATAACTTAACTACATCACACCTGGCCTAGGATTAAACAACTATCATAACTTAACTCCATCACACCTGGCCTAGGGTTAAGGAACAACAACTATCATAACTTAACTCCATCGCACCTGGCCTAGAGTTAAACAACAACTATCATAACTTAACTACATCACACCTGGCCTAGGGTTAAACAACAACAACTATCATAACTTAACTCCATCACACGTTGCCTAGGCTAAAACAACAACTGTCATAATTTAATTCCATCACACCTGGCCTAGAGTTAAACAACAACTATCATAACTTAACTCCATCACACCTGGCCTAGAGTTAAACAACAACTATCATAACTTAACTCCATCACACCTGGTCTAGGGTTAAACAACAACTATCATAACTTAACTACATCACACCTGGCCTAGGGTTAAACAACAACAACTATCATAACTTAACTACATCACACCTGGCCTAGGGTTAAACAACAACAACTATCATAACTTAACTACATCACACCTGGCCTAGTGTTAAACAACAACAACTATCATAACTTAACTCCATCACACCTGGCCTAGAGTTAAACAACAACTATCATAACTTAACTCCATCACACCTGGCCTAGGATTAAACAACAACTATCATAACTTAACTCCATCACACCTGGCCTAGGGTTAAGGAACAACAACTATCATAACTTAACTCCATCACACTTGGCCTAGGGTTAAGGAACAACAACTATCATAACTTAACTCCATCACACCTGGCCTAGGATTAAACAACAACTATCATAACTTAACTCCATCACACTTGGCCTAGGGTTAAGGAACAACAACTATCATATCTTAACTCCATCACACCGGGCCTAGGGTTAAACAACAACTATCATAACTTAACTCCATCATACCTGGCCTAGGGTTAAACAACAACTAGCATAACTTAACTACATCACACCTAGCCTAGAGTTAAACAACAACTATCATAACTTAACTCCATCACACCTAGCCTAGGGTTAAACAACTATCATAACTTAACTCCATCACACCTGGCCTAGGGTTAAACAACAACTATCATAACTTAACTCCATCACACCTGGCCTAGGGTTAAACAACAACAACTATCATAACTTAACTCCATCACACCTGGCCTAGGGTTAAACAACAACTATCATAACTTAACTACATCACACCTGGCCTAGGGTTAAACGACAACAACTATCATAACTTAACTACATCAACCTGGCCTAGGATTAAACAACAACTATCATAACTTAACTCCATCACACCTGGCCTAGGGTTAAGGAACAACAACTATCATAACTTAACTCCATCACACCTGGTATAGAGTTAAACAACAACTATCATAACTTAACTACATCACACCTGGCCTAGGGTTAAACAACAACAACTATCATAACTTAACTCCATCACACGTTGCCTAGGCTAAAACAACAACTGTCATAATTTAATTCCATCACACCTGGCCTAGGGTTAAACAACAACTATCATAACTTAACTCCATCACACCTGGCCTAGAGTTAAACAACAACTATCATAACTTAACTACATCACACCTGGCCTAGGGTTAAACAACAACAACTATCATAACTTAACTCCATCACACCTGGCCTAGGGTTAAACAACAACTATCATAACTTAACTCCATCACACCTGGCCTAGGGTTAAACAACAACAACTATCATAACTTAACTCCATCACACCTGGCCTAGAGTTAAACAACAACTATCATAACTTAACTCCATCACACCTGGCCTAGGGTTAAACAACAACTATCATAACTTAACTACATCACACCTGGCCTAGGGTTAAACAACAACAACTATCATAACTTAACTACATCACACCTGGCCTAGGATTAAACAACTATCATAACTTAACTCCATCACACCTGGCCTAGGGTTAAGGAACAACAACTATCATAACTTAACTCCATCACACCTGGCCTAGAGTTAAACAACAACTATCATAACTTAACTACATCACACCTGGCCTAGGGTTAAACAACAACAACTATCATAACTTAACTCCATCACACGTTGCCTAGGCTAAAACAACAACTGTCATAATTTAATTCCATCACACCTGGCCTAGGGTTAAACAACAACTATCATAACTTAACTCCATCACACCTGGCCTAGAGTTAAACAACAACTATCATAACTTAACTCCATCACACCTGGCCTAGGGTTAAACAACAACTATCATAACTTAACTCCATCACACCTGGCCTAGAGTTAAACAACAACTATCATAACTTAACTACATCACACCTGGCCTAGGGTTAAACAACAACAACTATCATAACTTAACTACATCACACCTGGCCTAGGGTTAAACAACAACAACTATCATAACTTAACTACATCACACCTGGCCTAGTGTTAAACAACAACAACTATCACAACTTAACTCCATCACACCTGGCCTAGGGTTAAACAACAACTATCATAACTTAACTCCATCACACCTGGCCTAGAGTTAAACAACAACTATCATAACTTAACTCCATCACACCTGGCCTAGGGTTAAACAACAACTATCATAACTTAACTCCATCACACCTGGCCTAGAGTTAAACAACAACTATCATAACTTAACTACATCACACCTGGCCTAGGGTTAAACAACAACAACTATCATAACTTAACTACATCACACCTGGCCTAGGGTTAAACAACAACAACTATCATAACTTAACTACATCACACCTGGCCTAGTGTTAAACAACAACAACTATCACAACTTAACTCCATCACACCTGGCCTAGAGTTAAACAACAGCTATCATAACTTAACTCCATCACACCTGGCCTAGAGTTAAACAACAACTATCATAACTTAACTCCATCACACCTGGCCTAGGATTAAACAACAACTATCATAACTTAACTCCATCACACCTGGCCTAGGGTTAAGGAACAACAACTATCATAACTTAACTCCATCACACTTGGCCTAGGGTTAAGGAACAACAACTATCATAACTTAACTCCATCACTCCTGGCCTAGGGTTAAACAACAACTATCCTAACTTAACTCCATCACACCTGGCCTAGAGTTAAACAACAACTATCATAACTTAACTCCATCACACCTGGCCTAGAGTTAAACAACAACTATCATAACTTAACTACATCACACCTGGCCTAGGGTTAAACAACAACTATCATAACTTAACTCCATCACACCTGGCCTAGAGTTAAACAACAACTATCATAACTTAACTACATCACACCTGGCCTAGGGTTAAACAACAACAACTATCATAACTTAACTACATCACACCTGGCCTAGGATTAAACGACAACAACTATCATAACTTAACTACATCAACCTGGCCTAGGATTAAACAACAACTATCATAACTTAACTCCATCACACCTGGCCTAGGGTTAAGGAACAACAACTATCATAACTTAACTCCATCACACCTGGTATAGAGTTAAACAACAACTATCATAACTTAACTACATCACACCTGGCCTAGGGTTAAACAACAACAACTATCATAACTTAACTCCATCACACGTTGCCTAGGCTAAAACAACAACTGTCATAATTTAATTCCATCACACCTGGCCTAGGGTTAAACAACAACTATCATAACTTAACTCCATCACACCTGGCCTAGAGTTAAACAACAACTATCATAACTTAACTACATCACACCTGGCCTAGGGTTAAACAACAACAACTATCATAACTTAACTCCATCACACCTGGCCTAGGGTTAAACAACAACTATCATAACTTAACTCCATCACACCTGGCCTAGGGTTAAACAACAACAACTATCATAACTTAACTCCATCACACCTGGCCTAGAGTTAAACAACAACTATCATAACTTAACTCCATCACACCTGGCCTAGGGTTAAACAACAACTATCATAACTTAACTACATCACACCTGGCCTAGGGTTAAACAACAACAACTATCATAACTTAACTACATCACACCTGGCCTAGGATTAAACAACTATCATAACTTAACTCCATCACACCTGGCCTAGGGTTAAGGAACAACAACTATCATAACTTAACTCCATCACACCTGGCCTAGAGTTAAACAACAACTATCATAACTTAACTACATCACACCTGGCCTAGGGTTAAACAACAACAACTATCATAACTTAACTCCATCACACGTTGCCTAGGCTAAAACAACAACTGTCATAATTTAATTCCATCACACCTGGCCTAGGGTTAAACAACAACTATCATAACTTAACTCCATCACACCTGGCCTAGAGTTAAACAACAACTATCATAACTTAACTCCATCACACCTGGCCTAGGGTTAAACAACAACTATCATAACTTAACTCCATCACACCTGGCCTAGAGTTAAACAACAACTATCATAACTTAACTACATCACACCTGGCCTAGGGTTAAACAACAACAACTATCATAACTTAACTACATCACACCTGGCCTAGGGTTAAACAACAACAACTATCATAACTTAACTACATCACACCTGGCCTAGTGTTAAACAACAACAACTATCACAACTTAACTCCATCACACCTGGCCTAGGGTTAAACAACAACTATCATAACTTAACTCCATCACACCTGGCCTAGAGTTAAACAACAACTATCATAACTTAACTCCATCACACCTGGCCTAGGGTTAAACAACAACTATCATAACTTAACTCCATCACACCTGGCCTAGAGTTAAACAACAACTATCATAACTTAACTACATCACACCTGGCCTAGGGTTAAACAACAACAACTATCATAACTTAACTACATCACACCTGGCCTAGGGTTAAACAACAACAACTATCATAACTTAACTACATCACACCTGGCCTAGTGTTAAACAACAACAACTATCACAACTTAACTCCATCACACCTGGCCTAGAGTTAAACAACAGCTATCATAACTTAACTCCATCACACCTGGCCTAGAGTTAAACAACAACTATCATAACTTAACTCCATCACACCTGGCCTAGGATTAAACAACAACTATCATAACTTAACTC
Source organism: Eledone cirrhosa (assembly GCA_964016885.1). NCBI lineage: Eukaryota > Metazoa > Mollusca > Cephalopoda > Octopoda > Eledonidae > Eledone > Eledone cirrhosa. The sequence goes on along the minus strand of OZ024740.1, from coordinate 34,037,713 downwards.
CATCACACCTGGCCTAGGGTTAAGGAACAACAACTATCATAACTTAACTCCATCACACTTGGCCTAGGGTTAAGGAACAACAACTATCATAACTTAACTCCATCACTCCTGGCCTAGGGTTAAACAACAACTATCCTAACTTAACTCCATCACACCTGGCCTAGAGTTAAACAACAACTATCATAACTTAACTCCATCACACCTGGCCTAGAGTTAAACAACAACTATCATAACTTAACTACATCACACCTGGCCTAGGGTTAAACAACAACTATCATAACTTAACTCCATCACACCTGGCCTAGAGTTAAACAACAACTATCATAACTTAACTACATCACACCTGGCCTAGGGTTAAACAACAACAACTATCATAACTTAACTACATCACACCTGGCCTAGGATTAAACAACAACTATCATAACTTAACTCCATCACACCTGGCCTAGGGTTAAGGAACAACAACTATCATAACTTAACTCCATCACACCTGGCATAGAGTTAAACAACAACTATCATAACTTAACTACATCACACCTGGCCTAGGATTAAACAACAACTATCATAACTTAACTCCATCACACCTGGCCTAGGATTAAACAACAACTATCATAACTTAACTCCATCACACCTGGCCTAGGGTTAAACAACAACTATCATAACTTAATTCCATCACACCTGGCCTAGGGTTAAACAACAACTATCATAACTTAACTACATCACACCTGGCCTAGGGTTAAACAACAACTATCATAACTTAACTCCATCACACCTGGCCTAGGCTAAAACAACAACTGTCATAATTTAATTCCATCACACCTGGCCTAGGGTTAAACAACAACTATCATAACTTAACTCCATCACACCTGGCCTAGGGTTAAACAACAACTATCATAACTTAACTCCATCACACCTGGCCTAGGGTTAAACAACAACAACTATCATAACTTAACTCCATCACACCTGGCCTAGAGTTAAACAACAACTATCATAACTTAACTCCATCACACCTGGCCTAGGGTTAAACAACAACAACTATCATAACTTAACTCCATCACACCTGGCCTAGAGTTAAACAACAACTATCATAACTTAACTCCATCACACCTGGCCTAGGGTTAAACAACAACAACTATCATAACTTAACTACATCACACCTGGCCTAGGATTAAACAACTATCATAACTTAACTCCATCACACCTGGCCTAGGGTTAAGGAACAACAACTATCATAACTTAACTCCATCGCACCTGGCCTAGAGTTAAACAACAACTATCATAACTTAACTACATCACACCTGGCCTAGGGTTAAACAACAACAACTATCATAACTTAACTCCATCACACGTTGCCTAGGCTAAAACAACAACTGTCATAATTTAATTCCATCACACCTGGCCTAGAGTTAAACAACAACTATCATAACTTAACTCCATCACACCTGGCCTAGAGTTAAACAACAACTATCATAACTTAACTCCATCACACCTGGCCTAGGGTTAAACAACAACTATCATAACTTAACTACATCACACCTGGCCTAGGGTTAAACAACAACAACTATCATAACTTAACTACATCACACCTGGCCTAGGGTTAAACAACAACAACTATCATAACTTAACTACATCACACCTGGCCTAGTGTTAAACAACAACAACTATCATAACTTAACTCCATCACACCTGGCCTAGAGTTAAACAACAACTATCATAACTTAACTCCATCACACCTGGCCTAGGATTAAACAACAACTATCATAACTTAACTCCATCACACCTGGCCTAGGGTTAAGGAACAACAACTATCATAACTTAACTCCATCACACTTGGCCTAGGGTTAAGGAACAACAACTATCATAACTTAACTCCATCACACCTGGCCTAGGATTAAACAACAACTATCATAACTTAACTCCATCACACTTGGCCTAGGGTTAAGGAACAACAACTATCATATCTTAACTCCATCACACCGGGCCTAGGGTTAAACAACAACTATCATAACTTAACTCCATCATACCTGGCCTAGGGTTAAACAACAACTAGCATAACTTAACTACATCACACCTAGCCTAGAGTTAAACAACAACTATCATAACTTAACTCCATCACACCTAGCCTAGGGTTAAACAACTATCATAACTTAACTCCATCACACCTGGCCTAGGGTTAAACAACAACAACTATCATAACTTAACTACATCACACCTGGCCTAGGGTTAAACAACAACAACTATCATAACTTAACTCCATCACACTTGGCCTAGGGTTAAACAACAACTATCATAACTTAACTCCATCACACCTGGCCTAGGATTAAACAACAACTATCATAACTTAACTCCATCACACCTGGCCTAGGGTTAAACAACAACTATCATAACTTTACTCCATCACACCTGGCCTAGGGTTAAACAACAACTATCATAACTTAACTCCATCACACCTGACCTAGGGTTAAACAACAACTATCATAACTTAACTCCATCACACCTGGCCTAGGGTTAAACAACAACTATCATAACTTAACTCCATCACACCTGGCCTAGGGTTAAACAACAACTATCATAACTTAACTCCATCACACCTGGCCTAGGGTTAAACAACAACTATCATAACTTAACTCCATCACACCTGGCCTAGGATTAAACAACAACTATCATAACTTAACTCCATCACACCTGGCCTAGGGTTAAACAACAACTATCATAACTTAACTCCATCACACCTGGCCTAGGATTAAACAACAACTATCATAACTTAACTCCATCACACCTGGCCTAGGGTTAAACAACAACTATCATAACTTTACTCCATCACACCTGGCCTAGGGTTAAACAACAACTATCATAACTTAACTCCATCACACCTGGACTAGGGTTAAACAACAACTATCATAACTTAACTCCATCACACCTGGCCTAGAGTTAAACAAGTTCTATAACAACTCCATCACACCTGGCCTAGGGTTAAACAACAACAACTATCATAACTTAACTCCATCACACCTGGCCTAGAGTTAAACAACAACTATCATAACTTAACTCCATCACACCTGGCCTAGGGTTAAACAACAACAACTATCATAACTTAACTACATCACACCTGGCCTAGGATTAAACAACTATCATAACTTAACTCCATCACACCTGGCCTAGGGTTAAGGAACAACAACTATCATAACTTAACTCCATCGCACCTGGCCTAGAGTTAAACAACAACTATCATAACTTAACTACATCACACCTGGCCTAGGGTTAAACAACAACAACTATCATAACTTAACTCCATCACACGTTGCCTAGGCTAAAACAACAACTGTCATAATTTAATTCCATCACACCTGGCCTAGAGTTAAACAACAACTATCATAACTTAACTCCATCACACCTGGCCTAGAGTTAAACAACAACTATCATAACTTAACTCCATCACACCTGGTCTAGGGTTAAACAACAACTATCATAACTTAACTACATCACACCTGGCCTAGGGTTAAACAACAACAACTATCATAACTTAACTACATCACACCTGGCCTAGGGTTAAACAACAACAACTATCATAACTTAACTACATCACACCTGGCCTAGTGTTAAACAACAACAACTATCATAACTTAACTCCATCACACCTGGCCTAGAGTTAAACAACAACTATCATAACTTAACTCCATCACACCTGGCCTAGGATTAAACAACAACTATCATAACTTAACTCCATCACACCTGGCCTAGGGTTAAGGAACAACAACTATCATAACTTAACTCCATCACACTTGGCCTAGGGTTAAGGAACAACAACTATCATAACTTAACTCCATCACACCTGGCCTAGGATTAAACAACAACTATCATAACTTAACTCCATCACACTTGGCCTAGGGTTAAGGAACAACAACTATCATATCTTAACTCCATCACACCGAGCCTAGGGTTAAACAACAACTATCATAACTTAACTCCATCATACCTGGCCTAGGGTTAAACAACAACTAGCATAACTTAACTACATCACACCTAGCCTAGAGTTAAACAACAACTATCATAACTTAACTCCATCACACCTAGCCTAGGGTTAAACAACTATCATAACTTAACTCCATCACACCTGGCCTAGGGTTAAACAACAACAACTATCATAACTTAACTACATCACACCTGGCCTAGGGTTAAACAACAACAACTATCATAACTTAACTCCATCACACTTGGCCTAGGGTTAAACAACAACTATCATAACTTAACTCCATCACACCTGGCCTAGGATTAAACAACAACTATCATAACTTAACTCCATCACACCTGGCCTAGGGTTAAACAACAACTATCATAACTTTACTCCATCACACCTGGCCTAGGGTTAAACAACAACTATCATAACTTAACTCCATCACACCTGGCCTAGGGTTAAACAACAACTATCATAACTTAACTCCATCACACCTGGCCTAGGGTTAAACAACAACTATCATAACTTAACTCCATCACACCTGGCCTAGGGTTAAACAACAACTATCATAACTTAACTCCATCACACCTGGCCTAGGGTTAAACAACAACTATCATAACTTAACTCCATCACACCTGGCCTAGGATTAAACAACAACTATCATAACTTAACTCCATCACACCTGGCCTAGGGTTAAACAACAACTATCATAACTTAACTCCATCACACCTGGCCTAGGATTAAACAACAACTATCATAACTTAACTCCATCACACCTGGCCTAGGGTTAAACAACAACTATCATAACTTTACTCCATCACACCTGGCCTAGGGTTAAACAACAACTATCATAACTTAACTCCATCACACCTGGACTAGGGTTAAACAACAACTATCATAACTTAACTCCATCACACCTGGCCTAGAGTTAAACAAGTTCTATAACAACTCCATCACACCTGGCCTACAGCTAAACAACTTTCTGAAACAATTAACGAGGTAACTATTTCATTGACAGTAAGAAAAGCCTTCTTCTACTGAGCATCTTTCAGATAGAATTACATATCAGTCCTGCACATGATACTTTTGAAAGTATTAAATTTTATAGCCATAGGATTGGTTCAAGTTTTATTTCCTCAATTGCTGAGTCAGTATAACTAAATGCATTTATCATGACATCATCATTTTCTAAAATTTGTAGATTTATTTTGTTATTTAGCCCTAAGCTAAAAGTGATCAAGCAGATCTTTGATCAAAATCATTCCGATCATGACCATCCTATCCTTCTCTATCCAAAATATCCTTATTTTTTAAGAGAACAGGCTGTGATTTGATGGAGATTTAAGTATATCTCATAGGTTGTACAATGTCAATACTGATTTTAAAATATCAAAACAATATGTAGGCATAACTACAGTGAAGTGTCCCACTCCAATTTTCTTTCTTCATCATCATCATCATCATCAACGTTTAACGTCCGTGTTCCACGCTTGCATGGGTTTGGACGGGGGTAGTCCCACTTGAGGCAAGAGTGATTGTCTTGCTCGCATAGGACTGTCTGGCAGGTTTTCTACAGTTGGATGCCCTTCCTAACACCAACCACATTTACAGTGTGGGTCTGGGAGGTTTTTACCGTGTTGCCTACACGGCCACATTACAGCGTGGACTGTGTGTTTTTTTTGTCGTGACACCTACACAATCTCATTAATGTAGGTTAGGTGTCATTCATCATCATAACTTTCTTAATAATGCATATTTTTAAATCATTATCATCACCATTTAACATCCATTTTCCATGCTAGCATGGGTTAGACGAGTTGTCCCGTTATGAGACAAGTCAGATCAGGTGACCATCTTGCTCATACAAAACTGTTTCTGATTTGGTTTTCTGGATAGCCTTCATAACTCCAACTACATTTACAACATAGACTGGGTACTTTTCCATTGTGTCACCAATAGTGTCAAAATGTTACCCTCCTCACATTTGAATGTTTAATTTTCATTTTAACCCTTTAGCATTTAAACCGGCTGTATCTGGCCAGAATTCTCTCACCTCTTTCTGTTCAAACTGGCCATAACCAGCCACTCATACTGTCTTTAAGGTATAGTTCCCAATATAAACAACATCAAAATCTCGTAGATTCTATATTATGTGAGATAAAGCCTTTACCACAAAAATACAATAGTAAATATATAGAGTTAATTCATGCTGGCATTTAACACTGATAGTTACCATGAAGTATGTTTATGTTTTTTTAACAATATACCACCTACCTTTTTAGATAATCACTGACATTTGAAAAGCCCATATCGCGAGCATGGTGTATCATTCTACCAGTACATGCTCGCCCTTTCTTCCTTCGGCAGAAACTGCAGTTACAAATACCTCGACATGGTGGACAGACCCAGTTCTAGTTAAACAAAAATCAATATAAACATGAGAAAAAGGCACACAAATGTAGTGTTATGACTCACTTCCAATAATTAAAACTCAGCTACATATTTCTCTATCTCAAACATAGGAGTTGCTATATTTATTTACATAAAAACAATTACTGTCATCATCATCGTTTAATGTCTATCTTCCACGCTAGTATGGGTTAGACGGGAGTTGTCACACTTGAGGCAAGATTGGTCGGGTGACCGTGTTTCGTTCGTATAGGACTATCTGCAGATTTTCTACGGCTGGATGCCCTTCCTAACACCAACCACATTTACAGTGGGGACTGGGAGCTTTTTACTGTGTTACCTACACTGCCACATTACAGCGTGGACTGTGTGTTTTTTTGTCGTGACACCTACACGACCTCATTAGTTTGGACTGGATGTTGTTGTACCAACACAACTTTACAGAGAAAGGTGGTGTTGGTGTCAGTGGGAGGATGGAGTAAGGGTAGTGAGCTGGGGTATATACTCAAATAGAAGCTGATCTGAATATAAGCCAAACCCACCCACATTTTATGTCGGAGAAATGGAAAAAAATCCAAAACTGTTTATAAACCAAGGCAGCAAATCAACACATTATGGCCCGGTTTTGAAATCCTCATGAGTATAAAATATATTTATGGAGTAATATTTTGATTTTTAAAATGTTTTAAGTTTTATTTAAAGTATAATTTTTGGTTCACAATTCCATTACGTAATGCTTTTTTACCATTTTATCCATTTTATAAAAAAAAAAATGTAGAAAGTGGCAATGCTCAATGTACTGTATATAAACCGAGGAATATGTGACCAAATAAAATAATTAATGGTAAAATGGAAGGTTGGCATTATATATGCTACCTAAACAATGTGTTGATTACCTGCCAAGGTTTATAAACAGGGTTTGGATTTTCGCCTATTTAACAGACATAAAATAGAGAGTGGGTTGGCTTATATTTGAGTATATACGGTAAATAAAAGGTGTAGGTAAGAATTGTATAAGGTGTATACAATGCAAAGCATAGATGCATAAGAGATGCAGTAGTATGACAGCGTCTGACAATGAAGGACTTCATATGTATCAGAGATACACAGGGCTGCTAATAATGAAGGTTTTGGCTCTCCAAATGATGGAGATTGTCTGACCCTAATGAACAAAGTATCATATTGCATGGTAGTGAAACATGGACAGTGAATGTAGAGGATATGTAAAAATTGGAAAGAAGTGAAATGAACTTTTCCACTGGATATACAATGTTAGTGTGCATAAACAATTGAGCAAAAAAATAATGTGAGAAAAACTGGGTGTAAGAGAAATTAATAATTGTTTCTACTTTAGGCACAAGGCCAGCAATTACCCAGTACATTACTGGTACTTTATTTTATCGACCCTGTAAGGATGAAAGGCAAAGTTAACCTCGGCGGGATTTGAACTCAGACTGTAAAGGGATGTAACTATGCTAGAAAGCATGGCGTCCGATCCTCTACCGATACTGCCAATCCACCGCCTAAGAGAAATTAATAATAGTGTGGAAACTGTGCCAGTATAGATATGTGATGTATAATTAGGATGGCCATCAGTGAAGTATAAGTGGAAGGAACCTGTGGAAGAGGAAATGACAGACTAAAAAATGTTGAGTGAATTTACCGGATCTTTGAGTGCTTCAACAGCATTTTCACCATAACGGTTCCTTAAACAAGGTCCACAAAACTAAAAATTTAAATAAAAATTTATTGAAATTATAAACAAGAAATTTACTTGGTACAAGCTTAACCTTAAACCACATGAAAAAATGTTTACTTCACATTACAAAGCTTAACTTTTGGAAGAAAAAAACAACACAAAAGTAGGAGTTAATCATGTGAACCCCATCACAAGCTTCTCCATTTTGCCCCTTTTGTCGGCATGTCCTCACCCTTGCTTTTCATTTCCTCCCTCATCAACTTTAGTCGTGTCTTTCTTGGTCTTCCTTTTCCTCTACTGCTCCAACATTCATTTCCATCACTCTCCTCATCTAGTTACATCCTCAACACATGACCCAAACATCTCATTCCGTTTCTCTTCACATCATTCAGCGCTGGCTCGATTTCCAAAATATATTTGCAAAAGCTGTTTAAATCATAATGTGAAAGAAAGTTACTAAATCTGCAACTTACTTGACCACGGACACCAATACAGTTAGATGACCGACATATAGTTTTCATATCTGATGTCTTTTGCCGACACTGGTGGCATGTTGTACCCTGAAACAAAAACAAAATGGAAACAGATTAACATTATGTGTTTAAATAATTTCATCCCAAATCAAAATTCCATTATTTTACCAAGGAAACAACAACACACAACAATTGTTCTAAGGCTATCTTCCCAGCTAAAGTAGGGTTCAGTCTTCAGGTTCCCAGAACAACACACAACAATTGTTCTAAAGCTATCTTCCCAGCTAAAATAAGGTTCAAATTTCACGACCCCAGAACAACACACAGCTAGAGATTTAAGGTCATTTTCCCAGCCAAAGTAGGGTTCAGTCTTCAGGTTCCCAGAACAACACACAACAATTGTTCTAAAGCTATCTTCCAGCTAAAATAGGATTCAAATTTCACGACCCCAGAACAACACACAGCTAGATTTAAGGTCATTTTCCCAGCTAAAGCAGGGTTTAGTCTTCATGACCCCTAAGGCAACAACACAACAATTGTTTTAAGGGTATCTTCCAACCTAAAGTAAGGTTTTGTCTTGATTGCCCCTAAGGCAACAACACAATTGTTTTAAGGCTATTTTCCCAGCTAAAGTAGGATTTAGTCTTGATGACCCCCAAAGGCAACAACATACAATTATTTTATCTCCCTGAGAATTACATTATGGGTACATGTGTCTGTGGAATGTTCAGCCACCTACACGTTAATTTCACAAGTAAGCTGCTCCGTTGATCGAACAACTGGAACATTCATTGTCAAAATTGCAGTAGCTCCATTCTATTCCAAGTTTATCATTCACCAAAAAAACTGATGAAGAAATAACATTTTGGAATTGTTGTCAACTAGATTAAGTGGTTCATCATCACTATTTAACCCTTTAGCATTCGCATTAATTTGTCAAATGTCATGCTTATCTGTTCGCATTATTTTATTTTAAGTTAATCATACTCAAGAGGGTTATCAATTTTATTTGTTTGTAATTTTCTTAATTTTCTATGTACAAGGCTTGAAATTTTGTCTGTAGATGTTTAAATATCAATAAATTTTTTTTAAATCAGGTAAAATTATATAATTATATAATTTTACCTGATTTTTTTTGGTTAAATTTGACTTTTATGGGCAGGTGAAATTAATTAATAGGGACATTTGAAGTATCAACCAAGTGCAAACACTGGTTTAATTTTAAATACGTTTGTTTTCGGCATAATACTTGATATATAAGGATCACTAAACCTTATATCAGTGCTCCAGTAATTCCACAGTCTTGGAAATTGTTTTATACCGAACATAATATTTACGGTAAAAAATGCTTGCATTTCCGCAGCATCTGTCGGTCACCAAACAGATCGGGTTTTCCTTGATTTGAAATCTGTTGTTGGGCATATCGATTAATCTCTTCTGCCACAACTTCAAAGAAAGTTTGTGGTAAAAACAAAAAGAAATAATCCAGTGCTTTAGCATCGGGAGCTAATGTGTGTTGTGGACCAGTATTTTGAATAAAATCGGGAACATATATTGGTGTAGTATTTTTCAACCACATTGCTGTAATATTTTCAATGGCGTCCTGGAGATCTCCTTCGTTTTCACTTTCAAAACAATCATCGTCGGATGAAATTTCAGAAATGTAAACATCTGATTCATTTGAAGATAAATCACTAATATTATCTTTTGTTTCTTGTTCATTCTGAATGTCAAAACTTTCAAAGTCGGTATCGCTACTTTCACAAGCCATGTTGATACACAAAAAATCTGTTCTACTTTCAACATTAAAAAAAACACGTTGTTTTAAGTTGTTTCACTATATTAAGTGTTCATTTTCGCCGTAAGGGCCTAATCTCGCAGTAATCTCGAATTGACGAAATTTTGATGATGGTTTGTTTATTTTTAGAACAATATTTTAGTGTGGGTGTTATCGGCCGGTTTTGGGCGGTTTGAACACTAAAGGGTTAGTGTCTATTTTCCCTGCTGGTATATGTTAGACTCTAATAAAGATTTCAAGCTCATTTCATAAAGTATCAAATTCATTAACCCTTTAGCATTTAAACCGGCCGTATCCAACCAGTATTCTCTCACCTCTTCTGTTCAAACTGGCTGCAACCAGCTGCTTATACTTATGTTAAGATATTGTTCTCAAAATAAATAATATCAAAATCTCATAGATTCAATATTATGAGATAAATTATGTGAAATAAAGCCTTTACTCTGAAAATATAATAGCATATATATAGTAAATGCTAAAGGGTTAAACTTCAAAACACTGGAGATTGAACCATTTTTAACTAGGAAGCTTTAACCTAGGAGTAGAAATATATACTAGAAAATGTTAAACTGGAAGTAAAAATATATGCTGAAATTAAGAAATGAAAACTATGTAGAAATATTTACTACATGGTATAACTAGGAAATGTTGAAATAGAAATATATACTACATTTTGAAACTAGGAAATGTTGAACTAGGTGTAGTAATATATACCACATGTTGAAACTTATATATGCAAACAGTTGGAAATGTCTTAATTATAGGCTGGCCTGGATCTAAGCAATAACAGCATCCATTTTAACCCTTTAACATTTAACCCTTTAGCATTCACATTGAATTGTCAAATGTCATGTTCATCTATTCGCATTATTTTCACTTAATTATACTCAAGAGGGTTATCAATTTTATTTGTTTGTAATTACTTTAATTTTCTATGTGCAGACTTGAGATTTTGTCAGTAGACGTTTAAAGAACTATAATTTACAATTATATATTTTTACCTGATTTTTTTTTGTTAAATTTGACTTTTATGGGCAGGTGAAATTAATTAACAGGTGTAAAAGTAATAACTTTATGGATAAACACAAAAATTTAAACTTTATCTGCCTTATCTGTTAGATTTGTTGCAAAAAAATCCAATAATGATCTAGATGCTGATTTCCATCAATTCTAGCAGTTTTCCGAACAGGTGAATTAATTAAAAATGCAGGTGTAATCAGTACAATGTTTTAGTCTTTCTCTACATTCCAGGCAAATATTTTCATTGAAAAAAATGTATAAAACCTTTTCACCAGTCAAAATAATATTGGCAATGTACTCTTACACAATGTACGGTGTAAAATTACGTAACAATGTTCCCAATATATAAGTTCATTAACAGGTGTGATGCAGGTGTGTCACAGGTGAATGCAGGTGTTTTTGTATATGTGTGCTAATATATTTTTAAAATATTGTTTTCAATATTGTCAGACAATATTTCTATCGTGATACTGCCCAAAGCACCCTTTACATAAGGGCACTTTGCAAAAGGAACACATAAATAGGGTTTGGATTGCGTAACCTTTAACAGTTTTTCTCTTTTGCAAAGAGCACAATCGGCAAACCTTCCTCCTACCATCAATTCTCTCCACTTTATGAAAATCAATATTTTCTTTGTGGACCACTGCTAATTTTGATTTTTTCCCAGCTTTGTGTTTGCGAGAAGTATATCCCCCACGTAACTGGGATGCAATGTCCACGCGAAATTTCATGTGGCAGTAGTCGTTTGGTGGTGGCGGATCCTTGTGGCTTTTAGTAAATACAATATAAGAATTTACAATGGTTAAATTCACTAAAAACCACAAGATGTATCTCCACCATTTCTTTCCAGGGCGTCCAACTGGGTAATACGCGCAATATTGGTCGGATTTGTCAACCCCACCCATATATTTATTGTAGGAGAGGTTAACTAAAGGTCTACCCTCAGCCCCAACACCTGGTTGTTGGTTAGAACTCAGGAACAAAATTTGCCGTTTGTCTTTGAACACTGTGGCTAACATGTTCTCTTTTTGCATTTGGAGAATGTCTCCTCTGTTTTTTAGTTTCGCAACTTTTATTTCTTGGGGTAGCCCTTTCCGATTGCTCATTATTGTGCCGCAGGTGTATGTATTTACAAGGGCAAGATCCTCTGCTAAAAGCACCGAAGAAAAAAAACGGTCAAAATAAATGTGTCTGTGTTGAAAGTGGAAGGGTTGAGTCAGCGACCACACAACATCGTAACCCAACCCGTGCTTTCTCTCTCCGTTAAGTTTTTTTCCTGTGTAAACATCAAAGTTTACACAGTATCCCGTGTCCGATTCACACAGTTCCCACACTTTGATGCCCCATTTGGTGGGTTTAGCTGGCATATACTGTCTGAAATGAACCCTACCCTTATACCCAATCATAGCTTCATCAACACTAAGATTTTTTCCAGGTATATACATACTTTTAAATTTTTCTGTCAACATTTCAATTAATGGTCGTACTTTGTACAGTGGGTCGTAATTCGATTCATTTCTACCAGGGGCATTTGTAGTATCAACCAGATGCAAATACTGGTTTAATTTTATAAATTTCATTTTTGCCATAATACTAGATATATAAGGGTCACCAAACCTTATATCAGTACTCCAATAATTCCAGTCGTGGAAATTGTTTAATACCAAACATAATGTTTATGGTAAAAAACGCTTTCATTTCGGCAGAATCTGTCGGACGCCATAACAGATCGGGTTTTCCTCGATTAGAAATCTGTTGTTGTGCATAGCGATTTGTCTCTTCTGCCACAACTTCGAAGAAAGTTTGTGGTAGAAATAAAAAAAAATAATCCAGAGCTTTAGCATCGGGTGGTAATGTGTGTTGTGGTCCAGAATTTTCATTAAAATCCGAAACATGTATCAGTGTTGTTTCTTTCAACCACGTTGGTGTTTTTTCAATGGTGTCAGATATCTCTTCGCTTTCACTTTCAAAGTGACTATCATCATCATCAGATATATCAGAAATAAATATATCTGATTCATTTGAAGATAAATCACTGATATTATCTTCTGTTTCTTTTTTATCTTGAATGTCGTAGGATGTAAAACCTTCAAAATCGTTGTCGCTGCTTTCGGAAGCCATGTTACAATTTCAAAGTTAAAAACACGTGTTATCGCAAGGTCTTTAACTATACTAAGAGTTAATTTTCGCGCGTAAGGGCTTTATCTCGCTGTAATCTCGAATTGACGAGATTTTGATGATGTCAATGTTTATTTTTAGAAGGAGATCTACGAGTGTGGTCTGAAATGTCGGTTTTTGTCGGTTTGAATAAATGAAAGGGGACATAATTTTGTCGGTTTTTGTCGCTTTGAACGCTAAAGGGTTAAACCGGCCGTATCCAGCCAGAATTCTCTCACCTCTTTCTGTTCAAACTGGCCGTTCATACTGATGTTAAGGTATTGTTCTCAAAATAGATAATATCAAAATCTCATAGATTCAATATTATGTGAGATAATTACGAGAGGTAAAGTGTTTACCGTGAAAATATAATAGCATACATAGAGTAATGTAAATGCTAAAGGGTTAATTTATATTACTATAAAATATAAATTAAATCTTCCAAGAAGCAAAGTGTACAGACCAGTTTTAACTCCTCAGTGAAGACATTTAACTTTGCTTGTGATGATTCAGAACTATCAGTGTTTCTTTCTAATTCTTATCTCAATTTCAAAATAAGAAATAAATGTACATAGAGGTATCTGGTTTCATTAAGACTAATAAATTTAATAATCTAAAAAGAAAAACAATTTTAAAAGCATACTTACACAAAAACTGTCATATTTTTTTTGGCTAACATATTCAGCAACCAATTCTAAATCAGATTCCGTTATTTCGTCGGGAGATTTCACTTTTGGTGGAACTCGAGCCATTCTTCGATTGTCTGGGAGACATTGTTCACTTGAAATCTACAAACAAAATTTAAAAATGTATTTTTATATATACGGTACTGGTGGTGTTGTATATATAGTGCAGCTGTTATATATATATATATCATCACCGTTTTACGTCCGTTCTTCCGCTAGCATGGGCTAGATGGGTTGTCCTGTTGTGGACAGTGTCCAGTCGGCTGACCTTGTCTTGCTCATACAGGAACTGATTTTGGCTTGATTTCTACAGCTGGATGCCCTTCCTAACACCAACCTCGTTTACAGTGAGTGGTGGGTGCTTTTTTTCTGTGGCGCCTACACGTCCACTTTACAGTGTGGGCTGGGTGCTTTTTTGCCGTGGCACCTCCACGACCACTTTGCAGTGGGAGGGTGTGGGGGCATATTGCCTATATGCTTCAGCTTCGGCTTGTATATATATATATACTGTCCTGCTGTTGTTCATCATCATCATCATCAACGTTTAACGTCCGTGTTCCACGCTTGCATGGGTTTGGACGGGGGTTTTCCCACTTGAGGCAAGAGTAATTGTCTTGCTCGCATAGGACTGTCTGGCAGGTTTTCTACAGTTGGATGCCCTTCCTAACACCAACCACATTTACAGTGTGGGTCTGGGACGTTTTTACCGTGTTGCCTACACGGCCAAATTACAGCGTGGACTGTGTGTTTTTTTGTCGTGACACCTACACGATCTCATTTGTTTCGGCCTGGGTGGTGTGGCACCAACATAACTTTACATAGAAGGGGGCGGTGTGGATGGGGTGGGGGTGGTGGGACGGGGGTGTATTTTGTTAGAGATGCCTACTGACTGTAGTAGGTGTTACTATGTATTTAGGTAAGGCAGGTCTTCTCTATTACTGAGTACCGCCAAAGGTCTCGGTCCAGTGACATTGTCTTGGTGAGGTGTAAGTGTTGTTGTATATAAATAGTGCTACTGTTGTTTGTATACACATATATAAATATATATATATATATATATATGCAAAAGTTCTATTTAAATTGTTGGGATACAACAAGCAAATATTTTTATAACTGATATAAAGCACTCGACAAGTATTTGGAGTAAATATAAGATATTAACAAATGGAAACTATATTTATAAAACCATATCTATTTTATTATACATATTTAAAGGATACCATGTTAAATTATGGTATTATTATGTATTATCAGACAAAATACAATATATACCAGTTTTATAAATAAATATTGACATACCCTTTCAAAATGCTACCGTTACTTTTGGAAGACATCAGGATAGTGGATTTGTTTACTTATATTAGTAAGTCGTTGTGTTACGGAGAGAGAGAAAAAACGGAGAGAGAGAAAAGCGGAGAGAGAAAGGGAGAAATAAAGAAAGAAAAAAGAAAAAAGAAAAAAGAGAAAAAATGAGAGAGAGATATCAAAACACCAGACAGAGAGAAAAAGTCGAGAGAGAGAAATATAGAGATAGAGTGAGGGGGAGAGAACGAAAACCTTAAGTCATGTCATATTAAGTTAAGTTAACAATTGAGATGAAATGAATAAATAAAATTAGAAATATTAATATTCATGAATGGAATATACATATATAATATGAGAAATTAATCATTGTTTAACTATGATTAGATATTTAGTTTAAAAATTGAGATCAATATATTAAAAATTGGAATTTAAACATTAAGAAATCTATATATTGCTAGAGAAATTACATATCATATAACACGTACACACACGCAAAAATACACAAATATATATATACGCATACTCAGAAAATACACATCATATCTACCCCCGCATATAATATATACATACAAAGCATAAGTGATTTTTTTTATTAATGTTATACATCCTTTGTGTTATTAAATAAAAAATTTTAATATATATATATAAATATATAGGATTAGCTGTCATGCATTTATGGCTGTTAATTATGTCTATCTGCAATCAAATTGTATGGGTACACATGTACATGTACACACACAATTCTTACATATACATATACAAACATGTGTGTGCATCCTCAACCAATTGGTAGACACGTGTCACGCATGTATATACAGACAGACATATATTCATAAAAATGCATATAACACATGTATATGTATGTTAATATACACATACATACATACTCGTATATAGATAAGTATACATCAATATATTACATAGTATAATTGAGTACATAAAATACAAAAGGATTATATTTTGGAAATATAATTATATCAATACAACTTAAAAACAAAAGAATTCTAAAATATTAAAATATTAAAATATTTTAAAATATTATAGAATATTTTAAGTTAAAATAATATGTTTAATAGATTTAGTATAGAAATTTATCTTACGCATATTTTACTCAAGATATTGAAAGGATAAACTTTCGAAAATTATGAGAAGCTATCAGAATAAAAGCAAACCTAATAAAAAATAAATAAAATATAAAAAATATAAAAAATATGAAAAATATAAAATATAAAAAAATAATAGGAAATATTTTCTCCTTTCAAGAGCACTCAATATATTTCTCTAGAATAGTTTATTATATTTATATTTATATTTAGGAAGAAAATTTATTTATACTTGAGTACTTAACCAAAGAAAATGAAAAATGTAAAAAGGTGAAGGAATCTAATGATTTATCGGCAGGTTTCATATATTAACCAAATTACTTAATTAATTATACATTTTAAATTTATATTTAAACGTTGAGTTCAATCTATGTCTGCAGCAACTGAATAAATTATTCCTTAAATTCAGGGAATTTTTGGTCTTTAATATAAAGAATATTTCCTCTATACAAAGATCGCAATTTTCTGAAAAGGAATTAAAAGGAGTAGCTTTTGAAATAATATTCCAAATCAGCGAATATTCAACATTATCTCGTTTTAGGTCTCATAATAGGCTAGATAGCGAAGTTGAAGATTTTTTGTTTGGATCTGTAAAAGAATTTTTATGATTATTGAAGTGGGATTTAAACTCTGTGGAGGTAGAGCCGACATAATTAAATGAATTTAAATTAGTTTTTACATTACAATTATAAACTACATTTTTAGCTAAGCAATTGTTATTTAACGGACAGTTGAATTTATTTTTACAGTTACAATTATTCGATTGAATATTGCTTGGGTTATTATTGGTATTTTGGTTAGGTTTTAAATTTCTATTATTAATTCTATTAATATTTTGCGCTAAATTTTTGGTGGAAGAGTAAGTTAATTTTATAGTATGTCTATTAAAAATTGAGTAATATCTATGTGTTCTAGGGAAGCGTTTGTCAAGAGCTTTAAAGAATAGTTTAGCAATAGGGGTTTTAATATTTAGTGAGAAAGGAGGAGCGAACCATACTATGTTCCTAGTTCTATTTCTTTTTCGGCTTTCGGAATTATTGTAATGTTTTCTATTATAGTTGTTAAAATTGTTACCATAGTTAAAATTGTTATTTTGGTTAGTTTTTATATTATTATTATTATCGATGTATTTAATTTTATTTCTATACCCAGCTCTGCCTAACGCTTCGTTGTAATAATGCGCTTTTTCATCAAATATATTCTTATTAGATGAAATTCTCGAAATTCGTTCTTGTACAGAGTTCACTATAGTATTTTTAACGGATATGGGGTGATTAGAGTTAAAATTGACATAATTTAAGTTCTCATTTAGTTTGTGAAATGGATAATGAAGACATGTGTTAAGATTTAGTGTTACATCTAGAAAATTGACTATTTTAATTACCTTAATCTAAAAGTAGAAATAGAGAATAACCATAAAATAGTCAATTTTCTGAAATTCCTGACAAACAAAGGAGCATGAGACCGTCAATTTCCGACGAGACAGTCGCAATTTTTCCATTAAAATCCTGTGGATGGTGCTTCGGCAAACCTCAGGAACCAAAATGCAGAGAGCATCCAGAGTGATCCGCCAATCTTTACGCATGTTTTCCTCAACCTTTGCGACTGTCTCGTCGGAAATTGACGGTCTCCCGCTCCTTTGTTCATCGTGAATTTCAGTACGACCGGCTGTAAACTCTCTACACCACTTGCGGACGTTTTTGACATCCATGCACGACTGTCCATACACTTCCGTCAATTGGCGATGAATTTCAATCGGTTCAACGCCTTTTGCATTCAAAAAATCTAATAACTGCGTGAACTTCGCACTTGGCGGTAGCGTTCAACGGGAGCTCCATTCTCAAAGGCTTGTTTGGGAGTGAAGGAAGCACCAATACAAACAGTTTCTCTGCGTCCCATCACTTTGGAGACCTTACTTTTGGGATTGCCCTCGTATATATCACTACTGTTGTGTATATATATATATATATATATATATATATAGTGCTGTTATTGTATATATCACTGCTGTTGTATATATGTATATTGCTGCAGTCATTGTGTATTCTGTGCTGCTGTTGTGTAATGGCTGACTGAATACAAGTGTGTTTTTTCCTCTTCTTTTTCTCCATTCCTACCTTTTCTCACTCTTTGTCTTTTTATTTTATCACTTTTTTACTAACTCTATCTTATGGTGAAGGACTAGAGTTTGAAATGTTAAGACTTACTACTCTGCAGTAATAAAAGTTGACTTCAGTAAGTTGGAC
Organism: Eledone cirrhosa; assembly: GCA_964016885.1. Classification (NCBI taxonomy): domain Eukaryota; kingdom Metazoa; phylum Mollusca; class Cephalopoda; order Octopoda; family Eledonidae; genus Eledone; species Eledone cirrhosa. Next base: position 34,018,862 of record OZ024740.1, on the reverse strand, counting down.
CATACAAAGGAGATGACACAGAATCGAGTTGGTTGGTGATAACCATACTACAGAAGAGTCACAACTGTGGAATGAAATGAGCATGAAAGGATGGTTGTGAAGGGTAAAAAGATGTAAAAATATTTAGATTGACCCTTCCACACTATCTATCCCCCCACACACACACAACCACCTAGTCTCCCTCCCTCACATCCCTGACACCGCCTCCTCCACCCTACCCATGCTAGAATGACAGATACCCTTCCACTGCACTACCAGATCCCACTTGCTCACACTTTCTCTCCCTCCCTCCTTCAATACCACCCCATTACTCAACACTTACTCTCCCCATCTCCCTCTCTCCTACAGCTCATAAACCTCAAATTTCGTAAAGGCCAGCCCTCCCCTCTATAAGCAAGCAACAGACAGCCTACACCACACTCATGTCCTCCCCATTCCTATCACTGTCCCCTTAACATGGTCAAGAACACAAGTGCCCTAATGTTGAAATGTGGTAGTAACTGGTTCAACAACAAAATACACTTAGCCCACAGTGGAAATTGCTGGTGCCATGGTGAAATGATCCCAGCCCACTCTGCAGGGTGGTAATGCTGGTGCCAAGAGAAAACTTGCCATGAAAGGGTTAGCATTAGGAAGGGCATCCAGTCATAGAAAGCATACCAAATATGGAATGTATGAGCAAGACAGTCATGGAAAATAGATATGTGGTTGATGACAATGACACTGATGACACTGATAATGATGACAATAGAGATGTTGGTCAGGATGGTAATGATTATGATGATGATGACAAACTAATTACCAGTTTTCTAATATAAAGTAAATTTCATGCAGGACAGGATGATTCAGCAAGCTTTTTATTGCTAAAAAGTTGGGAAGACCCTCCAATTGGGTTGAAGACATGACAACCTGTCTAGTATTAGTGCCACAATAAAATACACTTGGTAAAACATGAAACAATATGTAAGTGAGATGCAAACTCCCAGCCTCTCTAGGTCAGTAGTCCTATTTCAGTACAAACACAGTCTGTGAAGACCCCCTTCAACCTTTGCAAGCAGGGAAAGTGGGTGTTAGATCATCATCATCATTTCATTTTACGTCCACTTTTCCCTGCTTGCAAGGGTGGGACGGGAACTGATTCTGGCTTGATTTCTACAGCTGGATGCCCTTCCTAACACCAACCTCATTTACAGTGAGTGCTGGGTGCTTTTTTTCCGTGGCGCCTACACGTCCACTTTACAGTGTGGGCTGTGTGCTTTTTTGCCATGGCACCTCAACGACCACTTTGCAGTGGAATGATAGGGACCCCAGTCCCTATCATCTCATTTCTACAGCTGAGTAAACTGGAGCAATGTGAAATAAAGTGCCTTGCTCAAGGAAACAACACATGGCCCAGTCTGAGAATTGAACTCACAACCTTTCGATTGCAAAGCCAATGCTCTAACCACTAAGCCATGTGCCTCCAGATGATGATGATAACTTCAGCCTCCCCCTTTTCTTAAAAGCAAGAGTATAGCATAGGCTTGGCTGGTTCTACAAACCACTGTTAATTTTCAGTATCCCAACCTTGCTTCAGTAATAATTGTTTCTTCTTTTGGCACAAGGCCAGCAATCACACCAGTGCATTACTGGTACTTTATTTTATCGACACCCATAAGGATGAAAGGCAAAATTTACCTCGGTGGGATTTGAACTCAGACCATAAAGGGCCGTAACTCTATGCTCAGACCATAAAGGGCGTAACTCTATGCTGCAAAGCATGGCGTCCGACACTCTACCAGTACTGCCAATCCACCTCCCTTGCTTCAGTAATAATTGTTTCTACTTTTGGCACAAGGCCAGCAATCACCCCAGTGCATTACTGGTACTTTATTTTATCGACCCCCGTATGGATGAAAAGCAAAGTTAACCTCGGCGAGATTTGAACTCAGACCATAAAGGGCCGTAACTTCAGTAATAATGTTCTGAAATCTCCTTCCACTATTTTCTTCTAAAAGCACCCACCCATCTCAAATTCATGAGGGAACTGTTAATCAAGTATTTTATAGACAGTTTCCTCATATTGCAAAAACTGTCTCTTGATCAACAAATGCCAAATAGATTTCACATTAGTGAGTTCTTGCAGTTATCTCAACATATGCAGAGCAGTTCTATGTAAAGAGAAAAGAAAAACAATAACACCATCTCAATGTCGTTCCTCTCAGTTGAACGCTAATTATACTTCCACTATCAAGCAATAAACTTCAATTATTCTCCTCACCTGAGAATTACCTCTACCTTAACTTTGTAACAAACATTCAGTACTACACCTACCTATAATTGCATCAACACTAATTTATTAGTTAATTAGAACAATTAAACACCTGTGTCAAACTGGTTATATATGTCATTTGGAAACAGCTATTATGTACTTAATAAAAATAACAATTTGATCAATAAATTAATATATATATGTGTATGTGTGTGTGTATGTGTGTGTGTGTGTATACACACATACACAATCACTCTCTCTTTCTATATGTATATATGTATAAATATATATATGGAGGCACATGGCTTAGTGGTTAGAGCATTGGCCTTGCAATCAAAAGGTTGTGAGTTCAATACTCGGACCGAGTGATGTGTTGTTTCCTTGAGCAAGACACTTTATTTCACATTGCTCCAGTTTACTCAGCTGTAGAAATAAGATGATAGGACTGGGGTCCCTATCATTCCACTGCAAAGAGGACGTGGAGGTGCCACGGCAAAAAAGCACCCAGCACTCACTGTAAATGAGGTTGGTGTTAGGAAGGGCATCCAGCTGTAGAAATCAAGCCAGAATCAGTTCCCGTCCCACCCTTGCAAGCAGGGAAAAAGTGGACGTAAAATGAAATGATGATGATATGATGGCACACACACGCAATCTCTCTCTCTCTATAATATATATATATATATATATATATATAACAAAGGAATTGTGGTAAGGAACCAGATGGACCATAACGCACCTGAGTACTCAATACTTAGGGTAGTAGAGTGGGAAATAGGAAAAAAGTATGACCCTGACGGCAGAGCTCAAGCCGTTTCGACGGCTATTTCTGGACATACTGATGTTACAGTCCAGAAATAGCCGTCGAAACAGCTTGAGCTCTGCCGTCGGGGTCATACTTTTTTCCTATATATCATCATCATCACCGTTTTACGTCCGTTCTTCCACGCTAGCATGGGTTAGACGGGTTGTCCTGTTGTGGGCAGTGTCTGGTCGGCTGACCATGCCTTGCTCATACAGGAACTGATCTGGCTTGATTTCTACAGCTGGATGCCCTTCCTAACACCAACCTCATTTACAGTGAGTGCTGGGTGCTTTTTCGTGGCGCCTACACGTCCACTTTACAGTGTGGGCTGGGTGCTTTTTTGCCGTGGCACCTCCACGACCACCTTGCGGTGGGGGGGGGGGCATATTGTTTATATGCTTCAGCATGTACCCATATATATATATAATCCAAAACTTCAGAGTTGGTTCCATGAATGTAGGCACCTTAAAGGGTCGCTCTAACGAGGTTGTAGAAATGCTTGAACGTAAGGAGGTCGATGTTTGTTGTATTCAAGAGACCAAGTGGAGGGGAGGGTCGGCTAGATTCATCGTGGGTAAAGAACGATGCTATAAGCTTTTCTGGGTGGGAAATGACAATGGGTTGGGTGGGGTAGGAATCATGGTAGCAGAAAAGTGGGCAGATAAGATAATAGACGTAAATAGAGTGAACGACAGAATAATTAAAATAAGACTTGTCCTCAATAAAACTACGGTGACAGTAATATCTGCGTACGCACCCCAACCCGGACTGCCCGGCGCTATAAAAGACAGATTCTACGAGACACTGATGCTCGCTACCTCCCAAATAACCGACAGTGACTATATAGTTATTGCAGGCGACCTAAATGGTCACGTTGGACAACATTGTGACGGCTATGACGGAATCCATGGAGGCTATGGGTTCGGTACTAGAAATGAGGAAGGCTCCAGAATCCTGGAATTCTGCGACGCAAATAACTTAACTATCTGTAACACTAACTTCAAAAAACGAGACAATCACTTGATCACCTATAGATCGGGGGAACACACAAGCCAGGTAGATTATATCCTTACCAGAAGACGTGACAGAGTGTCTGTTGTTAACACTAAATCCCTCCCCCATGAAGAATTCACCTCCCAACATAGACTGATAATTAGCGACCTCATAGTCAGGACGAGACGTACTAGACAGCGGAAGAGGACTATCATCAGGAGAAAAATATGGAAGCTAAAGGACCCCATAGCCAGAAATAAATTTCAAAGCATATTACTTGACGCTTTCGACAGTAAGGAAGATCAATTAGAGTCGTATAATATAGAGGAACAGTGGGAATTCCTGAGAGCAAACCTGCTGACGGCGGCAGACGAAGTCTGTGGCTGGAGCAGGCCTGTAGGTAGGAGGAGAGTAACATGGTGGTGGAACAGTAAGGTGGAGGAGTCAATTAAGGCCAAAAAGCAGGCTTGGAAAGCATGGCGGGATGGGGGAAGTAGAGAAGACTATCAAGTGGCCAGGAGGGAAGCTAGGAGACAAGTGTACTTCGCAAGAAGGGAAGCAGAGGAAAGAAAGTTCAAGCATGTTCTACAACGTGAGGACCAAAAACGTGAGGTGTTCAGGATTGCCAGGCAATGTGTCAAGGAAAACCGTGATATTGTCGGGGAGAAGTGTGTACTTAACGATGATGGCATACTTGCCATCACCGACGCTGATAAGAAGGTAGCTTGGAAGTGTCACTACGAAAGGCTTCTAAATGAGGAGAACAAATGGGAGAAAGACAGTCTCCCCCACATCGACCCAATAGAGGGACCAGCAGTGTTAGTCCAGGGTAGTACAATAAGCAAGGCAATCAAAGATATGAAGACGGGTAAGGCGGCTGGTCCTTCGGAAATAGTTGCTGAGATGCTGAAGGCGTCTGGTTCGGTGAGACACACCATGGTCACCCGGATAGTTAATCAAGTCGTACAGAATGGGGTTGTTCCGAAGGACTGGCGTAGCAGCATCATCGTTAACTGCTATAAGGGAAAAGGAGATGCCCTAGATAGGAGTAACTATAGAGGCATTAAATTAATCGACCAGGTCATGAAGGTCACGGAAAAAGTAATAGCGCAACTAATCAGAGAGAGAATTGATCTAGATGAAATGCAGTTCGGGTTTGTCTCAGGCAAAAGTACCACAGACGCTCTTTTCATTGTACGACAACTACAGGAGAAGTACCTAGCTAAAAGTAAACCCCTATACTTAGCTTTCGTCGACTTGGAGAAAGCCTTCGACAGAGTCCCCCGTTCCATTATCTGGTGGTCTCTTAGAAAACTAGGTGTTGACGAATGGCTTGTGAGAGCTATACAAGCCATGTATAAAGAAACAGTCAGTAAGGTTAGAATTAACAACGAATATAGTGAAGTGTTTAGCGTAAAAGTTGGTGTCCATCAGGGCTCTGTTCTTAGCCCCCTACTATTTATTATTGCCCTTCAGGCTATAACAGAGGAGTTCAAGACCGGCTGCCCATGGGAACTCCTATACGCAGATGATCTAACGCTCATAGCTGAATCAATGACCGAACTAGAGAAGAAATTCCAAACATGGAAGCACGGCCTAGAATCAAAAGGCCTTAAAATTAACCTGGCTAAGACTAAAGTTCTAGTTTGTAGGAAAGAAAAAAGGCGGCAGTCCCATCTGGGAAATGGCCATGCTCAGTGTGTAGGAAAGGCGTAAGTAGAAACTCCATTTTATGTCCCAAATGCAAAGTATGGGTGCATAAAAGATGTAGTGGGATCACAGGTAAGCTAACTAAGAACATAGATTTTACATGTGGCCGGTGCTCTGGTGCAATAAGTAGCAGCAAGTGCCCACAAAATACTAGCTCCTTCAACTGCGCAGAGGGTTCTATAGAAATAGTGGACAGCTTCCATTACCTGGGTGACAAAATCAGCAGTGGGGGAGGGTGCTCTGAAAGTACAGTAGCTAGAGTCAGAACTGAATGGAAAAAGTTCAGAGAGCTTATACCACTATTAGCCGCTAGAGGGTTCTCCCTAAAAATGAAAGGCAGGTTATACGATGCCTGCATACGAACAGCAATGCTGCATGGCAGTGAGACCTGGGCATTGTGTGCAGAGGATATACGCAGACTAGAGAGGAACGAAGCTTGCATGCTCCGCTGGATGTGCAATAGTAATATACGTGAACGGCAAAGCATAAACGAACTAAGGAAAAAATTAGAAATAAGAGGGATCAGATGTTGTTTACTCGAGAGAAGGCTACATTGGTACGGTCACGTGATGCGCATGAAAGACGACAGCTGTATAACAAAGTGCAGGGCAATAAAGATAGACGGTAGCCACGGAGTAGGCAGACCCAGAAAAACATGGGACGAGCTGATAAATTCCGACCTCACACGCTTACACCTCTCCAAGACAATGTCACTGGACCGAGACCTTTGGCGGTACTCAGTAATAGAGAAGACCCGCCTTACCTAAATACAAAGTAAAAACCTACTACAGTCAGTAGGCATCTCTAACAAAATCTCTATCATCATCATCGTTTAACTTCTATCTTCCACGCTAGCATGGGATAGACGGGAGTTGTCCCAATTTGAGGCAAGGTTGGTCGGGTGACCGTGTCTCGCTCATATAGGACTATCTGGCAGGTTTTCTACGGCTGGATGCCCTTCCTAACACCAACCACATTTACAGTGTGGACTGAGAAGTTTTTACTGTGTTACCTACACGGCCACATCACAGCGTGGACTGTGTTTTTTATATATATATATATATATATATATATATATATACATGCATATACACAAACCTATACATACATACAAGTAGACATTCACACACATACATTCATTCTTACATAGACACACACATTGAATTGCATTTGTCAATACATTTTCCATTTGATTCAGTTGACACTTGTTCGTTTGTCCTAAAAATGAAGAAGTAGCTCTAGAGATCACACAACTGGAATACACATCATTGAAGCAGAGGAGTATCGGTTGACTTTTTCACTTTATTGAAAGATATAAGAAAACTCTTCAGCTGTGTCAAGGGTGCAACAATCTTTCTTGTGTTGGTGATATGATAAAATGTACCAAGTACACTCTGTAAAGTGGTTGAAGATAGGAAAGACATCTAGCTATAAAGAACTTTCCAAACAAAGGGTTGTGAGGACTCTTCAGTTGTGTGAAAGATCTTACAATTTCCCAGGTGCCACAATAAAATGCACCCAGCATACTCTTTAGGATGCAGGAATTGCAACCCCTTGTCCATATCAGTAGCCACAATTAAGGACTTGATTCGTATGGCCTATCAAACTTTTGCTAGCAGGGACATTAAACTATGATGATGCTGATATCATTTCAGAAAAAGTTCTTTTAACACAATATTCCAACTTGTTATTCTAGCTAGTATGTCAATATAGGTAAGTAACTTCTTCCAACCTATTCTTATTCTAAAATAGTGATAAAAATGCTGAGACTCGTAGATTCGTTAAACTAGTAGTTTAGAGTCGCATGTTAAATATTTACACTTTTCTATCACAGTTGTCAACAGTTAATTTTTTTTTAGCTGTCCATGGGACATAACTCTTGTCTTAACATAGTAAAACCACAATGAAAAATAGATAGACATGTATAATGTGTGATGTGGTTGAGGTAGTACTGTGGTGGGGGTAGAAGTGGAGGTGGCGATGGTGGTATGGTTTGATGGGTGGTGATGGATGGGTCTGGTGTGGTGGGGATGGTATGATGGGTGGGGATGGTGGTGGTGGTGTACCTCTGCCAAATAGCTCCATCTATCAGAATCATTTTATACTTTTATTAGTTATAACTCTTTGATTAGTTTGACTGCTACTGTAACCTAATACAACCAGTCAGGTCGTCGGCAAGTAAAGCTATATCAAAGTTAATTGATATGTTTATAAAGTTATCTCCCCTGCTTATAATGTCTCATCCAGAAATGTCATCAAAAGACCTCGCCTTAGCTGCTCTGTGGAGAAATAGAGGCAGCTAAGGCAGCAAAATTGCCTCCATGTATATTACATAGACATTGAGTATGAGTATATTGAGTATTGAACTTGTGAAGCACTAGAAAATTTTATCTCTATATTAGTTTAAAAGTCTGTAATTGATACATGCACTCAGTTTCAAAGTGTATAATCTTTTCAAAGTTCTCCTACATATGCATTGGTTAATGCATGGGAAGGCGAGTTCTCTGTATTACAGAATATCACCAGTTTTCTTAATTCTCATTCATCCCTTTTATGAGGTTCAGTTGCATGAGATTGATCTTCAAATCATCTCGTATTTTCCTAGGTCTTCCCCTCACAAGGGTTCTTTTGACTTCAAGCACCCTGCATTTCTTTATGCAGCTGTCATCCTTCATAAGCATCTCCATACCATTGTATTGATTACCCTCACATATTGTTTTGCAATCTTCAACACTTCACACCATAAAACATAGCTACTTGACACATAGCTTCTCTTCTTGCTTCTTACTACCATTCCTTGCTTGCCCCATTTTTTACCAGTCTTTCAATGCCTGTTTCTTAACTTTAATGTCTCATCTACCCTCATTCCACCACCATGTCATTCTTCATCTCCCTGGGGCCTTACAGCACCCACAGATCTTATCTGTAGCCTTCAGCAGATTATACATTAGGAAGCTCCAATGTATTCTAAGCTGCCAGTCTCTAACTCATCTTCCTTATAGTCATAAGCATCAATCAGGGCTGCATGGAATTGTCACCAATGGAGGCACATGGCTTAGTGGTTAGAGCATTGGCCTTGCAATCAAAAGGTTGTGAGTTCAATTCTCAGATCAGGTGATGTGTTGTTTCCTTGAGCAAGACACTTTATTTCACATTGCTCCAGTTTACTCAGTTGTACAAATGAGATGATAGGGACTGGGGTCCCTATCATTCCACTGCAAAGTGGTCGTGGAGGTGCCACGGCAAAAAAGCACCCAGCACTCACTGTAAATGAGGTTGGTGTTAGGAAGGGCATCCAGCTGTAGAAATTAAGCCAGAATCAGTTCCCGTCCCACCCTTGCAAGCAGGGAAAAGCGGACGTAAAATGATGATGATGATAATAATGAAAATATTGTGTACAGTGCTCAGGTGCACTACAACTCATCAAAAGTGTATGTATAGTACATAGGGTAATGTACAAACGTCAGGAAAATGAACAGTGCATGAGTCATGATATACATATGTGTGCATGTGTATGCAAGGAGGACATCAGGTGTAGTTTTGGCTAATTTCGGGAAGCATGAGGGTTTTAAATGATGCAGTGTCTCGGCAGCTAACAACTGATGCAGGCAGTTTGTTCCATGCTTCAGCAACTCTAAGCGTGAAAAAATGTTTCCGAAAGTCATGGGGGCTTCCTCAGCTTCTATGTCCTTCTCTTCCACCTTGCCTTCTGTTTCCAAGTTTGCCTAGCTCTGAATCTAAAGTCACTGATCACTATGTTATGTTTGGTTGTACACTCCTCCTCGGGGAGGTTTAGTCTCAGTTTCTGGTGAGGGTAAAATCAATCTGACTTTTGTGCTAACCTGACTTATTAGGTGATAAAAATGGCTGGTTGGTTTTTGGAAATTAGTGTTGCAGATAGTCAGACCCTTTGCATCATAACCCTCCAGGAGCCTCGATCCCTCTTTATTTCTTGTACCATACCCAAATACTCTGAGTACACCATGGAAACTATCACAGCACTTCCAAACATGTCCACTAATATCACCAGCCATGATTATTAAGTCATCATTGCTTGTTAAAGAACTAGTCTGGATAAGGGTCTCATATAATTGTTCTTTCAGTACATCTGTCAGTCTTGATTTAGGTGCATATGCAGAGATAATTGCTGCAGTTGTCTTACCCAGAATTAGTTTAACCCTTTAACATTACTCTATATATGTTTATATGTTGTTATATTTTTGCAGTAAAGGCTTTACCTCACATAATTATCTCATAACGAATCTACAAGATTTTGATATTATTTAGTTTGAGAACAATACCTTAACATAAGTATGAGTGGCCTGTTATGGCCAGTTTGAAAAGAAAGGTGAAAAAATTATGGTCGGATATTGCCGGTTTAAATGCTAAAGGGTTAAGCTTAACAATTCTATCGCTCACCCTAGCCACGTCAATTACCTTCTCTTCCCAGCAGGATACCTACACCTCCCAATACAAGATCATTTCCTAGCCAGAAGAACTTATAGTACTGTTTCTTCTCAATAATGAACATGGATAATGCTCCTCTGCACCTAGTCTCTTGCATGCAACACACATCTACATGCTGTCACTCTAGTAACTCTATAATCTTTAAATTGATCCTACATTGATAGTGGCAGCTCTGAACTTTTGAAGTATACAGAGAAAGGAATAGTTCTAGAGGGTTGGTTGATTGGATAAGGTTTTCTGTGTCTGAGATGCATATACATATATCAGGGTGTCTCAAATATGCAGCCTACAAATTGCTTTTATAGGGCCCATGATAAAAATATTTTCATGACTAATTAAGGAAAATGTGTCCCCCCTACATACCTCACTATCATATACATATTCATTTTGATGAAAGAAAATAAATAACAGTCAATCAGCTGTATGGTAGATTAGCATTTATACCTAGTGGAAATAACACCCCACCCCAGCTCATCTCACTTTTTACCTGCTCTTCCCCAGGACATAATGACCCTTTTCAGTTCTTGCGTTTGAGAACGCATATATATCACCATCATCATCATCGTTTAACGTCTATCTTCCACGCTAGCATGGGTTTAGACAGGAATTGTCCCACATGAAGCAAGATTGGTTGTCTTGCTCGTATAGGAGTCTGGCAGGTTTTCTACGGCTGGATTCCCTTCCTAATACCAACCACGTTTACATATATATAAGTTTATCCCAGGTTCAATCGGGGGTAACCACAGTAAGTAAGGTACTCAATACAAAGCAGAGTATAAATATTTAATATTAAGGAAGCTCAGCTTCCTGATGATTTCTCTCGAATGAAACAGTTCTAGTCCTGTAGAAGCCTTTTCTATATATATATATATATATATATATATATATATATATATATATATGTGTGTGTGTGTGTATGTAAAAGGTAAACAGAAATAACAACACAATCGGTACTGTATATGGAAGGTATATATATATATATATATATATATATATAAACCACACCACCACCAGAGAAATCAGTGGAATCTAAAATATCAAGATATTATTAGTAAAGGGCCCTTAATTCTTCACGGAGTTGTAGAGAGCACTATCGTGTCTTGAAACCTGGCAGATTCCATCTTTCCTAGTTTGACAGACGGTTTCTTCCAGATAGAGAAATTATGAGAGTAAATGAAAGAGACAAAGAGAAGGAATCAACCTCAGTATTTTACTGGTACTTTATCAACCTTGAAAACATGAAATGGAAAGTTGACCTCAATGGGATTTGAACTCAGAGCGATACGAGTCAGAACAAATAGTGAGTAATTTTTCATCTGGTGCCCTAACAACTTTGCTAATTACTAATTGACCTTTGTGTCAAAATAGTAAAACTCCTACAAGTCTAACTAAATTACTGTGTTGAGAACTATATAATAATTTCTAATAGACTGAAGTTAAGATCAAGGTTACACAAAAGAAATAAATGTTTTACAAAGACTTACATCATCAGTGTCAGTGTCATCAATAAAATCGATGGAATCAACATCAGGTGTTGGTCTTTTGAAGAACGGAAACCGAACTAAAAGTTTCTACAAATAAATCAATTTTTTTTCATTAAGATATATACATATATACACATATATTTATACACACACACACACACACACACACACACACACACACATACATACATATATCTGTACATAATATATATACAAACATACATATGATCTATTTTTGGAAACATTGAGCAGATATGTATTTATTGAAAATTAACCTCAGTTAGAAGCTTCAACACACATGTTTTTGACTATGAAACAGTCTAATAAATTGGGCATAAAAGCCCCTAGGTAGGAAAATGTTGACAGTGTCACCCAAGGACTACCAGTTGCACCAAAGTGAGGCTGATGAAATTCTCCATTATTTTGAAGCCTTAGCAATCAACCAGAATGTAAACAATGATCTCACTCAATGTTTCTAAAAGCAAAAGTTGAAAACGCATTGGAGTCTTTAAGAAGATTTATTTACAATAACTTTACTGGTTTCACAGTTTGGTGATTTTCAAAAGTTAAATTAGATGGCTATATAATGATGTGTCTTTCATGAGACAGGTTAGGAAGTTTCTTTCCATTTTATGCAAAAAAAAGTGGCTCAGATTATTATCTGTTTAAAGTACAATTTGATTGGTTGTGGGTGATCATGTGATTGGGTATAGAGTTTTTGTGTCAAAAATTGGGAGTGTCATGGTTCAGTAAACGTGGCTAGTGACAATATCAAAGAAATTAATGTATATTTTTGGTGTGTTAAGTAGTCAAGTCAAGAATGGTAGCACCAGCACATCATTACAGAGTGAACTAGGTGCTTTTGTCGTGGCACCAGCACAACATTACAGAGTGAACTAGGTGCTTTTGTTGTGGCACCAGCACATCATTAGAGTGGACTGGGTGCTCATGTTCATGATCTAGCTGGGAAGGCATTGATGGGGGGGGGGGGGTAAGACATGGGTACAGACATCACACTGCTGAGAAAGGGGTGGTCATGGTGGTTTTGAAGCAAGTGATGGTGTGGGGTGTGCCTGGCATCTTTCCCTTGATGGCCTAAATGGGGGAAGGGCGTTTATATGCTGGGGTGGCAGGTCATTGGGGTAGCCTTGGGGCAAGTGGGTGGGTTGATTGGAGTAATATATATTTACACATACACCCCTAATTTATGAACCTAGTGTTTAGCTGGCCTCCTCCAAGGTATATCTCGTTGGAGGTGTCTTGGGTGATTTAATGATAGGGACCCCAGTCTTATCTCATTTCTACAGCTAAGTAAACTGGAGCAACGTGAAATAAATTGTCTTGCTCAAGGCAACAACACATCATCCGGTGCGAGAATTGAACTCACAACCTAGTAACTGTAATGAATAAAGAATGAAAGACATCAACTTACCTCAGGTGAAACAGAAGGAGATACAGATGAGAGTGAAGAAGATGAGGAGACAGATGAGGACACAGAACCTCTTCGTTGCCGTGTAGCAGGAGCTAACAATGACAAATTATATTGACTTCGGGTATTTCGAGTAGGATTTCGACGTAATACTATGGGTTTGTTATAATTTGATGATGATCGGCGAACCTTACGACTTGTTACCTGAAAGTGAACAAAAGATTGAATAGTTGATATTAAAAATACCTGGTCATATTCATTTCCTTTCAATATGTAGGAGATCAAAACAAGAACCTGAATGTGAATGATGTGTAATAATCTACAAGCTATCAGCATCAGCCTTCTTGTCTATGAAATTGATGCCATATTTTGTTATCATAATACAATCCTTATTTATAGAATAAAAAGAAACAATAAGTCATATTATAAAAACTTTTGAAATATGATTACATACACACACACAAGAGATGTCAACATGAATGGACCTGTTATTTTTATCTAAAGATATTTTTTTCCAATTCCATCTCACCCGTCCCCAGAATCTATTTTATTTCTCATTCTTTCTTCTGATGAAGGACTAGCGTCCGAAACGTTAAGACCCTCTTCCTGCTATATCAAGCGTTAACCTAATATATAGGTCGAGATCTCGAGAAAGCCTTTGACAGAGTTCCACGTGCTGTAATCTGGTGGGCTCTTAGAAAATTTTGAATTTATGGCCTTTTGCAATGGCGGACAAGTATATATAATATATATATATGAAGCAAAGAAAAGAACATTTTTTTTCACTGATATGAAAGATTATATATATATATATATATATATATATATTATATATATATATATGCATGTATATATATATATGTATATATGCATGTATATATATATATATGCATGTATATATATATATATATATATGCATGTATATATATATATATATATATATATATATATATATGCATATATATATATATATGCATATATATATATGCATATATATATATATATATATTGTTATACTTTGGGAGGGTCATGTTGCCAATTCAGAAACGAAATATATATATATATATATATATATATATATATATATGCATATATATATATATATATATATGCATATATATATATATATATATATATATATATATATATATATATGCATATATATATATACATATATATATATATGCATATATATATATATATATATATATATATATATATATGCATATCATCATCATCATCATCATCATCACCGTTTTACGTCCGTTCTTCCACGCTAGCATGGGTTAGACGGGTTGTCCTGTTGTGGGCAGTGTCTGGTCGGCTGACCATGCCTTGCTCATACAGGAACTGATCTGGCTTGATTTCTACAGCTGGATGCCCTTCCTAACACCAACCTCATTTACAGTGAGTGCTGGGTGCTTTTTCGTGGCGCCTACACGTCCACTTTACAGTGTGGGCTGGGTGCTTTTTTGCCGTGGCACCTCCACGACCACCTTGCGGTGGGGGGGGGGGGGGGGGGGGGGGCATATTGTTTATATGCTTCAGCATGTACCCATGGGAGGTCGGGTACCCTGTATTACTGCGTGACGCCAGAAGTCACGGTCGTGTGTCATTGACTTTGAGAGGTGTAGTTGGGTAAGGTCGGCTTTTATCACCTCATCCCAAGTCATCTTGGGTCTCCCCACTCCGCGGTTTCCATCAACTTCTAGTGCTCTGCACCTTTTTATGCAGCTGTCATCCTTCATACGCATCACATGTCCATACCAGCGTAACCGCCTCTCCTGCACGCAGCATTTGATTCCTCTTATGCTCAGTCTCTCTCTCAATTCATTTATGCTTTGTCGTTCACGTATATTACTGTTACACATCCATCGGAGCATGCAGGCTTCGTTTCTCTCTAATCTACGTAAGTCTTCCACCTTCAGCGCCCAGGTCTCACTACCATGCAACATCGCTGTTCGGATACACGCATCATACAGTCTGCCTTTCATTCTGAGGGAGAAGCCTTTTGCAGCTAGCAGTGGTAGTAGTTCCCTAAACTTCTTCCATCCCGTTCTTACCCTAGTTATTGTACTTTCTGAGCACCCACCTCCGTTGCTAATTCGGTCACCTAGGTAGCAGAAGCTGTCTACTGTTTCTACAGGGCCCTCCCAGAGATTGGTGGTACTTGTTTCCTGTGGCTGTTTGCTTGCTGTTTCAGCACAGCTGCTGCATGTGAATCCTACATTCTTAATTAAGCTTCCTGAGATCCCGCTACATCTCTTGTGTACCCATTGTTTGCATTTGGGGCAAAGAATGGAGTTCCTACCTACACCTTTCCTACATACTGAGCAAGGCCATTTCCCTGAGGGGATCTGGGTTCTGTTTTCTCGTCTACTTATAAGGACCTTAGTCTTTGTCATGTTGACTTTGAGGCCCTTTCTCTCTAGTCCCTGCTTCCAGGTTTGGAATTTATTCTCTAGTTCTACCATAGATTCAGCTATGAGTGCGAGGTCATCAGCATACAGGAGTTCCCATGGGCATCCGGTCTTAAACTCCTCCGTTATTGCCTGCAGGACTATGATGAACAGGAGAGGGCTAAGAACAGAGCCCTGGTGGACCCCAACCTGTACGCTAAATTCCTCGCTATACTCATTGCCAATCCTAACTTTGCTGACTGCTCCCCTATACATGGCTTGTACCGCTTTCACAAGCCATTCATCTACTCCTAGTTTTCTAAGAGCCCACCAGATTACTGCACGTGGAACTCTGTCAAAGGCTTTCTCAAGGTCGACAAATGCCAAGTAGAGTGGCTTACTTTTAGCTAGGTACTTTTCCTGTAATTGCCTCACAAGGAAGAGCGCATCAGTGGTGCCTTTCCCTGGAACAAACCCAAATTGCATCTCGTCTATATTCACCCGGTCCCTAATCAGCTGTGCTATAACTCTTTCTGTTACTTTCATGACCTGGTCCATCAACTTTATACCTCTATAGTTTCCTCTATCTAGTGCATCGCCTTTACCTTTGTAGCAGTTGACAATGATGCTACTGCACCAATCTTTTGGTATGGCCCCCTCTAGTATTACCTGGTTAACGATACGTGTGGTTATAGTGTGACCTACAGACCCAGATGCCTTCAGCATCTCGGCAGCTATACCCGATGGACCGGTTGCCTTCCCTATCTTCATATCTCTGATTGCCTTACTTACTACGCTGCCGCTGACTTGTACTGCTGGTCCCTCTATAGGGTCTACGTGGGGTAGGGTCTCTTCTTCCCATGCATTCTCCTCATTTAGTAATCTATCATAATGACTCTTCCATGCATCTTTCTTCTCAGCACTTGTGAGGGCAAGCTCACCTTTATCATTCCGGATACACTTCTCTCCAATGACATCACAACTATCTCTGACACACTGCCTCGCAATCTTGAATACCTCCTGTTTCTGGTCCTCACGTTGTAAAACATGCTTGAATTTTCTATCCTCTGCTTCCCTCCTAGCTAAGTATACTTGTCGCCTAGCTTCCCTCTTGGTCTCTATGTAATGTACCCTGCTCCCCCCGTTCTTCCATTCTTTCCATGCCTGTCTCTTGGCCTTGACTGCTTCATCTACCTTATTGTTCCACCACCAAGTCACTCTCCTCCTGCTTGAGGTCTTACTCCAGCCACAAACCTCATCCGTCGCCTCTAGTAAGTTATTTTTTAGGAACTCCCAGTTCTCTTCTACGTTAAATGTCTCTATCTGTTCTTCTTTACTGTCGTAGGCGTTGAGTAAAATATCTTTAAATCTGTTACTGGTTGAGGGGACTTTCAGCTTCCAGATCTTTCTTCTCCAGGTTGGCCTCTGTTTCAGGGCTCGTCTAGTTCTGACCGTGAGGTCGCTGACAACTAAGCTATGTTGGGATGTACATTCCTCACTAGGGAAGGCTTTTGTGTTTACGACCGTCCATCTGTCACGTCCTCTGATGAGAATAAAATCTAACTGACTAGAGTGCTCCCCTGATCTATAGGTGATCAGGTGGTTGTCGGGTTTTTTAAAGTTTGTGTTACATATCGACATGTCATTGGCGTCGCAGAATTCTAGAAGTCTGAATCCTTCCTCATTCCTTGTGCCAACTCCATGGCCTCCATGTACTCTATTGAAGCCGTCGCAGTGTTTACCTACGTGTCCGTTAAAATCTCCTGCAATGATTAGGAAGTCCTTGTCGTCTGTTAGAGCAGTAGTGTGTATTAGGGACTCGTAAAACCTATCCTTAAGTTCGTCTGGCAGCCCCGATTGGGGTGCGTAAGCTGATATTATTGTGGTAATTGTCTTATTCAGGACTAGTCTGAGTTTAATGATTCTTGCATTTACCCTGTACACTGAGATTACTTTATCTACCCACTTGTCAGCTAATAGTATACCTACACCACCCATCCCATCGTCATTTCCCACCCAGAAAAATTTGTAGCACTGGCTTTTTCCTACAAGGACTCTAGCAGACCCTCCTCTCCATCTAGTCTCTTGCACACAGCATACATCAACTTCCTTTCGCTCTAGCATTTCTACGATTTCTCCTGCTCTTCCTTTCATTGAGCCTACATTGATGGTACCAACTCGGAGTTTTGGGCATTTGTCGACACTCGTAGGGGAGGGTCTCTGGGTTGGCGCTTCACGTGGGTGCTTGGTAGCATATATATATATATATATATATATATATATATATATATATATATATATATATATATATATATATATGCATATATATATATACATATATATGCATATATATATATATATATATATATATATATATATGCATATATATATATATATATATATATATATATATATATATATATATATGCATATATATATATATATAAACAAGGTTTAGCAAATAATGAAAAAGTTTCAAAATAAATTTTAAAAATTGACTTTACCTACTATAGTTACCTTTACCGATCGGTTTCGAATCCCAAAAATAAACGGAGACCATGCAGCCTTCGTTGCACTCCTCTAAGTTGAGAACAAATTTGGTCGCTCCGACTGCTGCTAGTGATAGCTGCGGCTGGTTTGACCTACCTCCTTCTGCCTCTATCTTTACTTCGGCCCTTGATAAACCTGTTTCTACATCATCCACTCTCATCCCAGGAACAGTTTTGATAGCGCTAGTTCGTAATTTAAATTCAGGAATTATATATTCTTCGAATGAAAAGAACCTTCTGACGAGAATCTTTCTTTGCAACGAAGGCTGCATGGTCTCCATTTATTTTTGGGATTCGAAACCGATCGGTAAAGGTAACTATAGTAGGTAAAGTCAATTTTTTAAAATTTAATTTGAAACTTTTTCATTTGCTAAACCTTGTTTATATATATATATATATATATATATATATATATATATATATATATATATATATATATATATATATGCATATATATATATATATATATATATATATATAGGAGGGAAGCTAGGAGAGAAGTGTACTTAGCAAGAAGGGAAGCTGAGGAAAGAAAGTTCAAGCATGTTCTACAACGCGATGACCAAAAACGTGAGGTGTTCAGGATTGCCAGGCAATGCGTCAAGGAAAACCGTGATATTGTCGGGGAGAAGTGTGTACTTAACGATGATGGCATACTTGCCACCACCGACACTGATAAGAAGGTAGCTTGGAAGTGTCACTATGAAAGGCTACTAAATGAGGAGAATAAATGGGAGAAAGACAGTCTCCCCCATATCGACCCGATAGAGGGACCAGCAGTGTTAGTCGAGGGGAGTATAATAAGTAAGGCAATCAAGGATATGAAGACTGGTAAGGTGGCTGGGCCTTCGGAAATAGTTGCTGAGATGCTGAAGGCATCTGGCACGGTGGGACACACCATGGTCACCCGCATAGTTAACCAAGTCGTACAGAATGGGGTTGTTCCGAAGGACTGGCATAGCAGCATCATCGTTAACTGTTATAAGGGTAAAGGAGACGCCCTAGATAGGAGTAACTATAGAGGCATTAAATTAATCGACCAGGTCATGAAGGTCACGGAAAAAGTAATAGCGCAACTAATCAGAGAGAGAATTGACCTAGATGAAATGCAGTTCGGGTTTGTGTCAGGCAAAAGCACCACAGACGCTCTTTTCATAGTACGACAACTACAGGAGAAGTACCTAGCTAAAGGTAAACCCCTCTACTTAGCTTTTGTCGACCTGGAGAAAGCCTTCGACAGAGTCCCCCGTTCCATTATCTGGTGGGCTCTTAGAAAACTAGGCGTTGACGAATGGCTTGTGAGGGCTATACAAGCCATGTATAAAGAAACAGTCAGCAAGGTTAGAATTAACAACGAATATAGTGAAGAGTTTAGCGTAAAAGTTGGCGTCCATCAGGGCTCTGTTCTCAGCCCCCTACTATTTATTATTGCCCTTCAGGCTATAACAGAGGAGTTCAAGACAGGCTGCCCATGGGAACTCCTATACGCAGACGACCTGACACTCATAGCGGAATCAATGGCCGAGCTAGAGAAGAAATTCCAAACATGGAAGCACGGCCTAGAGTCAAAAGGACTTAAAATTAACCTGGCTAAGACCAAAGTTCTAGTTTGTAGGAAAGAAAACAAGGCGGCGGTCCCTTCTGGGAAATGGTCGTGCTCGGTATGTAGGAAAGGCGTAGGTAGAAACTCCATCTTATGTCCTAAATGCAAAGTATGGGTGCATAAAAGATGTAGTGGGATCACAGGTAAGCTAACTAAGAACATAGACTTTACATGTGGCCGGTGTTCTGGTGCAATAAGTAGCAGCAAGTGCCCACAAACTACTAGCTCTTTCAATTGCGCAGAGGGTTCTATAGAAATAGTGGACAGCTTCCGTTACCTGGGCGATAAAATCAGCAGTGGGGGAGGGTGCTCTGAAAGTACTGTAGCTAGAGTCAGAACTGGTTGGAAAAAGTTCAGAGAGCTTATACCACTATTAGCTGCTAAAGGGTTCTCCCTAAAAATGAAAGGCAGGTTGTACGATGCCTGCATACGAACAGCAATGTTGCATGGTAGTGAGACCTGGGCATTGTGTGCAGAGGATATACGCAGACTAGAGAGGAACGAAGCTTGCATGCTCCGCTGGATGTGTAACAGTAATATACGTGAACGGCAAAGCATAAACGAACTAAGGAAAAAATTAGAGATAAGAGGGATCAGATGTTGTTTACTCGAGAGAAGGCTGCGTTGGTATGGACACGTGATGCGCATGAAAGTCGATAGCTGTATTACAAAGTGCAGGGCAATAAAGATAGACGGTAGCCACGGAATAGGCAGACCTAGAAAAACATGGGATGAGCTGATAAACTCCGACCTCACACACTTACACCTCTCCAAGACAATGTCACTGGACCGAGACCTTTGGCGGTACTCAGTAACAGAGAAGACCCGCCTTGCCAGTAGGCATCTCTAACAAAATACACCCCGTCCCGCCACCACCCCCACCCCATCCACACCACCCCGTTCTATGTAAAGTTATGTTGGTGCCGCGCCATCCAGGCCGAAACAAATGAGATCGTGTAGGTGTCACGACAAAAAAACACACAGTCCACGCTGTAATGTGGCCGTGTAGGCAACACGGTAAAAACCTCCCAGACCCACACTGTAAATGTGGTTGGTGTTAGGAAGGGCATCCAACTGTAGAAAACCTGCCAGACAGTCCTATGCGAGCAAGACAACCACTCTTGCCTCAAGTGGGACTACCCCCGTCCAAACCCATGCAAGCGTGGAACACGGACGTTAAACGTTGATGATGATGATGATGATGATATATATATATATATGCATATATATATATATATATATATGCATATATATATATATATATATATATATATATATATATATATATATATATATATATATATATGCATATATATATATATGCATATATATATATATATATATATATATATATGCATATATATATATATATATATTTCGTTTCTGAATTGGCAACATGACCCTCCCAAAGTATAACAATATATATATATATATATATGCATATATATATATATATATATATATATATATATATATATATACATGCATATATATATATATATATATATATATATGCATATATATATATATATATATATATATATATATATATATATATACATGCATATATATATATATATATATATACATGCATATATATATATATATATATATACATGCATATATATATATATATATATATATACATGCATATATATATATATAATATATACATATATATATATACATGCATATATATATATATAATATATATATATATATATATATATATATAATCTTTCATATCAGTAAAAAAAAATGTTCTTTTCTTTGCTTCATATATATTATATATACTTGTCCGCCATTGCAAAAGGCCATAAATTCAAAATTTTGAAGAGAGAGGAAAAGAGAGAAGTGATCTATGAACTTGTAACATCTCACTGACCAACCCCCCCCCCCCCCGTCACCACAATAACAATAACGCCTACACTCGCTCCCCACCATCACCACATTACTCTAAGGTCGCTGTCCTGTCCCCTGTTGACATACTGCTGACTCTCTTTTGATGTATGTATGTGTATATACATATGTGTATGTGTGTGTATATGTATATCTCAGTGGATGCGACCAGATTTCAACACAGCAACAACTACAACAACAACAGCAGCAACACCAACAACAACAGCAACAACAGCAACAACACCATCGTCTGTGTTGAATGCGTGTGTGTGTATGTATTTGTATATATGCGACAGCAATAACAGCATCAACACCATTGTCTGCAGCAACAGCAGCAGTGAAATGAAGGACAACAACAACAGCAACAACGACAACAACTACAATAACAACTACAGCACCAACAACTGCCACCACCATCACTGACCATCCACCACCACCACCACCACACTGACACCATCCACCACCGCAAACAATTATTATTGTTATTGTTATTATATACAAGCCGAACTGGACTGGGAAAGGTCAACAGTTGACATGATAGTGATTTTGACGATTTTGATTTTGATTTTGTATCAGTACTGTCGGTAATATATGTATATATATATATATATATATATGTTTGTGAGTGGTGTGTATGATTGTATGCATGAATGAGTGTTGGTATGTGTGGTTGTGGTTTGTATGCATGAGTATCGGTGTGTGAGTGTTTGTGTGTGCGTCGTGTCAATAAGTTTTTTATTTTTTTTATTTTTTTTATTTTAATGACCATGCTGTAAAATGGAGGGGTAGAGAGGGCCCTTGAGTCTAGTAAGACATCCTCTCTAGTGCTGGTGGCACAAATAAAAGCACCCAGTCCATGCTGTAAAGTGGCGCTGGTGTTAGGAAGGGCATCCAACCAGTGTATCAATGCCAAAAAGCTTATCAGCACAGCAACAAAACAGCATAGGAAAATATGAAGACGTCGCATCTCAGAGTTGCAACACTTAATGTTGGCACTCTCAGAGGTAGATCTGCTGAAATAGCGGAGATGCTGGAGAGAAGGCAGGTGGATGTGTGCTGCGTGCAAGAGGTGAGATGGAGAGGTGCCTCTGCGAGACTAGTCGTAGGCAAGCGTCTTAGCTATAAGCTATTCTGGGTAGGTAAGGATGATGGGTTAGGGGGAGTAGGCATTTTCCTGGCTGAGAAATGGATCAATAAGACAATAGAGGTAGTTCGAGTTAGTAATCGAATAATTAAGCTTAGATTAGTTGTAGGTAGGAGACTACTGACAATCATCTCGGTCTATGCTCCCCAAGCAGGCCTAGGCAAAGATGAGAAAGACTGCTTTTATGAGCAACTTTTGCAAACAACCACAATGACAGAGGACGGAGACATCGTTATGCTAGCAGGAGACTTCAATGGTCATGTTGGACAGCTCCAGGATGGTTACACTGGGGTACATGGTGGGCACGGTTACGGTTCAAGAAATGAAGAAGGAGTGAGACTTCTTGAATTTTGTGATGCGAGTACATTGACTATTTGCAACACAAACTTCCAGAAACCTGCCAATCACCTAATAACCTACAAATCTGGTGAGCACATAAGCCAGATTGACTTCCTGCTAGTTAGGCAGCAGGACAGGCAGATAGTGTTTAATACCAAGGCATACCCTGAGGAAGAATGTACCCCACAGCATAGGTTAGTTGTTAGTAAGCAAGAGATGGAATGAGACATATAGGAAGGTGTGAAGAAGAAAGGTCTGGAAGCTAAAAGACCTTTCACTAAAATACAAATTTAGGAAAGCCCTTCAAGATGTATATGACGAAAAAGAAGACGATTTAGAGACGTATGACATAGATAATAACTGGAAGTTCTTACGTGACAACTTGCTGCAGGCTACTGATGAAACCTGTGGCTGGAGCAGAGCTCCAACCAGACAGAGAGTGACCTGGTGGTGGAACAGCACAGTAGATAAGGCTATTAGAGACAAAAGACTAGCATGGAAGGCTTGGAAAAAGGGTGAGAGTAGGGAAGAATGTACAGCCACTAAGAGAGAAGCTAGACGTCAGGTGTACTTAGCACGCAGGGAGGCAGAGAGTAGGAGGTTTGCCAATGTTCTGCGACGGGAAGATCAGAGGCGTGCGGTGTTCCACATTGCAAAGCAGTGTGTCAATGCAAATCAGGATGTTGTTGGAGATAAATGTGTCCGGGATGATGCCGGTGTACTTAGTGTCACGAATGACCAGAAAAAGGAGGCCTAGAAATGTCATTATGAGAGACTGATGAATGTGGAGAACGAATGGGAGAGAGAGAAATTACCCTTGGTAGATCCGACAGAGGGACCAGCTATTGAGATTGACGAATATAGGGTCCAAGAGGCGATTAGGGAAATGAAAAATGGTAAGGCGGCCGGACCATCGGGTATAGTTGCTGAGATGCTGAAGGCATCAGGGGACGTAGGCACTAAACTGGTTGCACGCATCATCAATCAGGCTATATATGGTGGTGTCATACCCAAAGACTGGTGCAGCAGTATTCTCATAAATTGCTACAAAGGTAAAGGGGATGCTTTGGAGAGGAGCAATTATAGGGGTATAAAACTGATAGATCAGGTTATGAAAGTGGCAGAAAGGATTTTAGCACAACTAATTAGAGAAAGAGTCAAACTAGATGAGATGCAGTTTGGTTTTGTGCCTGGGAAGAGTACAACAGATGCCCTCTTCTTGGTGAGACAAATGCAAGATAGGTTCTTAGAGAAGAATAAGCCACTATACTTAGCCTTTGTTGACCTAGAGAAGGCCTTTGATAGGGTACCCCGATCTGTCATCTGGTGGTCCCTAAGGAAGCTAGGTGTTGAGGAATGGCTTGTGAGGACAGTGCAAACTTTGTACAGAGGTACTCTCAGTAAAGTCAGGGTAGGAATGGAGTTTAGTGAGGAATTCCAGATACAAGTAGGAGTACATCAGGGTTCGGTCCTCAGCCCGCTCTTGTTCATTATAGTCCTCCAAGCCATAACAGAGGAGTTTAAGACTGGCTGTCCATGGGAACTTCTCTATGCTGACGATCTGGCTCTTATAGCAGAATCAGTAGAGGAGCTAGAGAATAAATTCTGGCTATGGAAACAGCAGTTGGAAGCAAGAGGACTGAGAGTAAATCTAGCTAAGACAAAAGTGTTGATGAGTAGAAAAGAGGACAAAACCCTGATTCCGTCAGGGAAATGGCCATGTTCGATATGCAGAAAAGGAACTGGCATAAATTCTATAAAATGCACACAATGCAGGTCCTGGGTACACAAGAGATGTAGTGGGATAGCAGGCAAACTAACAGGTAGGGAGAAATATGTATGCAGTAGATGTACAGGGAAATTAGACAGTAGAAGTCGCACTGATAGACACATTTTTCAAATGCGAGAGGGCGCTATAGAAGTGGTGGATAGCTTCCAGTACCTAGGAGATCAGATTAGCATGGGAGGAGGGTGTTCCGAGGCCATAGTATCTAGAATAAGGACGGGTTGGAAGAAGTTTAGGGAGCTGCTTCCTCTGTTGACGAAGAAGGGTTTCTCTCTGCGTACAAAAGGCCGGTTGTATGATGCCTGTGTGAGGAGCGCGATGCTGCATCGTAGTGAGACATGGGCAGCAACCACAGAGGATATTAGACGGCTGGAGAGAAATGAGGCAAGCATGCTCCGTTGGATGTGCAGTGTAAATGTGCGTGAACGACCCAGCATAAATGTGTTGAGAGAGAAACTGTGTCTGAGAGGGATAGAATGTAGTGTACGGGAGAGGAGACTGAGGTGGTATGGACATGTGATGCGCATGGAGGATGACCGATGGGTGAAGAAGTGCCAGGAAATGCCAGTTGAAGGAAGACGTGGTAGAGGTAGACCACGAAAAACATGGGCGGAGGTGGTGAGAACAGACCTCAGATCATTGAAGCTCACGATGGAGATGACGAGGGACCGTGACGAGTGGAGAGATGCTGTGCTGAATAAGACCCGTCCCACCCTTGCAAGCAGGGAAAAGCGGACGTAAAATGATGATGATGATGATGATGATATACATGCATATATATATATATGTTACTGATATACATGCATATATATATATATATTACTGTTACACATCCAGCTCCGCTGGATGTGTAACAGTAATATACGTGAACGGCAAAGCATAAACGAACTAAGGAAAAAATTAGAGATAAGAGGGATCAGATGTTGTTTACTCGAGAGAAGGCTACGTTGGTATGGACACGTGATGCGCATGAAAGTCGATAGCTGTATAACAAAGTGCAGGGCAATAAAGATAGACGGTAGTCACGGAATAGGCAGACCTAGAAAAACCTGGGACGAGCTGATAAACTCCGACATCACACACTTACACCTCTCCAAGACAATGTCACTGGACCGAGACCTTTGGCGGTACTCAGTAACAGAGAAGACCCGCCTTACCTAAATATATAGTAAAACCTACTCCAGCCAGTAGGCATCTCTAACAAAATACACCCCCGTCCCACCACCCCCACCCGATCCACACCACCCCATTCTATGTAAAGTTATGTTGGTGCCGCGCCATCCAGGCCGAAACAAATGAGATCGTGTAGGTGTCACGACAAAAAAACACACAGTCCACGCTGTAATGTGGCCGTGTAGGCAACACGGTAAAAACCTCCCAGACCCACACTGTAAATGTGGTTGGTGTTAGGAAGGGCATCCAACTGTAGAAAACCAGCCAGACTGTCCTATGCGAGCAAGACAATCACTCTTGCCTCAAGTGGGACTACCCCCGTCCAAACCCATGCAAGCGTGGAACACGGACGTTAAACGTTGATGATGATGATGATGATGATATATATATATACATGCATATATATATATGCATATATATATATATATAAAAACCTCCCAGACCCACACTGTAAATGTGGTTGGTGTTAGGAAGGGCATCCAACTGTAGAAAACCTGCCAGACAGTCCTATGCAAGCAAGACAATCACTCTTGCCTCAAGTGGGACTACCCCCGTCCAAACCCATGCAAGCATGGAACACGGACGTTAAACGTTGATGATGATGATGATGATGATATATATATATATGCATATATATGCATATATATATATATATATATATGCATATATATATATATATATATGCATATATATATATATGCATATATATATATATATATATGCATATATATATATATATATATATATATATATATATATATATATATATATATATGCATATTCGATCTCTCACTCCCTAATATAAATAAGAATGTTACGAGGGACAAAACCTCAGAACTTGTCAACCCTTATTAAATGGTCAGTCGATTCTACGAAAATGTAATGTATTATAGAACATTTTCTTCTTGTCTCCTTAAAACCTCGTTCATTCATCCATATATATCTACAATCGTTGCTATCCTTGCTTTAAATTAATCTTCTCCACGCTGGTTCTAAATAATCTCCCTCATTGCTAACTACCCCCATATCCCTCCCTCCCGCCCCCACTCTCCACCTTTACTATTTAGACCAATCACAAGTCAACGGCCTATGCTATCACTACTGGCTGCTTTTCAATATGATGGATGGACTAAGGAATTTCTGGAGAGTCTGAAGGATCTGGACACTCGATGACAATGCCAAAGATAACGACAAATTCACCTCATGCTGCCGGACGAAGGGGCAAGGCCCCCCCTCTTTGTTTCGGCCGCGGATGGCCAGCATAACCCCAAACTCATTCCCCTCACCCCTCCCTGCGCCCCATCCTCCAAACACAATCCAAAACTTCAGAGTTGGTACCATGAACGTAGGCACCTTAAAAGGGCGCTCTAACGAGGTTGTAGAAATGCTTGAACGTAAGGAGGTTGATGTTTGCTGTATCGAAGAGACCAGGTGGAGGGACGGGTCTGCTAGATTCATTATGGGTAAAAAACGTTGCTATAAGCTTTTCTGGGTGGGGAATGACAATGGGATAGGTGGGGTAGGAATCATGTTAGCAGAAAAATGGGTGGATAAGATAATAGATGTAAATAGAGTGAATGACAGAATAATTAAAATAAGACTTGTTCTAAACAGAACTACTGTGACAGTAATATCTGCATACGCGCCTGGCGCTATAAAAGACAGATTCTATGAGACACTGATGCTCACTACCTCCCAAATAACCGACAGTGACTATATAATTATTGCTAGCGACCTAAATGGTCACGTTGGACAACATTGTGACGGCTATGACGGAATCCACGGAGGCTATGGGTTTGGTACTAGAAACGAGGAAGGCTCCAGAATCCTGGAATTCTGTGATGCAAACAACCTAACTATCTGTAACACTAACTTCAAAAAACAAGACAATCACTTGATCACCTACAGATCAGGAGAACATACCAGCCAGGTAGATTATATCCTTACCAGAAGACGTGACAGAGTGTATGTTGTAAACACTAAATCCCTCCCCCATGAAGAATTCACCTCCCAACATAGACTGATAATTAGCGACCACATAGTCAGGACGAGACGTACTAGACAGCAGAAGAGGACTATCCTCAGGAGGAAAATATGGAAGCTAAAGGATCCCACAGCCAGAAATAAATTTCAAAGCATATTACTTGATGCTTTCGACAGTAAGGAAGAGCAATTAGAGTCGTACAAGGTAGAGGAACAGTGGGAATTCCTGAAAGCAAACCTGCTGATGGCGGCAGACGAAGTCTGTGGCTGGAGCAGGCCTGTAGGCAGGAGGAGAGTAACATGGTGATGGAACAGTAAAGTGGAGGGGTCAATCAAGGCCATAAAGCAGGCTTGGAAAGCATGGCGGGATGGGGGAAGTAGAGAAGACTATCAAGTGGCCAGGAGGGAAGCTAGGAGACAAGTGTACTTCGCAAGAAGGGAAGCAGAGGAAAGAAAGTTCAAGCATGTTCTACAACGTGAGGACCAAAAACGTGAGGTGTTCAGGATTGCTAGGCAATGTGTCAAGGAAAACCGTGATATTGTCGGGGAGAAGTGTGTACTTAACGATGATGGCGTACTTGCCATCACTGACGCTGATAAGAAGGTAGCTTGGAAGTGTCACTACGAAAGGCTACTAAATGAGGAGAATAAATGGGAGAAAGACAGTCTCCCCCACATCGACCCAATAGAGGGACCAGCAGTGTTAGTCGAAGGTCGTATAATAAGTAAGGCAATCAAAGATATGAAGACGGGTAAGGCGGCTGGGCCTTCGGAAATAGTTGCCGAGATGCTGAAAGCCTCCGGTACGGTGGGACACACCATGGTCACCCGGATAGTAAACCAAGTCATACAGAATGGGGTTGTTCCGAAGGACTGGCGTAGCAGCATCATCGTTAACTGTTACAAGGGTAAAGGAGACGCCCTAGATAGGAGTAACTATAGAGGCATTAAATTAATCGACCAGGTCACGGAAAAAGTAATAGCGCAACTAATCAGAGAGAGAATTGATCTAGATGAAATGCAGTTCGGGTTTGTCTCAGGCAAAAGTACCACAGACGCTCTTTTCAGTGTACGACAACTACAGGAGAAATACCTAGCTAAAAGTAAACCCCTATACTTAGCTTTTGTCGACTTGGAGAAAGCCTTCGACAGAGTCCCTCGTTCCATTATCTGGTGAGCTCTTAGAAAACTAGGTGTTGACGAATGGCTTGTGAGAGCCATACAAGCCATGTATAAAGAAACAGTCAGCAAGGTTAGAATTAACAACGAATATAGTGAAGAGTTTAGCGTAAAAGTTGGTGTCCATCAGGGCTCTGTTCTTAGCCCCCTACTATTTATTATTGCCCTTCAGGCTATAACAGAGGAGTTCAAGACTGGTTGCCCATGGGAACTCTTATACGCAGATGATCTAACGCTCATAGCTGAATCAATGGCCGAGCTAGAGAAAAAATTCCAAACATGGAAGCACGGCCTAGAATCAAAAGGCCTCAAAATTAACCTGGCTAAGACTAAAGTTCTAGTTTGTAGGAAAGAAAATAAGGCGCCGGTCCCCTCCGGGAAATGGCCATGCTCAGTGTGTAGGAAAGGCGTAGGTAGAAACTCCATTTTATGTCCCAAATGCAAAGTATGGGTGCATAAAAGATGTAGTGGGATCACAGGTAAGCTAACTAAGAACACAGATTTTACATGTGGCCAGTGCTCTGGTGCAATAAGTAGCAGCAAGTGCCCACAAAATACTAACTCTTTCAATTGCGCAGAGGGTTCTATAGAAATAGTGGACAGCTTCCATTACCTGGGTGACAAAATCAGCAGTGGGGGAGGGTGCTCTGAAAGTACAGTAGCTAGAGTCAAAACGGGATGGAAAAAGTTCAGAGAGCTTATACCACTATTAGCCACTAAAGGGTTCTCCCTAAAAATGAAAGGCAGGTTGTATGATGCCTGCATACGAACAGCAATGTTGCATGGCAGTGAGACCTGGGCATTGTGTGCAGAGGATATACGCAGACTAGAGAGGAACGAAGCTTGCATGCTCCGCTGGATGTGTAATAGTAATATACGTGAACGGCAAAGCATAAACGAACTAAGGAAAAAATTAGAAATAAGAGGGATTAGATGTTGTTTACTCGAGAGAAGGCTACGTTGGTATGGTCACGTGATGCGCATGAAAGACGACAACTGTATAACAAAGTGCAGGGCAATAAAGATAGATGGTAGCCACGGAGTAGGCAGACCCAGGAAAACCTGGGACGAGCTGATAAATTCCGACCTCACACACTTACACCTCTCCAAGACAATGTCACTGGACCGAGACCTTTGGCGGTACTCAGTAACAGAGAAGACCCGCCTTACCTAAATACAAAGTAAAACCTACTAGTCAGTAGGCATCTCTAACAAAATACACCCCCGTCCCACCCCATCCACACCACCCCCTTCAATGCAGTTATGTTGGTGCCACAACATACAGACCAAAACAAATGAGATCGTGTAGGTGTCACGACAAAAAACACACAGTCCACGCTGTAATGTGGCCGTGTAGGCAACACGGTAAAAACCTCCCAGTCCCACACTGTAAATGTGGTTGGTGTTAGGAAGGGCATCCAGCTGTAGAAAACCCGCCAGACAGTCCTATGCGAGCAAGACAACCACTCTTGCCTCAAGTGGGAAAACCCCCGTCCAAACCCATGCAAACGTGGAACAGGGACGTTAAACGATGATGATGATGATATATACATATATATATATATGCATATATATATATATATATATATATATATGCATATATATATATATATATATATATATACATATATACATATATATATATACATATATATATATATACATATATATATATACATATATATATATATACATATATATATATACATATATATATATACATATATATATATACATATATATATATACATATATATATACATATATATATATACATATATATATATACATATATATATATACATATATATATATACATATATATATATACATATATATATATACATATATATATATACATATATATATACATATATATATATATATATATATACATACATATATATATACATACATATATATATATATATACATACATATATATATATATACATATATATATATATATATATACATACATATATATATATATATATATATACATACATACATACATACATATACATACATACATGCGCGCGCGCGCGTGCAAATTCTAGCAATTATCATATATACTCGAATATAAGTCCACCTCCTATTTTATGCTTGAGAAATAACCAAAACTCCCAAACCCTGTGTATAAGCCAGGGCAGCTAATCAACACAATGTTTAGATAGTATGGTTTTGAAATGAAGTTTTAATATTTTAATATTTAAAATGTTTTAAGTGTCGTTTAGTTTCACAACTCTATTATGTAATGGTGTTTTACCAATTTCCAACTGTCTTGAAGGCCATATTCATTCAAAACATCTAAAACAAACTGGTGCGCTATTCATCTGCAAACTGAAACCAGTATAATATTCACCTCCAAAGCGAAAATATTTTAGCTCCTCATTTTCATAGAATTTTGAATTTGGTGAAAACTGGCAAAATATTGACCTTGGATATAAGCCAACCCCTGTTTACCATCAATTAATTTTGTCACATATTTCTTAGCTTATATACAAGTATATATGGTAAATATAGTATATGAACAAAGACAACTTACCAGTTGAGTTGGAGCTTCGAGTCTGTATTCATGTAAAAGACGTGCCAGCTAAAAGGAAAATGTTTAATTCAATTAGAAATAGTAACAGATTTTTGCAGATTTAAAACTTACATTCAACACTTTAGCATTTACATTCCTCTATATATATACTATTGTATTTTCGTGGTAAAAGCTTTACCTCACATACCAAAGCTACAAGATTTTGATATTATTTATTTTGAGAACAATACCTTAAGATCAGTATAAGTGGCTAGTTTAAACAGAAAGAGAGGAGAGAATTCTGGCCAGATACAGCCAGTTTAAATACTAAAAAGTTAAAGTGTGGTTATTTATTTAATATTAACAGTCTTTTTTAGACAGATTGCTGTGAAAATTTGTAATGTTAGTCTAATGACTTTAATATTTAACGTGGTGCAATCAATTATGCTAAAAATAATGTTACATATGTATAATTGTAAATTTATTATATATTATTTGTTAAAAAATAACCGGTACACTCAAAATATATGAATAAAATATTAAATGCAATATGTCAAACCATATATTTCACAAACATTTTCAAAAGCAAAATATTTTTATCAGCTATTAATTCAAATTTCTATGGAAATCCTGAAATTGGAGGAAGTTTATTTCACCGATGCTCTTACAAACAACTATCCCTGTACATATTCATCAAAGGTCATTTATTGAAATGGAACCAGCTGGAGGGCACTTTTACAGCCCCTTTCTTAAACACTCTTTAACTCTTTAATGTTCAAACCGGCCAGAATTCTCTACCGCTTTCTGTTGAAACTGGCCACTCATATCAATTTTGATCGCCCTGCACTTTTTTATACAGCTGTCATCTTTCATGCACATCACGTGACCATACCAACATAGTCTTCTCTCGAGTAAACAGCATCTGATCCCTCTTATACTTAATTTCTCACTTAGTTCATTTATACTTTACTGTTCACGTATATTACTATATATATATATATATATATATATATATATATATATATATATATATATATATAGTAATAATAATAAATGTAAAGACTAAAATCCAAAGTAGGCTCGATAAGGATAAATATATATCAAATATATAAGAACCCTAGAGCAAATATTTATTAAAATAACAGATTAAAGTTTAAGCAAAGAATCGTTGCTTTCATCCTTAACGAGATCTTAAGGGTGAAAGCAGCGATTCTGTGATTAAACTTTAATGTTATTTTAATGCTTTAATTCTTTTAAATCTTCATCAATACTCCTTCACTCCCACACTCATTAACACACACACACTGACACACCCAAATCTCTCTTATATATAGTCACATATCACAACACAACCTGATCTCAGTTTGACAATTGCCACAAATGCAAGAGAAAGTTCTCCAGGAAAGTTAAACAGGAGTCTTTAAAAATCTTCCCACCGAAGTTAACAAAGAACTTACTAGATCTACCAAATCATAATATAAAATTAAATCAAATTGTTTAGAACTACAAGTGAAGTCATTCTTTTCCTTTTTTTAAATATACCTAACTGTACCAAGGATTTCACACATTTTCCAATATATATATAGTTATACTTGGGGAGGGTCATATTGTTGTAATATTGCCAGAAATAATAACAGAACACACTGTTTGGTTGGTTTTTGCTTCTGTATCTTTTATATCTCCACAGTTAATTCATTTGGCAATCAATGTTTATCATTGATTGACCAACGGTTAAAAATATAGATATAAACATATATATAGTCTATCAAAGTTCTTTCATTGCACATCTGCAACATCATCCGTGGTACTATTATTATGTTCCCTCCTATTGTATTGTAACATCTACGCCAATTTTTATTTATTTATATATATATATGAGCTGCTGCTGCACAGCTATCTATCAAACCCCACTCTCCAGATACTGATATTTTCATCTCTATTAACTGTAAACAAAAAAATAGAAAGAAAACTTACAACTAATTTGTTATCTGCTATGTTGTTGTTGTGCATCTGTTCATATTCACTAATGGCAGAAAAATGTCTGTTACCATGCCGTCGTTCATACCCATTAACATCACCAAGTCGTACAGGCTGCAAATTAAATAAATTAAATTTAACAATAGGAAAACACTAAGAAAACAATAGAACATAAAATAGGGTCCAGAAAAAGCAAAAAAATACAAATTAAAAAATAATTACTGTATTTATTTGTATATAAGCCAAGAAGTAGGTGACAAAAAAAAAAATCGATGGTAAAATGAGGGGTTGACATATATTCGAGGTCAATATTTTGCCAATTTTCACCAACTTCAAAATTCTACGTAAATGAGGTACTAAAATGGTTTCGCATTAGAAGTGAATATTACACAAGTTTCACTTTTGAGGTGAATATTACACCAGTTTCACTTTGAAGATAAATATTACACTGGTTTCGCTATCGTGAAATTTGTATTTCCTATAGTTTTTGCTATACTTTTGAATAAATATGGCCTTCAAAATGGTCAGAAATTGGTTAAAAAAAAACAAAAAAAACATTATGTAATGAAGTTCTGAAACAAAAATTATATTCTAAATCAGGCATGTCAAAAACATGTGGCCCTTTACAAGCACACCTGTGGCTCGCACAAAGGTTTTTACAATGCGAGCATGTTTTATTTTCGTAAAATTAGTTGTAATGTGTGCAATTAGTTGTCGTGTGTGGCTCTCAGACAACACATGACCTATGTGGCCCTCGGTGGACCCTCAGTTTGACATGCCTCTTCTAAATGACACTTAAAACATTTTAAGCATCAAAATAGTTGATTAGCTGCCTCAGGGTTTCGAATTTAGCCTATCTCTCAGACATAAAATAGAGGTGGGAGATTATATTTGAGTATATACAGTAGTTCTCAGTTTAACCCTATCAAGTATATCATCATTTAATGTTTGTTTTCCTTGTGAGGTCTTCGCTGACCAAGTCAGTACTAAAGCAGAGCTACTGACCTCTCAGTTCAAACTGATATCTTTTATTAATAAGGAAACAACACCCTCTAACTCAATATCGTCATTAAAACCTGGGCTCTCTCTAATGTGATTAGTGTTAAGAACAGCATCCTCTGTAGAAACCATTCCAAAAGGGGTTGAAAGGATTCTTCAGTTGTATTAAACATGACAACCTCCCTAATGCTAG